>CM076730.1:17723258-17883258 GCA_038501795.1 Pseudopleuronectes americanus
GTAAATCTAGACATCATCGATATACAAAACATTTATTAAAAGTGGGTATCAAACCTTGAGCTATAGAAAAAAGTATTTTCTTTCATCATCAATAACACTTCTTATACCTGTGTAATAACACTGCAATCAGTAACAGGGACGCAACAAACACAGTCGAGCCCTGTGTCAATTTAGCTTATCAGCTAAAGAAGCTATAATTAGCTCAATGGTTCAAACTGTCCCGCACAGAACTTAAAGAAAACCTTGGCGCATTCAATCTAATTTTGTTTTTGTTTGTTTGTTTGTTTGTCTGTTGCCTTTTCTTTTGCCTGAATGCAGTAGCATGTTCCACCACTCAGATGTAATACCACAAATAATGTTGCTATGTTGTTGTTAATCCACAGTTCACAGTGTTACTACACAGATAGAAAAGATGATAAAAAACTTTGTCATGTTCTGTCTTGTTGTTTTTTTTTACATTGGAATCGACACACACAGTCTTTCGTGGGATTCTGTCCCGAGTTGTGGTGACAGACGCATTCAAAGTCTGTCTGTCCGTCATGGCCGCCGTGCAGCAGCCAAATACATATTCCCTTCTTTTCCTCCTCTCCTTGAGTTTGTATTCCAAAGATTTCTGCGTTTGTCTTTTAACAGCATCCCTGTTTAACTCATCCACCCGAGGCCGAGAGCAGCATGAAGAAACAACACGTCCGTTCCTCTGGGGTCATACGCAACCGCAGTTCTTCGCCGACACGTTCTGTATCGTGTGGTAGCGGCTGTTGTTGTCCAGGAAGGAAAAGTCGTTTTCGAACGCCGTCGGCCGGCAGCAGGGCCCGTTGCCCACCTTGTCCTTGCGGCCCTTCTTCCTGAAGCCCGTCCGCATCATGTGCTCCATGGTAATGTCGTAGTTGTGCCGGTGGGCCAAGCACTTGCCGCTGCAGTAGCGCAGCAGCACCGTCTCGTCGCTGTCGTAGCCGAGCCCCAGATCGCTCACGGTCATCTCCAGCTCCCTCAGCGAGCAGGGCTTCGGCCGCCGCGCTCTCTTTGTCCTCCGGGCCAGGCTGTCGCCCTGACGCCGGCTCTTCCTCCTCTTCCGGTCGAGCAAGGTGCCGACCACATGCTGGAGCTCGCCCTCGGTGAAGCTCTGGAACATCATGGTAACTGAAAGAGGAGATGAGTCAACCATGAGGGGTGTATCTGATGTTCTTTAAACTGTGGATACAGTTCTGAAGAAAGTCAAGATTCAGAGGATTCACAGATTAAACATGTTGGTGTTGGCAAAAAGGTTCAAAGAACAAAATTCCTATCAAGATCATTATCGGAGCTTGTGATAGCTTTTGATGTTTCATCATCATCTTCATCAACATCATCATCATCATCATCATAACAGACACCTGCAGAAAGTTGTGCAGCTCCAGTGACTCACGAGGTGCTAATTGACAGCAGGTCACAGTAAATTACATTAAAACCAATTCTCTAAACAGCAGAGTCAGGACACCTGGTCAGAACAGGAAGTAAACAGGAAAAAAGTGTTTATCTTACAATCAGTGATGAGAGAGTTCATGTTGTCTGCCGAGCGGGTTCTCCGATGGGATCCACCGATCTGCCGGGACAGCACCGCCGGTGGCAGCGAGGCTCTGGGCGTCGAACCTGACGATGAAGACGCTCTGGAGGAGGAGGAGGACGTGTGTGGATACTTTGTCTTGGGTCTGAACTGTCCCACGGCGGCCATGTTTCTAACGAGGAGGATGGACAGGGCTGCGCCACAGAGCATGAAGGCAAAAGTAGCACCTTTCCATAACTTCATCTTAGAACACGGAGGAGCATTGAAACTCTGCGGGAGAGAAAAAGAACACGTGAGCGTCAGTCATACAGAGCGTCCAGAGCGGTCACTCATCCGAAACCATGTAAACCAGAAGTCACAGGAATCACAGAGAAACGGCGTCATAATTTGATTTCGTCTGTGCCGTCACATTTCGGTGACACCCGTGAATCCAGGTCTCTCAACAGCCGCTCTTTATTTGACTGTCATTTTACTTTCTCCTGATTCCTGCTGTCAGCTCCTTTTCACACCGAGCTCTGAGTTCACGATCGGTGGGCTCCACATCACTTGCTGACACCTGAGAACGCAGTGTGTGTTTAAAGTTGCATCGCCCGAGGGCAGAAAAACATCTCGGCAGATTTTTTTTTGATTCAAACAGAAGGATGAGTTATGCAAGATTCAACACCCCTTCTCCCCATGGAAACCTCTTCAAAGCTTGTGTCATTTAAAATACCTGATGTGAATTTAAGCGTCCTTTCATGATTCCTGAAGAAAACAACACACCCTCTTTTTGTGCAGATTTTGACGAAACGTCCTTTTAAAAAGAGGGAAAATCCATTCCTGTCTTTTAAGGAATCTCTTCACCGCACCTATTTCCTATGCCGTGTATGATTAGAGCCCGATGAACATGTGGGCTCGAACATCCCTCTATCACAGCCCCTCCCTCCCACTGCACACGGCCCTGCTCACTTATTCTTTAAGTTTTTCTCTTTCCTCACCGTCAGTCCGCAGGTATTTGAGATGTTTTACAACCTGACCTCTTTGTATTTTTTCGTATCATGTCACCACCAGTGAGCAAAACATTTCCCCAGAGCCGGAAACGGTAAACGGGCAGCGGCTAACAGCAAATCCAGACCGGCGTTGTTGCAAAGTGTTTTACCAGAACTGGACCCTGGACGTATACAGACCGCTGGATTGTTTACAGTGGGACAGAATGTCACATATCTCTGTCGGGTATAGAAACAAATAAGCTGAAATGAAGGATTTCTGCACTTTCGAGCTGCTGCTGGAAAATGTTTTGGTTTTTCTTGTGGGATTGAACTTTTGCCGGGAAGTAAGTTAGAACTATAGGAGAGCTGCAGTGCGTGTGAGGGCTTTGGACGCGGCAGTGGGAAAATACAAAGCCTCTGCACACGCGAGCTGCAGTGGTATAAACAGTGTATAAACAGGTAGGACCAGTCCTATCAGTCACAGCTTGACTCATCTCTCATAATTCCATATGGGGTTTGTGAGTGGCCTCTGCACAATGACGGGGTTTTCACTGGAAAGTCAAACATTTCAGCTCACAAGCTCGTCTGGGAATCAGGCGTGGAACCACGGCTCCTGCAGAATGAGACTCGCTGCCTCGGCTGCAGCTCGGTGGAAAGTTTCCTTTGGTTTCTGTCGGTCCGGCACCAGAAAGCTTCTCGTGATCATTCCCCAATTAAAACAAAGAGTTTATTATGATCTAAAGCGAAGGATGAGATCATTGTTTTCTTCTTCTATTAATCGCTCGGTTTGGGATAATTACTCTCCGAGGCTCATCTTGATAAAACAATTAGCTCACTAAGACAGATGAGTCCTCCGACGCCTCCGACACTGGACGGAGGCCGGTCGTGATCTCATGTCCCTGAGGACACTGTGATTGTCATAATTGCTCCACTCTGAAACACATCAGTTCTATCTCCAGTCGATTGGCACCAGTAAAAGTGCCAAGGAGCATTCTGCCGCTCGCTCACATGGTCGCAGATGATTAATCAGCTCAGACATTTAATATCCACCACTGGGCCCAGCTCCTGTGGACATAAATACACAGATATCGATGGGGAGGGAGCGTCAGTGTTTTTTTAGGTGAGCAGTAGAGGGGACACGAGGGAGGAGGAGGAGGAGGAGGAGGAGGACGCTGCTCTTCTCCAGCAAACAGACAAGAGCATTAACAGAGGATATGGTGGAGGCCCCAGAGGACTCGGCAGCAGAAGGAAAAGCCATCGACAAAACAAGATGCATAAAAAGTGCAGGAGCAGCTCCCACGCAGTCCTAGCCTGTCTGGCCCGGATGTGCCCGTGCACGCTCGGAGGCCTGGTCAAACGTGTGAGGGCCGGAGCACAGGAACCAGTCTATTCACTGGGAGAAGAAGGCAAAGTTAACACGTGTGAATTCCCCATTAGGAAGTTGTTGTGATAGCGAGAGTGGTGGTGAGGAGCAGGTATGTAAGGAGCAGCACACCTTGTGTTAGCTGTCAGTCACACGTCACCTGGAGGAGCTACCAGCTGAGGGAGAACAGGTCATTAAAGCGTTTGAGGCAACGCGGGAAGAAAAAAAATGCTCGACCAAGAATTCCCCAGTGGCTCAAAGCCATTCCTCAGACATTCTGTATCCTCGGAGTCATGCGTCTCAGCCGGATCCTCAACCGCGCTCTTGTTGCGACTCAAAGGTCGCATTATTTCAGATCACACCAAAGAAATGAGTGTTTTCTAAGGAGGGTCAGTGGCCGTGGCGCTGCTAAGCTGGACGTTAATGTAATTACAGTAGCATGGCACTGGAGTCTCCAGTGCCAGAGGGGGACACTCCACAGAATGCCACGGCCTATATGGAAGATGAAGTAGAGATCTGTCACCATGAGGATAAGGGGCGTCTGTGGTTGACACTTATGAATGAAGCCGGCGGATGGGAGGGCGGGAGGAGGAGGGGGGGGGGATCTGGACCAGTGTGACGTGACGACAGAGAGGAGATCACAGACCGGCGCCCATGAAGAGCATCTTTGTGCGAGATACTAACTTTTATGTGCCACCAGCTCTGTGGCGTTTTGCTGCCGGACATACAGCCGGGGGCTGTCTGCACCGCGCTCCCACGCCGTGAGTCACACACGCCACCAACACACGCCACCAACACACGTGCACGAGGCGCGTTGCTTCACTTCCCCCCCCCCAAATCACATGACGCAGTGATTGTGCAGCGGAGATTCGAGGCAAAGTCCAGTTCGACTTCACTTCCACTTCCACACACACACACACACACAAACACACACACTCTCCCTGCAGCACCATCACATAACACCAGATAATCCAGTTTACATAATGCTGCTGCCACTTGATGTCTACAAATGTCCACTGGGACGGACTCTGCCCCACCTGAGGCCTCCACCTGAGGCCTCCACCTGAGGCCTCCACCTGAGGCCTCCACCTGGAAACACACGACTGCCACGGCCGCTGTGTGTCCTCGGCTCTGCCCATGTGACCCGGCTGCCTCTGAACACACCCCATAACTACCTGCACCCAAAAGATAACAGGAGCGTAACAAACAGCGGGAAAGGCACCTACTGTGTCGTTGTAAGGAAACAAGGTGCTTGAGTGAGTCCTAGAGGGGCCCTGGTCTGGTCTCTCCCCTCTTAAGTGAGCATCAGGAGGCCTGGGGACAGCTAGAGAGTGCTCAGGGAGGTAATAGGGACATATTCCAAAGATCAGGGCGGGATTAGCACTAATACCTGCCGGCTTTATCTGCAGTCACGTGGGTTAACACCTGGCTGCAGCGTTGGTGGCGGAGCCCAGGCCCTCGCCGTGTGTGTCTGTGTGTGTGTGTGTGTGTGTGTGCGTTAATCCACCAGACACCTCAAACTCAGGGGTTAGGCCAGCATGCAGAAGAGCACTTCTCATTTTGTCCGTTCTGAAAACCTCTCTCCCTGCCTCTCACTGGGAATAATGAAGACGGGAGAAAGCGACATGCTCTGCGGGCGAGGGGCCGTTGTGGTTGCACCGGGGGATGGGGGGGGCCGCAACAGGGCCGTAAAATAAAGTGAATGTTCCGAGCCAGGGTTGGTGGTTTTAAATCCAGCCCGGGTTCATAATGCAACTGGGAAGAAAATGGCTTATAGGTTAGAAAGTGCTGTAATTTTTTTTTCCCCTGGGCATCCACTTCAGTCGGCTGCGGCTGTGTCACTCAGTAACCATAGGATAATTAAAGCAAGCCGGCTCCTTGTTAGTGAGAAAAGCTGCTGTTCATTATTGAAAAGAGAAAGAAAAAGACGGGGGAGGAGGGAGGGGGGGGCCGGGGGGGGGGACATGTGCGGGTCAGGATTTCTCACAAACATTCTACAAATTCTAAACACGACTCCTGCGTCTTCTCAGCGTGCGTAGGTGCGAGGCCTCAGAAGCTCCCGTTTGATTTCGAAGGGCCTATTATTGGGTTCCCGAGGATTTATACAGATTAATCCAGTGACCCGACAGCCTGACACGAAAACGCACACAACTCAAAGCTGCTGCCCTCAGGGTGGCGTTCGACCAGGTGTGTGACGGCGAGATGGATTGCACGCCTCCGACACCTGTCCCAATTCGTTGCCCGGGTGGAGCCGAGGTACCGAGGATCTAAAGAGCTTCTCCTGATGGACAGTGAGGCTCTGCAGGGAGACGTCACCTCACTTCATCGTTTTGTTTCCAGCGAGCCGGGTGGGTAGAGAAAAGATTGACGCCATCTCTGCCGCTTTGTGAGGGCGAGTCAGCGAGCTTCTATTCTGGCTGCTAATCTGTCCGTGCCAGATCCTCTTTTAAACACAACAGCGCCGGCTCTAAACCCATGTTAAACATGTTGATGTTGCAGCTACAAAAGTTTGACGGCCATCTGGCACACGTTGAATGCCGTTTCCAAACATGACCCACACCGGCAAGCACAAGCAAGTACAGACATCTGAAGTATGATGATGTTTTACATCTTTAAACGACTGTGGTTTGCTCGGTGCAAAAACAAATCTTCATTTTCATGCGTGTGCACAGTGAATATTTGAGGGAGAATCCTGCAAAATGAAAGCTGCACAACGAGGAGCGGTGCACGAGTGCAGCTTATCCCGTCAGGTTCCTGCAGTTATGACCAGCTCTGGCAGGTTATGAAAGTTGAGCAGCTCAATTGACTTTGGGCTTAACCTCGATCTGGCCTCTCGGGGCTCCGCGAGATACAGTATAATCTCTACGTATGATATGGGCTTAGTGAGAGGGGGATCATCACTTCAGTAAAATGCCCATAGTGAGTATCATCAAGTTCCCCCGCTCCGGGCACTTGCCATTATTATAATTTTAGATAAAAAAAAAGTTTGAGCCAATTATTTACGGCATTAAAGGTGCAGCACTGCAAAAAAAAACGATTAAAACTCAGACATGATAAATAGGGAGAAGTATAATTAGATGGAATTAGTGTCGGAGTGGCGCTGGAACCTTCGGGAACGGAGCGCCCAGGCAATCACACTTGTTAATGATGAAAACCACCATCTTGGATAAGTGTCACGAAAGGAAAATATTCCTCCCTGAAGAAATAAACATTGTGGCGAGAGATTCAAATCCTGTAAAAGAGATTAAAAGACTATAAATCATTTCTTTTTCTCTGCGTTTTCCCCTCACCGACCGCCTGCAAACATCTCGTGACGCGCGGCGCCCGATGACTCGCGGCTCCTGCGAGAGGCCGCCTGCCGACACAGATAATCTAACGTGTGCTTTCTGCCACCCGAGCGGTCGAGCGAGGCTTCCCCCGTCAGCGGCTCCTAACGCCTTCCCCATAAGCTGCTGGCTTAAACTAACAGAAGAAGATGTGGCGTCCTTACCGTTCGGCCGGCTAATCCAGACTTAGCTGCGTGGCGTCGTCTTCAGCTGACCTCCACAGGCAAGTGCTGGATAGGTAAGTCCATCATCATCACAGGCGAGGCGCCGCTGGGACAGGCATCCCGCTTGTTCCCCAGAAAAGCATCACAACTCCCTGTGCCTGCAAGTAGGGGAGGTGTCCGGACTTGATTCAGGTCCAGGCTCTATTTTCTCTTTTATCACATTTGTACCTCCAAAGAACTCGGCTGTTAAGTGGCAAAGATCACTATCAACATTCCTTCAGCTGCTGGCATGAGCTTCATGTCTTCATGGCTTTCACGGGCAGGTTGATCCACTCAGGCTGTTTAGAGAACAGACTTGGCATCTGGTTCACCTCAGACAACTCCTGTCATCATCACAGAACTTCTGGTTGTCAACTTCCCTCCAGAGAGGAGCAGGCTGCGACGCAGGATCCTGAGGAACACTGTCAGGTAGGGAGCAGAGGACTTGTAAGATTCACTCCACGTGCTGGGAAACTCTCTCTCCTTCCTCTAGAAACATTTTTGGAAAAAAGCTCATCTCTCTTACCCTCTCTCCAGCAGCAGGTCTCCTCCTCAGCTGCAGCCAGGGGAACTCTGCGGGGCGAGAAGATGGGCGAGGGTGAGGAGGGAGAGCGTGGTGACTGTAAGTGGAGCACAGAGCTCCTCTGATGCCTCGGCCTGCCTCCCCCCCTCAACTGTTGCTCCTCCTCCTCCATAGTTGTGCTCGTGGGCCGAGTCGGATTACTCCTGACATGATAATCTCCCTGGCTCTAGCTCCAGGAGCACTAAAGGATGCTTTGGCCTGGCTGAGGGCTTACATTCACCTTCTGCCGCTCGGGAGGCTGCCATCTTAAGCGTTGAGGTTGATAATAGCCTCAATTGGGCAGATCGGTCCGCTCAACCCAGTGTTTTCCAATCTTTTAGGAGGAATTAAGAAAGTGTACAATTGGTTTAATGGTGCTAATGCAACGTTAACCCGAGTTAAATGGAATTATCACAGCAGAGGTATTTCATGATGATTCAATCTACAGTTGGCGGCGGATAAAACCGCGGCTGTTGTTGTTCAGGATCTCACGTTCACGTCTCCTCCAATACAAACCAGCGTGTTAGCCCCTGAGCCTGGAGCGGCAAACGAGGAACAGATGGTTGTGCTTTGGGAAGGTATCAGGCTCTCTAGACCCAAATCTAAATAAATAGCCCGTCCACGGAGGAAATGCGTCAGGTGTGGGGGGTCAGTCAGGTATGTATACAAAGGCCAAAGTGATTGGGGACCAGCAGAGAGATGGAAGGGAGGTGAGAGGAGAGAGAGGGGGAGATACAGGTGCAGCTTTGGAGTCTGATCAATCTAGATTTACAATGTTGACCCAAACACATCTGACGAATCAGATCTGAGCTAAACAAGCCGACACGAAGCAGGAACCTCCGGTGAAGGCCGCATCATAACAGGAAACAAATCATTTGCTCACAAATATCTCATTCTGACGCCGTGAGTCACTCGGATACCCTTACGCCAAATTAAACACAGTTTAACCCAAGTCCACACTCAAACTCTCCATGACTTCAAATTCCTTCGGTGTTGACGAATCGAAAAATGGACAAAAAGAAAGCGAAGGAATCTTTACCCAAACGTTGCCTCGCACCAGAAATGTGCATTGAGGGATTTGGTTTGTTATCTCAGGACCTAAAGTCGAGATTAGGAGTAAACCCCGAAGTAAAGCCGACTCACATTCTCCCCTTCGCTTAAACACGGAGAAAACCAGAGGAGATTCTTTCTCTTGAAGTTCGGGCAGGTGCACGTGAAAAAAAAATCAATGAAATCATTAGAATTATTAGAACTAACTTGTTTGACATGCACCTCAATTATAGGCCAGAGGAGACTGTGTAAATACATAATGACTTCCAGTTAGCGGGAGACATCGTGCTCTCTCGGCCTTGAGACGGAACGTTCGGCGCAGAAACGTTTCCTGACACTGGGCAGGAACCTTTTCGACTCTATACATATTGTTCACAGATGTGTACGGTTTTCACAGGCCGACCTCGGCTGTAATAAAACAGCTGTTAATTGCTAATTCAAGTCAGAGACAAGAGAGTGATACATCTGATCCGTATACAACAGGGTCTCACTCGGCAGCTTCACTTGCATTAGTCAGGGAGACAGTCGGCATATAACCCAACAAAGTGTGTTTCCATTTTGAACGAGATAGAATCTCATACACACGTCGGATTGAACCTTTTCCACTGGGCGTGGATGAGTGAAGAAACACATTTTGTTTAGGTTTGGGCAAGATTTTAAGGAAGCCCTCAATCAGTTACACTATAAACACACCATTCCAGTGGAGGTGTCATTAGAACGGCTGGAAATAAGGCACAAAATGTTGCTACTACGCTCGTCTTGCACAAGATGTGGTTCGGTGATTGGACGAGGATCCTTCAGCCAAGTGTCGTCTCGGCGAGTGGAAAACTACTTCTCATAGAAGCCGAATCTAAACAGGCGTTTGTGTAAAAGATGCACTTCGGACAATGAGGGTCTCTTTTTTTCCTGCGCAGCGGTGAAAGCAAACACCTCCTCCTGGGAGAACGTGGTCACAAGGTAGAATCCATCCTGGCTACAGAACAAATATACAACGCAATTTGTGCAGTTAGTGAGCAGCCGAGCTGGGGCCCCCGGGAGGAGGAGGGGGGCCGGGGCCCCTCGCGTTTCACAAGACGCTTGTGTTGATCCAGAGACACTTTGACTCCAGCGCCCCTCAGTTTGTGTTACAATTTGTCCCCTCAGCTACTTTCTATCAGGCTCCACTTACATGCGCTGCGTTGCGTTTACTTCACACACAAACACTGGAGACATGTGAACCACATGTGAGCGTTTGGAACGAGATGCACGTGAACGCGGCTAAATGCTGCCCCCTCCTGCCAGAGACTCAGAACTGCACGTCACCCATTATAAAGAGGCCTCTCCCATAGAGCCTCCAGAAGTTAAAAAAGCTTTAATTGTAAATTAAATACAACAAATATTTTTTATTTGCTCCAGCAGCGTTCACGACAAGTGGCCGCTCTGTTAATCTGCCACAGTGACTCAGCAGCTCAGGTGGCTCTGCTCCGTCAAGGTGAGAGTTTGATCTCTTCTTCTTCTTCTTCTTCTTCTTCTTCTTCTTCTTCTAATCTGCTGCGTCCTCTCTGCCTGTGAACCGTTCTGCTGCTGTCAGGGCCAAGAGGGCTGACACAGCACCCTGTGCATCGAGGAGTGCACGTACAGGTGTGCACATGCTCTGAGCTCCCTGTGTGCAGAGGCCACAGCTCATCCCACTGGAGACCCTGGTCGCTGCAGCTGGAGGAGATCTGCTGGAAGCTTCTCTGAGTCCAGATGTTCAAAGTGTCTCCTGTCTCCTCATGAAGCTTAACTGGAGCAGAAGGTTCCACCTGGTCTGAATCTGCTGAGGTTTGAAGAGCATGTGTTTCACTCTTTTCTTCTGATGAGTCCTACGTGCTGACGTGGTGCTGAGGTCTCCAGAGGCTCCACACACACACAACCATTCCCTCTGGACTCTGAAGGCCTCACGAACTGCCACTCTGTCAGACCTTGCGACGTTATGAAGATCTTGTCCACTGAGCGTTTGGATGATCCTCTGTGAGGGTGAAAGTGCTGGAGTCACGTGCCCGGCTGTGGCCCCAGTGTGAGGAGCTCGAAGATCTGCAGGTTCCTTTGCAGGTTTGAGCAGGAACTTGTCAGGTGTGAACAAATGGGCTTCAACAAGCAGGCAGAGCAGCTCAAGTTCATGCAGATGTTGTGACTCAGCTCCAAAACAACACATGACTCAGCATCATGATTTCCTGCTGCGTGGATCGTTCAGTCACCTGTTGGATTGTTCACATCATCTCCTCAGGTTGAATAACACTGAGCAATCGAAATGCTCCACCAGTGATGATGATGATGATGATCATGATGATGATGATGTCATTTGGTTCCTTGGGATCCAAAACTGAATTGTAAGATACTGAAATGAAATCTCCACATTACATATTATATAACCTTAAAACTAACAGAATCCTCTTTCAGAAACAGAATATCATCACAAAATAACTCGGGTGCATCGGGTTCATCATCATAACACATAAAAACCACTGGATCAGTCATTTCAATGAAATGAAATTGTTTGTTTCTATGTTTTCATCAAGAAGGAGAATCTTAATCTACAGGAGATAATGAAGCTTCACCACGAGAGCAGATATTTACATTCACGCTCAGTGAAACAGTGAAAGTCCCAAAAAAATTTAAATCAACTTTGGTTCTTATATCGTCAAAGTTTTAGACTTCAAAACTTAGTATTAAGCGGTTAGTATTTTGTAGTAGTCGCCATGGCAACATAAGCAAAGAGCTGTTGTTAGGTTGTGTATGACATCACTCCTTCATCAAGCAAACTCCCTTTCCCTGCGTCATCAGCTGTAGTGATGTGAGGGTGTAATATCTAAATACACAAAATGAGACAGAGCTTGAAAGGATTTATAACTAGAAAATACCATAAATATCATTTAAAAAATATAAATATAAACTTTCAAAACTAAGAAACTAAAACGGTGACATATAATTATATTTTGTGTGAGTGGGAATTATATTTATTTAGTTAAATATGATTATTTAGTTATTTGGACACAGACTGAGTGGATCTGATCGATCACAACGGACAAGCTGTTGTTCGATTGGAGGTCTCCATGGCAACATGTTTAAAACACACTATAAAGTAGCTGTGATCAGATATGAGCAGATTTAAGGTCTGATTAATGTGTGTTGTATTTTCAACAATAACATCTCCTCCTAAAGACTTTGATTCATTAAATATTTTGTGTTATTTGAGTATAAGTTTATACACCAGGCTCCACTCGTGTGTCTGATTATCAAGTTGCATCGTTGAAAGAAGTTTCAGAAAAGCCTCGAAACAAATGACACATTATATTGAAGTCAAATCACAGTGTTCATACATCAGATGATATATTCAGGCAGAATAACAGGCGACATTCGAGGAGATGAAGTGAGACTCACAGAAAAGGAAAAAGAACAAGTTAGAAATCAGTCAGAAGAGAATCTACCTCTGCACCAAAGTTCACACATTTATAAACATTAGTTTCCTTAATATTCCTTAAATCAGGATCCATGAATTATTCCTTTAGAAATCATCAAGAACGTCAATTAATGATCGTTGAAGAAAGAGAAAAGAAATTCCTGGATCAGCACCAACATGTTTTATGGGTTCTTCCCGGACTCAAACCACATCCTTCCACTAAGTGTCCTGTTCAGTTGTTTTTGTGTAAGAAACAAACACAACAACAAAGAGACGGGTGAAAACAAAACGTCCTTAGCGGAGGCACACAAAAAAAATAAAAAAATAAAACACCTTGAAGAAACAAAAACCTCAGAAGCCGGGATTTGTACAAAAACCGAATTATTTAACTTTATTAACATCAATGTTTTTTCTTTTTCATCAACAGTTTCTTTTTAAATTCCAGTTCTTTATCAACAAATAGAAAACAGACTGTGTGTACAACAGATCGAACCCCTACAGCACTAAGCATTCACAAGGTAAAAATGAACATTTTGTGTTTTTCGCCAGCGTTTTTCAAGTCCCCCCCCCTTCTTCCTCCCATCGCCGCCTCCCCCACCAGCACCACCGCGACATACAGGCCTCTTGGACCGGACGCGCCCTCCTCCTCTTCCTCTTCCTCCTCCTCCTGCGGCAGAGGAGGTGTGCTTGAGTGGTGCGGTGGCCTGTGCTGAGTGAGGAGTCGTCCGTCTCTTGGATGGGTGGAGGGTGGTGGTGGTGTGTGTGTGTGTGTGGGGGGGGGGTTGTGCTGCTGTTGCTCATTCAGATGGACGACCAGCTGTCAAAGTTACTATGGTTTTACAGTAGATACAATGGTGTTTCCATTAATACACACTCTGGGACAGCAGGCTCTCTGCGGTGTCTCTAGTGTCGGTAGATCAGCAGAATTAATCCTTTTTAACAATATACTTCTGAAGCTGTGTATATATCTTTGTGTAATTGTACATATATATAATCAATCATCAATTATATATATATATATATATATATTTATAGTTCTATTTCTGTATAAAATAATATCAGGTATTCAGTCCAAAGGGCTGAGTCTCTTCCCCTCGGGTAGGAATGGTTGATTCTGTACAGGTGCCAGCGTCGGTGGCTCCACTTCTCAGCCCATACGAACCACTCCCGCTCCGTTCAGTGTGTGTCTGTGTGTGTGTGTCTGTGTGTGTGTGTGTGTGTGTGTGAGCGTGTGTTGGTTCGACTCCAGCGAACTGTCCAGGCTAATGGGCAGTGAGGAGACAGGGAGGGACTTGAAGAGCGTTAATGTTCAGAGATCAGGGAGTTTTCTTTTTCTGCCGACGACCCCTCGGGTATAAAAGTCTGTTTTCCTCAGGTAAGTTCTCCGCCGTGGAGCATGAAGGCCTCAATGTCATTGGCTTCTGATGAAAAACAAACAACAACAACAACAACAACCAAAAAGAAAAAACGTAGAAATCATGTGCTTTCCATTTCTGTACACCTCTTATCTCGTCTCTTGTTAGCCAATTCACTTGGTTTTCTTCTAGCTAGCTACCAGGTTTGCAGAAGGACACCTTAATCAAGTTTGTGCTCGGAAGTCTATTTTCTCTGATTATAACTTTTTTTGTTTTGTTAAATCGGAAATGGCAAGTGAAAAGGCAAATTGTTCGTGACGTGTTGAACTGAATAAGACCATGAAACACAACGTATATGACACACGATATGAGTAAAACGATGATATGATAAAATAAATCCGACAGCAGCTCAGAGAACAGTGGTCCTCCCGTATTAGTATCTAGGGACGTGTTAAAAATACATGTCCCTTGTGCTAAAGTACCCTAAGATAAAATAAAAAAAGTACAGATTATGAAAATAATGCACGCCCGAGGCTGGGCCGTTTTTTTAAGACAGGAGATAAAAATGTCTGATGTTAAAATGATTATTAAAAACATCCACAAAAAAAAGAAAAGTATACCAAACAATAAGATAATGACATAATGAATCAATAATATTGACAAGTCGACTAACAGAAAGAAAAAAGTGAGAGAGAGCTCTCTTAGTGCT
This sequence comes from Pseudopleuronectes americanus, assembly GCA_038501795.1. NCBI lineage: Eukaryota > Metazoa > Chordata > Actinopteri > Pleuronectiformes > Pleuronectidae > Pseudopleuronectes > Pseudopleuronectes americanus. The sequence goes on from CM076730.1 coordinate 17,737,759, forward strand.
ACCAGTAGCCTTTGACAATCAGGGAGGTTTGGCTCGGACGGAGCCGAGCGCTGGGGGGGGCGTCACCCGGCGGGGGCGTGGCCAGACGGGGGCGTGGCTCGGCTCCGTCGCGTCTGTACAAGAGTCAGAGTCTTGGTGATGGTTCCGTTATTCTTAAAGCAAAAGAAGTTCACGTGGTTGGTTACAAGTCGTGGACGCGAATCTCTGTGATTGGTTGAAACCCGTCACTGGGTCTGCAAGCACGTGCCATTCTCCTCCCCTCCGGTAGCTGCGGGGGGGGGGCTGTTTTTTTTTCTTCGCAAGGGTTGGGGGTTGGTTGGGGGGTTGGTTGGGGGGCGGGGGTCAAGTGAGTGGATGGTGGCTGAGATGGGACACTTGGCACACTCCTGAGAGGTCTGACCAGGGAAGCTGCTCGGAGGGAGTGGTTACGTTGCATAGTGGTCAAAGCTCCCCAGGTACTCCAACGCTGCCCTGTAGCACAACTGGTACTGGTCCTGAGGAGAGGAGGAGGAGGAGGAGGAGGAGGAGGAGGAGGAGGAGGAGGAGGAGGAGGAGGAGGAGGAGGAGGAGGAGGAGGAGGAGGAGGAGGAGGAGAGGAGGAGGAGGAGGAGGAGGAGGAGAGGAGGAGGAGGGGGAGGAGAGGAGGAGGAGAGGAGGAGGAGGAGAGAAGGAGGAAGCAGAAGAAGAAGAAGAGAGTGAGGACGTCTGTGTGCATCTTTTAAAGATCATTCATTCTTGTGCTTATGGATTCTCACATGTTAAGTATTACAAGCAACAAATTGTCAACCCACATTTATCTTTGGGTTTATTAACATGAACCAAATTAATAAAGTGACTCTGTAACTTCAGGCATAAGTGAAAGTCCAGTTTCCTGCGTCTACATGTGTGGAAATCAAGTTTAATATCCCTCTGAATAAAATCAGTAGCAACAACATAGTTTCATGCTGATGCCTAAATTGAATCGTCCTGTTTCTCTAAATAAAATGTGTTTTTCTCCTGGTTTGAACCTTGCTGGAAACATTTAAAATAAACCATATTATATCTTTGAAACGAGTGTGAACTCATTTTAAATTAACACCATGACTCTTAACTCTGAGCTTTATTATCTCCTTTCCCTGTTTGCTATATAAAGTATTTATCAATCCTTAATTCTTAGAAAATAATAATCACAGCTGAGCCTCTGTGATGACACCAGATGAGTTTGCTGATCCGCCTCTAAAACCTCCATTAAAGAGGGATTTGTCTCTAAGTCTTTGTTTCAGAGCAGCTTTACACCAAAAGGACACTAAGATAACATCATGTTTACACATTCAAAATATACAACACTGACTTTGAAACCCCGCCCTGTCACTGAGGGATTTACAGCCTTGTCTGTGCGTGGTCCTTACCTCCGTCTGCACCATGGCCGGCCGCTGGGTGCGAAGTGTCTTCACCGTCTGGAAGAGGTCGACCACGCCCTCGTACCTCATCCTCTCCAGCACGATGCTGAGGGTGATGAAGACTCCGGTCCTGCCCACCCCGGCACTGAGGAACACACACACACACACACACAGATACTCATCACATATACTGTCGGAAGTTCTTTATGACTTTATGTTCAAAACACAGGAATTAAACAGGAATGTACTTTCAAATAATGGATTATAATACCTATTTGTATAAGAAAACACTCTATATGTGTATATGAGAATCGCTGGATGCTCTTTATCACATTGTGTCTGTCGGCTTTGTTTTAATTTCAGTCTGTGTCTAACCTGCAGTGTACAGTGATTGGTCCGTCTTGTCCAAACTGCTCCTTGGTTTTGTGAACTTGTCCGATGAAATCAATGAAGCCCTCTCCAGTTTTTGGCACTCCTTGCTCGGGCCAGTCGGTGAACTGGAACTGGCGGATTGTTCTGGACTGGCCGTCCTGGGGGAGAAGGAGAAGTTTAAGTACATTTGAAAGGCAGCGGAACATCCGGAGAAAAAACTAGATTGATGTGAATTGTGTGTTTAAACTCAGCTCTGCTCACTTTACTATTTCCATTCATCTCTTTAATAAGATAAAACACACACATCTCTGTGGCCTTTGCTCCTATGTGCACTCAACAAACACAACAAAACACCAGAGCCGTGTCTCTCAGGTGGTCCCATGAGCGTGGAGCCCCTGCTGGTTTGTTTAACAGCAGCCATCTAATCACCTCATTTACACCTGGGATGTGATATGAATGAAGTTGACAGGCAGGAAGGAGAGAGAACCAGCGGGGGTGTGGAGTCCAACCACACAGCCAAGTTACACATGTCTCACAGCACAGATGCTTTGGCTTGTTCGACTCGAAAAGCTTTTTTTGGGTACAAATCGAGACTTTATTTCCAAATCTCCCTCTTTTTAACTGTATGTACACACAGTATAGATATGTAAATGTAGGGGAAGGAGTGGGATGAGTGTGTTGCTGCACTGGGAGCCTTGAGATCACAGTATATAGTGTATTTATATCTGGTTGATACTCCTGCATCACAGGGAGTTTCGGCTCTGGCTCTAGGGGATGGGAGGCTGGGCTTTTCATGTATTTTCACAGTGATCTAAAAAAAACACACATGCACTTACACACACACACCTCCACAGGCACACATATACACACACTGACACACACACACATACATACAATCCATGGAGCAGGCATACTGTTTACTAAATCTGGATAAACATGTTTGATGGCACATTCACTGGATGTCAACCTGTCGGGAGAAATAACATGCGATGCGTTCACATCGTCTCCAGCTCAGAATCACAGGTGTGATTCTTAACACTTAGAGCGACTGTCAGCATTTGAATGAAAACAAGAATTAGGATGGATTTGGGTTGGATGGTTGTGTTTGAGGGAAAATGTAGATATATCCTCATCCCCTCCCACACAAACACACAAACAGACACACACACAAACACACACGTAGAGCGACTCCAACATACCCTGGCATCTGTGACTTTAAACTCTCGGAGGATGTACTGGGGCATGTTGTACTCAGCCATTGGATCCACCACAAAGTACTGGTACCTGGCTGAACGCTCTGCCGGCCAGTACTGATGACACTTCTCCTACAAAACAAGAAGAAGAAGAAGAAGAAGACATTTAGCATTTTCATTTTAAGTCTTTTACATAATAACTGCCGGGCTGTTATTAGAGAGGGTTACTGTACGGTGTTAGTCATATTATCTGCGGCTGTGAAATATGGTCTGATTCATGTTCAGTGGGAAAATATTTACATAATTTGTTTGTGTTCTTAAGCGATGATGTCTTTTCATAAACTGTGATTACGGGATGAGAGGGTGATAAAAGCTGTGAAAGGCAGCTGAGTGCCGTCGGAATCACAAGCACTAACACGAGAGAACAGCCCAGTCGGAGGCATTATGGATTCAATCAAACAGGTACAGATGTAAATGCACCGATGTTTGTTTTTTCCTTGAAAGGAAAAAATTGTGTATAGTTCTGGGAGATGCGTTTATTTGCTTTCTGAGATCTGAGACCCCGAAAACACGAAGCTGGAGTCAGCAGCTGTTTGCTCGTGGAACATCGATGCGATATCTCGCCCAAAGGTAAAAAAAAACATGTGTTACTAGCACCTTCTTTGTTTGTTTTTCCTTTTGGTATCTTAGTCTTTATTGGGCAGCAGACAGAGCGCAGGGCAGGCAAGAAGCCACAGGAGAGTCAGAGCGAGGCTACGACTTCCAGCAGAGGTGGAATCAAAGGGAAACCAGAAGAAAGTACAGGGATGCACGTCTGGCACACCACTGTTCCTGACGTTTCCAGCAATAGTGCTAAACCAAATTTGTGACCATGATGCATCGACTGCACATGCTTTCAGGTCTGAGGAGGTCCGACACACTACATGCGTACAAAGCAGCTTTCATAAGGGAAGCATATACCTGTAAACAACTAATCTCAATATTAATGAAAGGGTAATACAGCAGGAAATATCTGTATCCTTGGAATGCATAATATAGTGATAAATGGGCACAGTAGCATGTTTCAGACCAGATTCATTCCCTCCATGCTGATATGGAAGCTAATTTTTTATTTAAGTTACTGCTCAGAGCCTGAATGAATGAATATCTGAGCAGTGCTGAACCGACTCAGCATATAAAGATCCTTATCTTCCATTGAAATGATCCAGTGGGTCTCATACAGGTAGGTGCTGCATGCGTTGATGTGAACCACAGTCAGCGGTGTGTGTGTGTGTGTGTTTATTTACCCGCCCCATCTCCCGTAGCTTGGTGAGCATGACGACGATAGTGGAGTTGTGCTCCCACAGCATCCTCCAGAAGTCCTCGGTGGTCTCGGCCAGCGGGCCCTGGGTGGCCAGGTAAGCCTTCTGCTGTCTGAGGACGCAGATTCACACAGAGGAGGCAGAGGGTTAAACAGTAGACTGAATAAATAAAACATTTACAGCACAAAGTAATGACCAGGAGAGGATTGAGTTGTTTAGGTGTCACTACAACCCTCAACGTGATGTAGAGGATATGAGCCGTGCAACTAAACTGACTATTAAAACGATCAAACACATTCTGACACAGATCTATTCAAATAGAATCGCTGCAGAGCTTTTTCTCTCAGTCCATTTTTTTGTTCAATGAAAGCAGCGTACACCATCTGGGGGATTTGTTATACATGAGGCACCCTCCAACAGACCGACTTGTGGAGAATCTGATTCAAAACCCATAAAAGGCACGTTGTTAAAAGCATTCAGCTGCAAACTGACGATAAAGAAATGTTTCCGTCGTCCTTGTACTGTCTGTCAAACCGTCTCTGCCATAATGCGGACGACAAATTCCTACACATTTAATGAAGATAGCAAATAATCCCTGGCAGCCACGCTCATCATTGAGCTATTTAAGCCTGTATAGATCCTCTCTCTCTTCCTCCTTCCTCTCTGTAACACAACCCAGAACGAGAGAGCCAGCCCCTTGATATGCTCACAGAACTAGAGATGAGCTCATCCTCCCGAGCTGTGCTTGTGTCCTACGTGACTTTGGTCCGGCGGAGCAGTTATTCTGTCAAACAGCAGGTGGCAGGAGCGCACCGACCGACAGCTAGAGAGAGAGAGCCAGCTGAGTAATCCTACACAAATGCATGCGTGGGGGCGTGCATGCACACACTCACATGTTTGTGGCACATGTAAGCTGCATCCAGGTGTGCGCATCTACGCGTGCAGCAGTTTTGGGCCATGTAGATTTAGACACGCTACTACAAACGCACACACTCGGTCACACACTGAGCCACGGCTCAACCACTAATGAAGGTGCTGCAGGCGAAGCACTAATGTGGAACCTGGAGATTAGAATATACTCAGGGCCTCGCTCGCACAAATAAAGATACAACAGATAGGTGGAGAGGAGCAGAGATGGTGTAAGAAGAGGGGAAGCAGCAGAGAGAGGAATGAAATTTAAAAGATGAAAAACGAGGGAGGGGGTTGGGGGTGCAATGCAAAGAGTGGAGGTTGTGTGTGCTAAGTACAAAGAGAAGATGTAAGGAGGAAAAAACGTGAGGAGATGAAAAGCACTGCTCTCTCAGCTGGTCACTGGAGTTACAAAGTAGGACTGACTGCTGGGGAGGAAGAGGAGAGGAGAGAGGTGGAGGAAGAAGAAGAAGAAGAAGAAGAAGAAGAAGAAGAAGAAGAAGAAGAAGAAGAAGAAGAAGAAGAAGAAGAAGAAGAAGAAGAAGAAGAAAGAAGAAGAAGAAGAAGAAGAAGAAGAAGAAGAAGAAGAAGAAGAAGCCAAGGGAAAGGAAGGGAATGAGGATGAGGAGAAGGGGAATTAATTAACAGAGTCAGGCAGTGAAGAGAAGGAGAGCAAAGCTGAGCAGGGGATGAATGCTTAATTTTCAAATTGATAGGGAGGACCCCTCTAACCTCTCCCAAAAAAAACAGCCCCTAGCCAAAACAAAAACAATTCTAACCGTATCACACAATACGGACTTCTCTGCACACACTGTCCCCGACGAGCGCGCTGCCAGACAGCACAGAGCTCTCACTGCATCATCCCACATGACTGTAGTGCTGGAGGACATAGTGTTTCATTTCAACCTCATTACAATGCTAAAACTCCAGCCTGCATCAGAGCATATCCAGGCTCGCGCCCCTGATAGCATAGCTGGAATCAATGGTTCGCCTCTCATTAGCTTAGCATATTATTGGCTTTTCTTGAAGGCGCTGGGGTGAAGGGCACTGGAGGCTCCTGTTTAGTTTTTATTTATGCCTGGGCTTTAAAAGCGGCTTAATTACACAGTGCCGCCGGTGAACACAACAGGTCCCCACCCGGATACGTCTGTCTCTGCCACGATGTCGGGATAGAAAATGAAGATGGTGAGTGGGAGAAGAGGGTGCCGGGAGAGTGAGAGCGGGAGAGGGAGAGAGAGAGAGAGAGGGAGGAAGCTCACAGAAGACAGATTAGGGAGGAGAATGGAGAGAGACAGAGATGCAAGGGAGTAGAAATAAAGAGGGAAAGGGAAGGAAAAGGAGAGAACACAGAGGAGGGAGGAGTGTAGAAAACACAGTTCATTACATTCCCTCCCACTGCAATTATGCCATTTACACGGCAACAACAGAGGGTCTGCCTCTGTGGAGAGCCTCCTCTTTAACAACAGGGCCGGAGGAAGAGAGGAAGCTGGGGGCCGGGGGCTGAGGGCTGGGGGCTGAAGGGGGGTGGAGGTGTTGTCTCTCCCACAGCCCCGTATGAAGCAAAGCCTCCTATGGAGTGAAAGGCATTTCATGGCTGCTAAATCCATCTCCTCGCTGCACACTCGTCGGCTCTGTCTTGCTCTGCCTGTACTTATAAAGATATAAAACACAGAGCTGCCTTTTCATCTTCCTCCCTCTAGGAAGCAATTTGGACTCGCGGAGCACACAAGGACATGCAGCAGCTTCCATGTGAAAGTGGTGGCGGCTCGGCGGATGAGAGCCACATCAACAGAGCAAGGAGTGATTCTTGCAGCTTGATACTGGCCACTGCAGCCTCATCCTCAGTCCCCTCCCATACATCTCTATCTGGTCCGCTGTGAATATACCTCCTGTATTTTTCACACCGGTAGCAATCTCTCAGAGAACAGACCTGTCACATCCACAGCAAGTCGGGGAAGTGACAGGACAGTGATGCAATTTTCTGTCGTGTCGAGTCTTTTCTCTGTGACATTAGACTTGACATTAAAAAAACGACTGACTCTCTGATTTAATTAAAGGATGTTTTGGCATTTGATCAGTCTCCAAACCCACACACATGAAAAACCACAAGCACTCTTGTGATATGTGCAGAGGAGTATCTGCAAGAAGAAAAACCATCCTCGCAAAAAGAACATTTCCCCGGAGACGTTTCCTGTGAGGAGCGGCGGCTCGACCTTCCTACATGTTCACCACTCTGCTGTTCTGATTGGTCACTTTGAACACTGTCCAGTATTATCTTACTATTTAAGCAAGCAATTTAGAAATTTATTCCAACCCCACTACAATCTCTAAGTTGCATTTTCTCAAATATATTCAACTGGAAAAAAACGAAATAACAAATATCAAAAAATCCTAGTTGAATTTCAGATATCCACAATTATTCATACATCAATAGTTAGATATCGTTCCTTCTGGGTCATTGTCCAGTTTCAGATATTTTCAGACATTTACATTTTTGATAACCAGAAGTCATTGCATTCAGCTCAAACATCTCTCAAAGTTTACCTGTAGCCATCGATGCAGCTGGCGTTGATGTAGTCGGAGCCCTCCACGCCCCGGATGGGCTGCAGGCAGACGCGGGTGGACTCAAAAGGCATAATGTTGACCAGGCGGTTCTTGAACTTGTTGCAGGGTAAGTTGGCGCTGATGAAGCGTGACGTGTGGGCTTTGGAGTTGGCCAGTCTCTGTTTATATTTAAAGAAAGCAGACATGAAGAGAGAGAGAGAGAGAGAGAGATGAGAGAGAGAGAGAGGAGAGAGAGAGAGATGAGAGAGAGATGAGAGAGAGAGAGAGAGAGAGAGAGAGAGAGAGAGATGTAGAGAGGAAAAAAATTAGTGACCCGTGACCTGAAGTAAACAAAGACAGAAGTCTGAAACGTTTCCCTGACAAGTCTTTATTAAGACATAAGGTTTTTTTCCGTCAAGATAAATAAGAAATTCAGCCGGGGAGGAGACATCGGAGTCGAGAGGAGGCGTGACAGCTCCTCTGTTTGGTTTACTCTGCTTCCTGTCACCAGGGCTGCAAAGCATTCTGGGGCTTCATCATATTCCGGCGTTCACAATACTAGTTTTGGACTAGTAGTTTGGAATTTCTGCTGGCCCTGTTTTAGTTTTAAACTCATTAGATAAGATAAGGTCTGACGTTTAAGTGTGAAAATAACGTTTTTAAAAGGAAATAGTAGTAGCTAGGATTCAGCCTCAGTCCTCCTCATCTGTTGTTATTGTTTCCTTTACTTTGTTTTTAAAGCTCAGCCTACACTCGCTCGCTCGCTCCCAGAACGACAGATTGTTTTTCTTTCTGTCGTTTTGCTAATTTAATTGCGAATAAATTACTTTGTTATTTCCTAAACCCCCTTTGTCTTCTGTTTTGTTGGTTGTCTACTGACAATTAAATGTCTACTGGTGTAACAACATGCAGTTGACTCGTCTCCCAAGGCGTCCCAGAGCTTCCTCAGAGGTCTGCCTGGGTTACAGGGCTCGGTGCTGGCAGTGGACAGAGCACAGATGGACGACACAGGACTGAGCACGGACAGTCATGGTTACGTCGGGAGAATTTGTGTGTTGTGTTGCGGGCCAGACTGTGTGGGCACGAAAGGCTGTGTGCCCCCTGTATACGCAACACAATCCTTCTCTCGCTCTCTCCCTTCTCCATCTTTGGCATCAGCGTAGATGTTATTATTACTTCAAACAGAATGGATTATGGACATAAGAGAGCTGATGCTGCACTGGGAGGAAAGTGTGAAATAGCATCACAGTTGATGGCTATTGACAGACGGTGTGTGTGTGTGTGTGATTTCCAGTAACCTTGAACAGCAGCAGCTGTGTGTCTGTGTAAGTGCCAGTCATGTTCTAATTCTCCATGTGTAGGTGTGTTGATGTGTTTGTGTTCTGGTGCCTGAAAAGTGTTTTTCTCTGTGCTCTGGTGTTTCTGCTGTGACGTTACAGCACCGGGGCCAATACAAATGTTTCTGCATCGACTTTTTTGGGGGGGCAAATTCATTATTTCTGACACTGACATGCGGTGACACCACACTGAAGGTCGGCCTGTTGTAGTTTGACAAGTGAAGACAATGAAGGGAAGAGTCCAGTCTGGTGCTTTCAGTTCAGGGAAGATGGAGAAACCAAGGCAGACTGGAAAGACTCTTAATAATTAACACTTCCTGTCCAGTCTCACCCCTGTGAACTACCCAGTAAACTAAAAATTTAAAAAACAAGCTGTTCTAAAATGTGTTTTTGTTGAGTTACACGCTTCATTTCCTCCTGTAGGAGTCAAGGACACGACTAGTGGAGCTCATGCAGTGTGGACTGTGGAATGAGTAATCAAACAGAGTAATACATGACTGAGGTGTGTGTCTGTCAGTCACCTTGAACTCCAGCTCCATGGCAGTGACCGTCTCGCCGGCCGGGGGCTGGGTGAGTTTCTGGATGTGTGCGTACAGGTTGCGGGCCAGCACCTCGGTGTTGCCGCAGGTGGCCGCCTCCAGCAGGGCCTCGTGGATGAAGATGTACTGGTCCTCGGTCTGGACCATGTAGTTCCTCTGGGCGCGCATGCACGTCACGTGGCCGTAGATGTCCACGGACTTCTCGTGCTTCATGCGCTCCAGCATGGCGTCGATCACGATGAAGCAGCCTGTCCTGCCCACGCCCGCACTGGAGGGGAGAGAGCGAGAGAGAGAGAGAGAGGAGGGGTAAGTAATTTGATGTTCTACTTTTGTGTAGCAGGTGTGTTCTTACGTGTGTTTACACAGTAATACGAGGTCAAGTGAAAACACAAAGACAAAACTAGCTCTAAATCACAGGAATGGACTGCAAATCAAAAGAGTTAATAGAATTTAAGCTTCAAATAACATCATAATTCTAAGGTGTCTTGTTACACAATAGGGTAAAGTAAACGATGCTAAAGCTAATATCATAATTGTTATTTGCACATTTATATAATATTGAATGTTTCAGGGCACTAAGAGATATTTTGCAAAAGAGGCAATTCATTCCCGTGTGCACCAACCTGCAGTGGACCACCATGGGCCCTGCATCTGAAGGATTGCAGGACTTAACCCGCCGCAGGAAGGACAGGATGGGTGTCGGGTACTCTGGCACTCCGTGGTCTGGCCAGGCCATGAACTGGAACTGTCTCACCTCTCTCTTCTCACTGGAGCCGTTCTGCAGGAGAGCGAGTGAAGCATGTGAGCGTGAGCTCGGTAGGAGACTGTGACATTGTGAAAATGTAATTGGCTGCTTTTTTAAAAGGGAAACTTGTCATGCTAGGAACAAATGTTTTGAGCAGGTAAAGGTGGCTCTGTCTGATGAAGGGGAATAAGTACAGTTTGGAAAGAACAAGTAATTTAATTGTCAGAACTGTAGCTATTTTAAGCAAAGGTCTGGATTTGGCTCATAGCTTTGATAGCAGCACATTACGTGCTCTACTTTCATGGCTGTGATTATTCTGCGAGTGTAAGTGTAGATAAACGTGTGTAATTTCAGGGTTGAACTCCAAAAAAACAGTTCTGTGGCATTTTCACCACTCCTGATTGAAACCAAGCAACTGAATTATAATGTTTTTGAAATTATAACATGTAATGGGAAGAGGAGGAATTAAAGGACCAAGTATCAGTCACATCGGCACAGCTCTGAAGTCTATGAATCAAAGTGAAATAACTCAAATCTTCCGTTGGCTTTGTCGAGAGCAAGAGACAAATCTCGGACGTTAAAAACCAATTACACCGGTGGAAAAAAAAACGATTCCAGTGGTAATAGCCTTTATCGGCCTTCAGAAAAATAAGAAATTACATTTTAAAATATGACCCCATTAATGATGAACCGCAATTACCTGCTGGAAAACATGTCCTTCATGACAATCCGCATGCTACATGTGCAACTGCAAAGAGAAAGGCAGCACTGTACCTTGTAGAGGGCGAATGTACGAACGCTGTAAGTAGCCAACTCCACAGTGTCCAGCATGGTGACCTGGATCATCCCGTAGGTCTCGGTTCCTCGCACTGGCCAGTACTGGTCACACTTCACCTGGCAGAGGGGAGAGAGAGAGAGAGAGGGGGCACAGTGTGAGGAGTGAAGCAGGTGAGAGGCTCGTAGGATCACACTGATTAGCGAGGAGGGAACAGGAGAGAGGTCAGGCTTTGTCCACAGACTAATTAAAAGCTGGAGACTCTGACTCAGCTCCTCTATCCTTTAAAAAAAAACAAGCACCAGCGTATCAGGCGAGTGCATCGGTGTGTGTCTGCAGCTGAAACAGGAATCAAAAGGGCATTAAAAAAAGCCGATGTCGTCTTTTACCGGCCTGTGATCATTTTCAATGAATTTTAATTGTCAGGTGGTTTTGCGAAGCCTTTGTGATTTATGCTTTTGGTGTGTTTGCTGAGGATTGGCCCTCTGCTTTGTGGAGGCAGACGTGTCTCAAAGCCAGTCCTGGTCTGGGGTGACGGGACAGCAGGTTCAGCCACCTGGCTCCATACGAGCAGAAAACACATTTATCTGTTGAGATCCTCCAAACACTGGCACTCACTTCACTGTGTGTGTTAGAGAGTGACACACTGGCCTTTGCTACAGTCTTTTTTACTCCTTGCGGTTGGCACGGCTTAATTGGCCACAGTCCCTACTCAGATATCTGCAAAGAGATCTTTATCACCACAGTGAGGAAATGGACGACTGGCTGTCTCTGAAGTTTGGATCCGGTCGATGGTAAAAATGTCTTTGCTGGAAACAAGCACACAACTGTGCTTCATTTGAATGTTTTACACCTAATTCCATAGTTTCTCATAAGGTGAGGAAGTTTGAGTCGAGTGGCATCATTATCTGAACACTCTGCACAGCCGGTTGAGCTCTGTAGTGTCTTGTATATGTCTTAAACACCCAATGGCACGGTGGTAGATTGGGTAGCACTGGATCTTGAAGAATCTAACTTGTCCGTAGGTGAGACTGAGTGTGATTGTGTGTTTGTCTCTTTGTGTGTTGGCCCTGAGACCGGTCCAACCCCCTTCACAGGATAAGAGGTATAGACAGTGGATGGTCTTAAACACTTTTGGAGCTTATTTTTCTCCCCTTCAAATCTACTCTGAACTTATACTCAGAAATCCATTGTAGTGACAGTGAACTTTAAACCCTGAATACCACAGGTCTTCTATCAGTCAACGAGTCATTCTGGAAAACAAAATACTGAGCATTAAATATTGTAAAGAGGTATGTGGGTAAAATGAATCATGTCAGAGAAGAACTAACACTATACTCTACTATATCTCTTTGTCCGTTTAGAAGGTGGACAAATACACGCCCAGTTCTAATGTCAGGATTTCTGGGACAAGGACCTGCTGCTATTGATTCGGATCACATGAGGGGAAGAGATGCGACGCGGGTAAGCTAATCATATCCATACTGCAGCACTGAGCTGACATTTGGAAGGACCTTGGCTGTCTCAGGGAGCTGCTGCAAATCGACAGACACAACGCGCTGAAATTCACCCCATCATATTTCACCTCGTCCGGTGACAAGCCTCCATTCAGAGGCAGAGGGAGACATTGCAGGGGAAACTCAATTGACTGATAGGGGGCCGCTCGCAGTACAAACATATGGATTAGCAGTCACCCCAGTAATGAATATCTCTGCGCAGTCTGAGGTTGGGTGGCATAACTTCCCTCGGAAACACACAACCACACAAGCACACACTAACACACAGATTCTGCTTTGAACTTCTCACGTGTCATCACCTGGCTTTCTGCAGGATGCACAGATGATATGCACTCACATACACACACACACACCTGCTCCTCTATCATTGTGAGGACACTCATTGACATCATGCATTCCCTCACACTGACCTGAACCCAAAAATCAAATCTTGACCCTCAAAATGCCCTTTGAGAAATTGTGGGAACATTTTTTCCCAGTTTGCCAGCATGTCCTCTGGAAGGTCTGTAATTCAAACTGGTCCCCACAAAGAGAGAAGTTCAGGTTCGTGGGACACAAACACACATAAGTGAGTAATATATTTGGTCTCATTTCAAGTTCTGACCTTTTAGGGGTTTTACTAACTTGTTATGATAGCACTGAAATTTTCCTGCTTCCGGATCTTATCATGTTTGTCAAGCTCCTGCTCTGTTTGGCACAAGACATCAGTCGGCCTGGGTGGTGGGAGGTTGACTCATTCACCATATGTGTGTTTGTGTGTCTGTGTGAGTTTGTGTGAGAGGGAGAGATACTGGAGGATGTGTATTTATGGAAAGGGCCGGGACAAAATAGCAGGAATCCCAGAAAATGCAGCAATAACTGATGTTCTGTAATTATCTTATTAAACGACTCCTCATTATCAACTTGCAAACATTATTTGTTTGATGTAATTTGCATTTTGATAGTATTGCTCCTCTTCTTTAGTAATTATTAAATAATGTAATTTTCAGCACAGAGGCAATTTAATCATTTCAATTCACTGTTTGTTGAACCGCATCACGCTAATTGTCATTCAACTACACAATTACTCTTCAGAATAATGAATATTGTGATTTTAATTAATATACACTCTTGTTTAAAGAGTAATATAATGTACATATTGTAATAATTTGCAGAAACGTTTAGCTACTAACATTAATTTATGTTATTTACAGTAGAATAAATGTCAGCGATGAAACTGGAGACTGTTTAAAGGGATTAAAACCGGAGTTAGTCATCAGCTTCTGGTTTGGAACTGCTGCTGCCGCTACGCCTCGTGAAATGATGTCACATGAAAGATTTCAAAAGTACTCAGATATAAGTTGGCAAAAATGTTTCCGCCCCCAGCAGGAGCAGGGCAGATTTGGTTTCTTTGAGTCACTCTCCATAGCGCCATATAAAATTGATTTTCAGAAGTGTGTAGGAAGTGGGGACAGGCCGGGGCAAATGTTTTAATTTCAAGTCTCCTCCGTGTTCTGGAGGGTTCCATCGTTTTGTGCCCGTGGAAAGATGTTGCGGCCGTGACTCTGGGATCGAAGCACGAGCGCTCGGTCCTGCCACTCACACACATTGACAGACTGTACACAGAGGGATGAGAGGAGGATGTGTCCTCACTGAGATTGACTCAATGTGTAATAAAGGTCGTCCTATCTGGCCCGGCAGGTATTCTCAGAGGGGCCATTAAATGAGCTCTGCTCCAACAAAGACTCATAATTTGACTTATTGATTGATATCATCAATAACTAAATCAAATTAAAGCTGATGATTGTTTCTTGAAGGATGTAATTTTGAATCTTTACTTGACACTGGGTTGTTTCTTTATTAACTCACTTTAAATAAAACTCAACTTTAGTTAATGATTTTTCTCCCACCGTAAAAAATAAATTTCTAAGATTTTGGAAAATAAATCTTTTATTTACAATCTCTATTACTTCCACGTCTTATTCTGGGGACTGGCTTCCATCAGGGAACCGTATGCACTCACTAATAATAATGCACCACATACTGGCAGGGACCCACGCTGATTTATTACCTCCAAGGAATTCATGAACAAGATTTTGTAGTGGTAATTAAATAATTTTGAATCTCAAGTCGCCCCCCGTGTGCTCCTTTTTAAAACCTGCTTTTATTAACTTGAATGTATTTGAGGAGCACACGTGTTGTTGGATGACAATCCTCTATTTTCCAACTTCAGAGTTTTCATTAAAGCTTTCAAGAGCCAGATTCAGAGAGTGCACACAGAGACACTCCAGGTTTAAAAAACTTTGGCAGGGTGCTAATATGTAACAATCAAGTTTTGAACTCTCTGTGCAATTTTCTAAATAATGAATGAAAGAGAATGTGCATTATTAAATTCACTGTTATATGCATTGAACCATCTCTGTCCTCTCAGTGGAGGGTATGCAAGTGTTGTCATCACATGCAAGGTTGCAGTGGTTAACTCCGACAAGTAGCTGGAGGGAAAAAATGCTAAAAAAGCTATTTGTGCAATTTTTGTTGGCAAACAGATTGAGAAGGAGTTCATGGAGAAGTTTTTAGAGATTGCTGGAGAAGAGAAGCAACATGAAGCGATACTGTCCACAGACAACCACAATATTCTTTGAAGTGCTTGTGACTTTGATCAGGCTGACAAATCCTGCTTTAAAGTAGGGCTGGGGGTCTGGATGCCTCCAGGCTTTGTTGGGTGTAACGTTACTCCCCTGCTGTCGAGCTACATCAATATAAACACACGAATGTCGGGAAACTCAATTTCTGGCCACATTTCAACTCTCAGCGACTCAGATTGTCTAATGTGTCACTGTACTGTCGACTTCAATGGTCTTAAGTTTTACATGAAAGTAAATTTGTTTTTCCTTCTTGTGTTGCAGCTGTCCTCATTCACGGCAGCCTCCTGGTGGTTGGGCTGAGTAACGAGGTGAAGGATGTTGGATCACATGCAAAGTGACATAAAATAAAACCTTTTTTATCATCATCTGCAAAGAGCAAGTTTGTTTTGGTGACATTTCCCCGACAGGAAATGTGTTTCTGGTTTTCTTTCTTTCGCTAGTTGATTACCAATCTCACAAAATCCAGACCTATCACCACGGTGTCGGAGAAAGGTCTGGCTGCACCGTTTTATCATTCTGCTCTTGGGAAACAAAAAATCCCAACCTCGCTTGTTTGTATTTCTTTCACCAATTACAGTCTGAGGTGACGCTAATCCCAGGACGCAGGAGCGGTGGCCCTGTAAATAGTGTCGGGGAGGAACTTGTCTAAGTGGAACATTTACAGGGAGGGGAACACTGTCAGTAAAACTGCTAATTCACTGCAAGGAAAATGGTGTAAAAGATGCATTTCTACTGAGTAACTGCACAATCCAAATGTGTTGGGCCGGTTCTGAGGGGATCTTGAGTAGGTTTCTTACTAATAAATGATGCAGTAATCATTCATATGTTGTTATTGTTCTCCTTACCCGTGACTTCTCCTCTAGTCTCGTCATCATGACGATGGTGTTGGATCTCTGCTCCCACACCATCCTCCAGAAGTCGCTGAGTGTCTCTGGCAGAGGCCCCTGTGTGGCGATGTAGGCATTCTGCTTCCTGTAGCCGTCGATGTAGTTGGAATTGATGTAGTCACTTCCTGGAACAGCTGTCACAAAAAAACACACAGAGCGTATATCACATATGTTCCACAGTGAGGTTATTTGATCTGATCATATTGAACGTGGTGGTGAGTAGTTCTACGCTCATTGAACAGACAATCGGGCTCTGAATGGTATTTTTCGATCAAATCAAAACACTCTGTATCAAAGGGAAGTGGGAGCAGTGGCTGCTTTTCAAACACAATGTCCTTGGAACCGGTGGAGGAGGTCTCCGTCAATGGCTGCCTGAGGGGTTAAGTGGTTACATGAGCTCTTACCGTCAACGGAGGTGAGCACCACTCTGGAGTGGTCGTAGGCGATGACGTTTGCATAGCGATTCTTTGGCTTGTTGACTTCCATGTTGGAGTTCTCCCAGGTAAACTGCTGGCCAGGATCAATGGACTGTGAGGGATGAATAGAGGGAGGGCAAACAGAAAAGATGGAGAGAGTATAAGAGAATGAGTGGACAGAGAGAGACACAGAGCAAAACAAAAAGAAGAAGCAACGGGTGAGATAAAAAAAGCACAAAGGGAGGCTCTTGTGTTTAACACTGGTGGAAGGGATGGGACAAAATTACACCGCTGTCTGCTGTCAGCTGCTTCTAAAGCAGGACAACAAAGCCTTTAAAAGGAACATGTCCCCCCCCCCAACGTGTCCCTTCACTAGCCACAGTGGAGGGCTACAGGTAAGTGGTTTTAAATTGTGTAGGACACTGTGCCCGGCTGAAGCCATCAGTTAACAAAGTGCCATATTGCTACACGGCGTCTGCTGTTGGTGCATTAGCAGGTTAATTATTTGCACGGCACTCGATGTCTTGAATGCCAATGAGGCAGAAATATAAGAGCACTCGTTTTTTTTTCTGCTCACACAATCGTCTCCATCAATTGAGCCGAGAGAGAGAGCCCCAAAGAATTCCTCCAGCTTCTAAAACCAACATTATGAGAACGAAATTAGGTTTAAGGAGTTGAAGGCAACCGCGAATACTCATTCTGTCCCTTTAGGATAAAGTCCTATTGAATTACACGATTCTCACAAAGTCACATGCCTGACTGCTCGCGGTAACCACTGTTCTTCTCATTCTGTTTTCTGTCTTTTCTCATTTTTCTATTTCTGTGGCCTTTCCTTGATGCTCTATTTTTGTTTCACCTTCTCCCTTACAGCTCCTCTCTGCTTTTAACCCTTTCCATCTGATGTCATTTGTCTTTCGGGCTAAGACGACAGCCGACTGCATACCTATCGATCGATCTAGGGGGAGATATGTGACGGCCTCCCATCCCTCGGCTCAATAGAGTCACAGTCTCTTGTTATTCTGCATCGATCTCCACTGGCTCACACCGGAACCTTGTCCACTAATTCCCCGGACCTTTTGACTCGCAAATCCAGCAGGACCCTGAACGACTCCTTTTGGAATTCTTTCACTTACTTGATGTGGCTGAGGCACTACATTAATTATTAGAGATGATTTTTCTGGTCAAAGCTTGACAGATAAAGCATAATAATTATTATAAGTGGATAAAGGATCGAATAAAGGGAGCAAGGTGAGGTCTGGGGAGAATTCCGAGCCATGAAATGATCAGCGTGTGGACTCCATACTCTTGTACAACAGCAGTGTTCATTAATTTGTCCTAGAGAGTAAAGTGACCATCTCAAAGTTACATTACGAACAAGCGGTTTTAGATCTGACTATTTAAGTTACCAGAGAAAGCCGTGTACGTGCCATTTGCCTCTGAAACGAGATGTGAAAAATGTGGAGTGCTCATATGCAGGAAACTTTTACAACAGCTCCAAATTGCTCAGTGGAGAGAGTCATGTGGGCATAGGCCTATTGCTGCTGATGAGCTCGCTACTGCCAATTTCTCTGTCCATGCCTGCCAGCGTGAAGAGAAAGATTTAATTTGCAGTCAAAACGTGTCATATCCATATTCGAGCTTGGTGAACACAGCGGGCACACTCGCCCCGATGACAACTAGCAAACAAGTAAGGTAGAGGTGGTATGAAGAGGTGAGAAGCAAACGGCAAAGGTATTCTCGCTCCTACACTGGAAATGCTTTCAAATGAATATAATGATGTCGCTATGACGAGTGCAGCGTGATATTGCTTCCCGTCAGGAGGAGCTGCAGCAGGCCTGATTGACAAATCCTGCTCATTACCCAGTGTGCACATGGCTCAGTGTGCTACGGACTGGCGTTGGTGCTATAGGAAGTGTCACGCCTGCTAAAACATCAGGGAGACGTAGCGGTGCAGCCTCGACAAATTCCGAGCCATGATGGTGAAGCACGGCGGGAGCAGCCGGCGAACGTGAGTGTGACAAAGCACCACGAGCTCAGCCACACAGCGCCTTGTTTGGCGCGGGGACGGGTGGCCATCTGCCGGGCATGGAGGGGGGTCTTCCCTGGCTCGGAATGACTGGTGCAAGGAGGGAAATGGGCCAAGCTGGTGGCCTGCAGTCAGACAAGCCACTTCTCTGGCTTGACTCGTTTACACTAACTCAACAGGCCGTGAGGGCAAAGTGCTGGAGAGGCACTGAGCAGCACAACCAAGGCCTAATTGTCTCCCTGCAGTTAGCTGCTCATTTCACAGCCAACCACAGCAAAAATCATTTAAAACAAAGTGCAACTCTGCATACATGGATAAAACATATATTATAACACGTCTCTCTCATGCATTATAATGGCCTCTCTCCGATTTGAAGACCAAAGTTTTATTTCGTCTTCATTGATATAAATGGGTTGGATGAAATGGTCCTATCAGTATAACACAATACAGCTTGACAGCACAACAAACCACATCCTCCATAACAACCATGAAGTTGAATAAATATCTCTCAAACTAATTTAACAACCTTTGTGAGGGTTGGATTTATGCATGGCGGTTCGGTTACAGCGCATTAGATTGGAACTGAGAATGTAATCACATCTCAAATCGGAATGAAGGTCTAAATCATGTAGGAGAAAAAGCCCAAACATGAATTACTAATAAAATAAAGTACCACTTACAGCTGTAAATGTAAAAGTGCGCAACACTGGTTAAATGATAGAACAGTTATATAAGGCTTTCAGATAGATGTTTTTTTTTCACAGCTTGGACAGAGCAGAAAGCACAACAGTTATGAAATGTTGGCTAAAGTTTGGGGCTTGTAGTGATGCTCGGGGGAAAGGTCACAAGGCCACTGAAATAAATTTTCTCTTTCTCTCTGGAGTGTGAAATTGCACTGCCAATTTCATACTGTAGCAACACATGCTGGTCACAGAGAGAGGCAATCTAGTAAGCTTTTAGGTTATGGTGAATATAAAAAAAAAGATCTACAGTCTCTCCAGCTGCCTTGTTTTCGATCCATCAATCTAAGGGATAGACTTGATCGGACAAAACGGGTCCAACGATCACAGCAAATAAATAAAAGACGCCCCCTTGTTTTTCTGCATTCAAGGATGCCTCGTCTCTTGATCTGGCCTTGCTTTAGTCCCCCACACCAACCATGTGCCACTTTAAATGCAAATTTGCTCCCTTTTTTTTTAGAGGAAGAACACTGACAAGAGATAATCCCTCACAGAGCTGCATCGCACAGACCGCCTGCGAAATAACATTCTTCGGGGAAACATCAGGACGCACACAGATTGCTTAAGCAACTCGCCACCTGCTAGTTTCGTGAAAAAGCATCTTGCAGCATTTAATGTAAGTGTTGGTTTCCTGGTGGGATCGGTAATAGAGCTGTAAAAATGACTGAAGAATGTCTGCGAAAGAAGTCTCCTATAATCCATTTGAATACATGCATATGGGATCAAAGAGACATAAACACAAAATGTCCTCGCAGACACGATAACAAAGAAACACATTTATACGCTTTGCTAGACACTGATACGCTATGAGCACAATAGCACACGGCTCTTACCTCGTACTCCTGGGAAAAACGGAGGCCGTCATTCGCCTTGAGTCGCTCGATGTGGTCAGACAGGTCGGCGACAGTGATGGGCGGGTGCTCCCTCATTCCTGGGAGAGGAAGAGGAGGAAGAAGAGGAGGGAAAAAGGACAAAGAGGAGAGTGAGACCAGGCTGTTCCTCCTGCATTAGACATTCACACTGACATACACAAACATTGGTTGGACCACAGGGTGAGTGAGGCTGCCGGTGGGACCATGAGGTGGCTGTATAACAGTGAGGAGAGTGCACTTTGTTCAACAATGCATGAAGAGAGGGAGAGGAGAGATGAGGGAGAGAGAGAGGACACAAGTTGAAAACAGGCTGGTGACATTTGGTGATATCGTCATGCTAAGTGAGGAGGACAGAGGTGGGGCTGGCTCTGCGATGCACATGAGTGACTGGGTGAGCATGCTCCTGGAAGGAAGCAGGAGGCAGACATCCCTGACTCCACAACGCTCAATCGGTGGCAGAGGTG
The DNA here is from genome assembly GCA_038501795.1 of Pseudopleuronectes americanus. Classification (NCBI taxonomy): domain Eukaryota; kingdom Metazoa; phylum Chordata; class Actinopteri; order Pleuronectiformes; family Pleuronectidae; genus Pseudopleuronectes; species Pseudopleuronectes americanus. The sequence goes on from CM076730.1 coordinate 17,758,399, forward strand.
GGATCAGAGCAAGAACCCACAAGTCTCTACAAATCAGTCACACTGTCACTTCCCAGGGAGCAGGAGGCACTGGTCACCAGCCAAAACTCATTTCTTTGAAAATCTCTTTCCCTACAATAGACTATCTTTCGGCCCAGCCTGGAGCGCTCGGGCTGGATTAATTTCAAACAACCCCTCCTGCCGCTCTCGAGATTTCTCATCGCCGGGTTATTGGATGATTTATTGCTAATCTACCGACACAAATTCCCCCTGTGCCTCTGAACTTGGCAAGGCTCTGTGCTTAAACGGATTGCCGGGAACTTGCCTTATGTGTAAAAAGTTAACTGTATGACACGCATGAAGACGCCCCCAAGTTATACATGGAGCATCATTAACCTAACATAAAGCCTTGGAGTCACACAGAGATCAGGGTAACACTTTAAAACGGTGGAAATATTAACATTAGTGCCTCTGGCTGAGTGCATCTGTGAGGTCATGGGTCACGCTTTTAGACTAGCCACCGCTGAAAGCTCATTATTGCTGCAATGCTAATGGCTAATGCTCGGTAACTACAGCCACTGCACAAAATGAGACCGTACCAATTAGACTAATTTAATACTATCGCATGGGGGCACAAAAGAGCACATTCACATTAGTGTGTATGTGTTTGTCCGGCCAGGTCTTTTATAGCCACGTTATATGCTAAATGGCGAGTGAAGTCGTAGATAACAAGGCTATTGTACAGCGAGTGTAACTGTCCGTATTGCTCAACCACCCGTGAAGCCATCCAGTCTCGTGCATTCGCACCAAATAGGTGTTGAGGGAAGTTCACGGCCTAGAGTGGACCTCGCTGCATCCTTCAAGTGCCAGAGGCATCAAGCTTGTGGGCTTGTGATGTCTGTCAGGATTGCGACATGGGAATGGGATCGGGGGTGAGTGAGAGAGGAGAGACTGCATGTGTGGGAAATACACAGTAGGTGAGAGAGCAGACTAACTTGGAGTGTTGGGGCAACGATGCGAGCTGGGACCTGTGGAGAGAGGAGAGTGAAGGAAGGAGGAAGAAGAACACTCAATCAATGGAGACGGCTCAGGATCAGACCAGGGCCTCACAAAATCTGCAAATAACCTTTAAAAGCTGGTTTGCAGCTATTAGTGTTCACTCTCTTAGGGACAATTCAAGTAGTGTAGGTAAGGCTGTGACACAGACGAGGATACAAAGCTTGGATTTGTATGAGTTCTTTTCACCTTGTGAGACTAAGTGAGAGCCTTCATAGCTAAATGTGGCTAGTGGAGTATTTGGGTGTTTTTTTTCCACGGCAAAGATAAAAGCACAAATCACCAGGAGTGTAGTTAAGGTCACTATGAGGAAAAGGTGTGGTCCGAGCCATGAGTACAAAGGAGTAAAGTCCACTGAGTACACACGGGTCAGCAAGTCGCCAACAAGTGCACTTTGTCCTGCATCCGTGACTCCTGCTAATCTTTATCTCCTCATGTAGTGATCCTGTCATCTGTCAGGTATTTTTATTATCTTATATCTATGATAGTTTGTGTGTATTTTTAACGCTTGGCTGCACCTCAATGACCTTTAGAGGGGATAATACATCTGATGAAAGATGGTCTCTCGTCGCAGATGGCAGTTTGGGTGATCATTTTATCTTTTGAATCCAAATTTGACTAAGCTGGTTGTTTGTTTTAAAGCCTGTATTACCGTCTGATTGCCTGCATTATTTGCTCCATTGAACTTCGTGGGTACAACCTTATTTTCACCTAAAGAAATGATGCCCAACAGTATGACCCAGGTTATGAAACCGGAAATTCCTTTTGAAATGCTCCCCTGTGAATACTTACTGCAAATTGCCCTATGCTGTAAATGGCACTGCACGCTTTATCTGAAGCGTTCAAATACATAGAGATCATAGTTGGGTATTTGCAAATAGAATCTGATCCAGGTTCCGGGAAGGATGGATCATTTATTCATAAAACAACATAACTACTGCTGGAGAGCCAGAAGCTACAGCCCAGGTCTGTTTTAAAGGATAATTCTGGTATTTTTACAGCTGGGTCAAAATTATAAATCTGTCTTGGTCTAAATACTATAAATAATGAATGAGGAAAAAGAAATGTTTTGAATGAGCTGAATATTTAGTTATAACCTCAAAAACTGCTCTGATATGTTTAGATTGTAGAGTCTGGATTCCTGGAGATAAATGTGAGTCTCGTTCAGGCATGAATCTCATGAGAGATGAGATTTTGCAGGAAACTCACTATGTAAACGTGAGAGAGAGTTACAGAGAGCAGGCTGCCACAGAGCGGAGTAACAACACTGAGTTGGAGGAGGCGTAACTTACCGCTATTGGAAAAAAGACTGACCACAAAGTTTGCAAAGCTTTCACAGGCTTATTTTAGTCCATAGGGACATGTTGAAGTTGTGGCTACTTGTGCAACAGGTCCACACACTACACCTTTGTTACCGTCATGTTTGCAGTGTTTCCACCACTGCCGGTCAAACAGGAGAAGAAATCCAACACTAAAGCACTTACTCCTGGAGGAAAGTGCGGTTTCGAGAGCAGAGAGAAGTGCGGCAGACCCAGTGGAGGTAATGTTATTAGCTTAAGATATTCTGTTGACATGGCATCAGTACTTTGACGTGGACAAATGCCCCGTGGGATTATATTACAGCCGCTCCGCAGTTTCCATATATAGTGGGTTCGCTCAATAAAACATTTTGGTCCCTATTAATCATTTAGATCCAGAAATGGGGAAATAAAGCTCACGTTTTAAAGTACCAGAAATATCCTTTAACAAAACCAACATGCTGGAGACAAGAGCTAGAATCTGCCGGACCACTTAACAACAATCAGAATCAGAGCAGACATGTTCACCTGCTGCGGGCGAATCAAAGTGAGAGAGGGGCGAGAGACAGAGGAACGGCCTGTTCAATATTCACTCAGCTCAGTCTCACACATGAGATTTTTTGATAGTCACAAAAAAGGAAGGTGGACAAGGGTGAGAAAGAGAGAAATAAATGTTGACGTGTGAAGACAGAGAGCAGAACAGAGAGAGAGAGAGGGAGAGAGGGAGAGAGGGAGAGAGGGAGAGAGAGAGAGTGAGGGAGAGAGAGAGAGAAAGATTACCCTACAGGGAGAAATGGAAGACGAAAGAGGAAAGAGGTGGAGTGGGAGGATGGAAGAACAGTCCTCCTTTAGAGCGGCAGCATTGCTTAATTCCTTTGCAGGGTTTCAAAGGGGCTGTGTGTGTCTGTGTGTGTGTCTGTGTGTGTACGTCGAATGGGATCTTTAAACACACAGAAGCGCACAGACGCTTGTGTGCGCCGGGGTTGACATTTTCTCTCAGCTCCATTGTTCCCTCTGCCTGGCTCACCTTGACATCGGAGGCAGCAGGACTCATTACCAGCTAGGTGGAATGAAAGCAGCTCATGGAGGAGGGAGGAGCATGGACCGGGGGGGGAAGGGGGAGGAGAAAATGAAGAAGGCTGATGCTGAGGTGGACACCCCCCTCCATCACCTCCACCAGAACCCACCCCACTTCACTAACGCACGCGGTTGGAATCTGAATCACTCTTGCCGGACTCCGCTGATTCTGATCAGAGCTGAATATGATGGCGAACACTATTCGTTTATTTTCTCTCTTATCGACCCATTTTTTCTTTTGTGTGTTTTTCTTTTGGGAGAACTGGTCGGATTTCTTTAGCCCACGGAGAAATAACAAAATAAGCAGGACACATAAATTGCACACAGCAACATCTGTTCCAAGGCACTAATAAACAAGAGACCTGTCTAGAGAAAAAGAGAAGAGGAAGGCAGGTGTTCATTGCAGAAGCAGATTGCTTCTGGAGAGGCTGTTTAGAGTTTAGATGAAAAAAGAAAATGAAATGTCCACCATTAAAAAAAAGGGGGGAAATAAAATATATTAAGGAACACTATTATAGTTATGAGTCACCTTTAGAAATCATCTGTTTTTAAATTACTGCCTGATGAATTCCACATAGCGATTGTGTTTTCAAATCCCTCGTCACAATGGCAGTGTGTACTTTTTTATTCATTTTCATGAAAGAACCGTCGAGTGAACCTGAACCTTTTCCAACAGTGCTCTGATTAAAATTCACAAACATGCCCAGTACAACAAACTTTTCTCACTCGCTCTCCCATGGACAACTATACAGGTTCATGGGGGGTTAATTCTGTATTCACGTCCTGCCTGAGCTACTGTTATTATGAGTTTCCAAAGTTCCAATCATAATAACCGGTCAAGGCAGATGGCCGCCCACACTGAGTCCGGTTCAGTTCAAGCTTTTCTTCCTGTTTAAGGGGAGCTTTTCATCTCCATTGTTGCCAAGTGTTTGCTCAGAACAGTTGGGTTCCTCTGTAAAACTGAAAGCTCTCAACATTACTTTGTAAAGTGCCTTGACTAGTGAAGCGTTAACATCAATTTCCAAGTCCTAATTAGGGCTGGGAAACAATATATATCTGCTTGGCACTTGCTTCAAGTACATATATGCCTCACTGTTGTTCAGTGTCGTTTTATTTTAATGTACAGTCAACCACACAATCAGCTCTTTAATCAGAAACTGTCTGGGTGATGAACACAGTCCTGAAGATAGGACTTTCTCCCGCCTCTACCATCAATCCCATATAACATAAATGCACCATGAGTTCATTTCTCAGGGGCATTCGTGGGAAAGCTTAGCAAACTTGCCCATGCATAGATAAAGCTATGATTGTTAGACCATCGTTTGTTACCTGGGGTCTGGTAGTTGAGTCTTCTCATCTCCACGGGGTCGGAGGAATTGGGCAGCAGGGAATCTTTCACCCCACCTGAGTGGTCGTCCTTGGGTAGAGGAGATGCCCGTTTCCTGTGGTAGCAAAAAACAGGAAGTACAGCGATGAGGACACTGTGGGGAGATGAGCTAATTGCTCAATACAGGGGCGGGAACTTGTCCGTCAACATCAAAAGTTACTCACTGAGATTAATTCATGTTTCTTCTAATTGGTTGGAAAACAAGACTAACGTCTTCACTGTGCCGCACACTTGATGAGGTTAATTGCATAGTTAATGGTTCTCAAAAAATGTTTTCTTAAGGACCAGCAATTCAAGAGACAGTAGGTAGCAGGGCTTTACCCCCATTAGTTTGCCAACTGGAGTTTAATGTGTTTGAAGAAACGCCATCATTTTCCTGGAGTGGGCTAAGTTGAGTTTGTTTGCTGCTGGATAGGTGACAGCTGCTGTGTGGGAATGTGTACTTGAGTGTGTGTGTGTTTGTGTGCAGCAAAGATCTGAATGTGTGATTTTCTTTGCTGTGTGTGTGTGTGTGTGTGCTGGTAACCACACATTGTGTTTACTGGCTTTCCAGATTGAGAGGAAAGATGCTGTAATTAGCTCATCAGCTGGGTGGCACAACACTGGGTAATTAGACTGGTTCTGCAGCACCTGCACTGCCAGGCCTGGCCCAGCTCAGTCTAACATAGCACAGACACGAGAGTACAGCTCGGCCTGGCTCGGCTCAGTCGGCCGTGAGTCTGTCCATCGGGTGGAGAGAGGAATAGAGAACCCATCCTGCCTATAGTCTGATGTTCATACAGGCAGCATCTGTTGACAGACGCACACAGATGTACACGTTCCCACCTCTCTCACTTACAGCTGCAGACTCACACAGATACAGCTGCAGACTCACACGCCTCCTGACTGCAAATGGAAATGGGCGGAAGAAAGCATCAGGGTGCCCTGTGGAAATTTCACAACTCATTGCACTCTATTTGCAAGTGGCGAGCGTGGGTTTTTAGGAAGGAGCAGGGGGCCTCCTGTTTGAAACCCAGCGTGGTGAGAATATATAAAGCTGGGGGGTGCACACGCAGCCTTAACCCAGTCCACCTCAGCCTTGGGCCTCTCTGCCACCTGTTAACTTTTGCAGCAAGGGCTTAAGCTAATGCTAGCAGCGTGACGGCTAATCTACGACAAGCATCTCTTCCTCTCCAGCCGAGAGCTGAGCCAGACCGTATCCGGTTCTCCCACTGCTGGTGCTGGGGGGTGGCTGCTTGTGTGTGTGTGTGTGTGTGTGTGCGTACATACGTGTGTGAAAAATGTGGGCATCTGGGATCTGTTCTCCACAACCCTCATCTCTAACTCTCCTCCAATCAGATGCCAATCTACGTGACACTTCAGTGCCGGATTTAAGTAAACATAGCAGCAATCTCAATGGGATTATTCTCCTCAGGCTCGAAGTGAGGGTTAAGACGTGTAAGAATGTAAGTACACACAGACTTATACACAGTGTGTGTGTCGTACGGGGAGCACTTAATGAGGGTAGGACAGGGCCCTTTGTTAAGACTCCTGCTATGAGGAAGCGAGAGGCTAAAAGTGGAGGAATGGGTCTCGGTGGAAAATGTCAGCTTAAGAGATGGGAACATTTCTTTTTCAGCAGTTTCCTCGTCTGGCATTTACTTCACAATGGCCCTTTCAGCAGCAGGTGATGACTTGGCATATTCAGATGGGGCGAATCTTGAAGGGGGTGCACTGACACTGGCTGGATAATGAAACACAGCACGGAGACAAACCATGGCAGACAGGACGATCTGAGGGGGAACACTGGCACTAGATGTGGAACATGCACTGCTACACAGATGTGACCTGGGGTTCCTTTAACCCCAGTTATCAGAGGGTGCAGAGTCCGCTGCTTCTCGTGTAATTCTTGTAAAACGGGGCAAATCAGATCAGGCTTCAGTTTGAAGACGTGCCCTTGTTTTTATATTTTTTTGTAAGACCAATTGGAAGAGAGAAAGAGGAAACTGACTCTGCAGACATTAAGAGGTGGTGAACACCAACAATTCAACAACACAAATGAAGGGGTCATGGGTGGTGGGTGGTGGAGGAGGAGTGAAGTTGTGACTGACATAACAGTAACAGTACCCACCTTTCCTGTTTGCTGCTTTCATAGAGGACAAAAAGAAGGGGGTGGGGGGGTTAATATGTCATTCTTTCTCACACGGACCGATAACGTCCTCACTCAATGCTCTACTGACTCTGTGCTATTTACAGGAAGTTGAATGTACTTCCTCCAGAAATTTAAACCACGGCATAGAAAAGTTATCGTTAGACTTATTGGAGACTTTCTGAACACAACCTTGTGATGACTGCGGTTGGCGCTGGTGAGTATGCAGGTAGCAATAACAATCCAAGCTGAGAGAGTGATTATTCCTTTGCACATTTGCTGCCAGTCCACTGTGACAAGGGCACACAGCCACCTCCCACAGTTCCTTCTGTCAATCTGTGTCTGTGTGGAGAAAGGGCTTCCAAACAGAGGACGTGCTATTCAGCAGTGAGCTGTCTCCAGACCTATTATTAACCAGTCCCTTTCCTCAGTCTGCTGGAGATGGCAGCCACACGGCTGTCCGCGAGGCTGTGGATGGCAGGTTGGAGGCTCGTGTGATGGGAAATGGGACATTTTGTAACGGTGCCATTAAGAGAAGATATGCAGGTGGGACTTAATCAGGAGGAAGTCCACTGAGGTAAATAATGGCTTACATGTAGGTAATAGATTCTTAAAATGGTGTTTTAATAGTGTCTTAAACACATTATGTTATCGTTAATGAGGTGATATCAACATATAAACAACAGTTTAACACCAACAAACTTAAATAATGGATGGTTGTATTAAGGTCTGCAACAAATGATTATTTTTCTTTTTTTTAATATCAATTTATCATTAGGTCTATAAGTTTACTTTGTTTTGTTTATTTGGAGAAGTCACCTTGACATTTTATAAGCAGCAGCTACAAAATATTTCAATTTTTTTGTTATAAATTACTTAAATGATTATTCAGTTATCAAAATAACCAACTGATTACTGAAGCATTTGCTGTATTATTTTACATGTATAATAATATCACTTGTCTGTGAATCCCCAGTTCTGTCGGTGTGTCGGCTGCACACGGGCACCTGAGGAGCTTTTAAGAGATACAGCTCGAGCTCTTAGCTAAGCCCTCTGTTGCAGCCTTCTGTCTGTTACCTGAAATGACCAGTGGCGTTGGCCAAAGCACACTTCCCACTCCTAGCTAAAAGTTACCGACAGTCGAGCTATACTTTTCATTAAGAGGTCAATGTCAGCTGACAGCTCATATAGTAGTTCTGTTAAAGAACAGCCAACTGGGGCCAGAATCCTTCGGGGAGAAATGAGAGTTTTCTGAAAGACAAATCAATTCGCCTTTGGCTTCTTTGCAATTACGCCAGATATTATTGTAAGGAAATTGGATGTGCCAGTTTGGCGTGTGAGCAGCCTGGTGCGAGTGGCAGCAGGGAGCAATGTCTCATTATTATTCCTGATGCAACTAAAAGAAATTTACAATCACATGTGTCGCTGCAACTCAAACTCAAACAAACACAGAGAGGAATAAGTGAGGAATGACACAAGGGCACGGCCTCTTACTTCTTAAAGAGCAGGATGGCGATGACTATGATGACGATGAGGACCACGGCCAACACTGGGCCCATGACCCACAACATCTCAGGCTGCTCACTCAGACTGGCTGGGACTTGGATCGGGTCAGAGTAGGGACTGGCTGAAAACGTCATCTGTGAGGGGTAAAGAAAACAGAAGGCATTAGACACTGTATGGTTTTTAAAGGTAAGGGAACCATATGAGGTCTTTTATGGTATGAAAATGTTAAGGTTTTGATCTGACTAGGTGAAGAACTGCTGGTTCTGAATACTAGAACACAACCTCCAACTCACAATATTAAGGTAAGCAACCTCTTATATCTCTAAACGAGAGAAAAACACAACAATTTATCCCCGAAAATATAATAATAGACATTTATTACACTGAATCTTCTGTACCTGTAACAATATCGAAAAAATATGTTTTTCCTGCCCCCCGGATAACTAAGTTATTTCATGCTAATAATAGAGCCCGGTTCATGGGTGCAGCAGAACAATGCATAAAACTGCCGAGAAAACACAAAGGACTCTTTCCCAAAAACAATAAGCATCTCGGCTAATGACGTTATTATTATGTTTCTATTAAAGCTTTGCATGACATTAGAGGAAACTGCGACTGCTGCTGACAGAGCAAGTGAGAGACAGGAGAATGAGAGAGGTAGAGACGGAGAGGATTAGTGTGCATGTCCCTTGGCCGCTGAGATAAATGGGGGCACAGGAGAGGACTCATCTCTTCTTCATTAGTGTTCACACCGTGACGGAAGAGGAGGAGGAAGAGGAGGAGGTGACTGTGAGGGTGCGTTTCCACCTTGGCTGTAAATGAGACATCTCACATCTACAAATGACGGTGCGCAGGGGTGTGCGAGTGTATCCGAAAAGTGGGTGCACGAGGCGACGCAGCTAGTGTGGCGTTTAAAAATAGTGTTCTGAAAGAAGAGGGAGTCCAACTGCGGGAGAGCAAGGTGACAGGTAAAAAAAAAGAGGGAGGTGCGAGGCATCTGTCGTTTAGAACCCAGCGTGCCTCCTATTGAACGACGATGGGAGATGTAGATTCGGGGGGTGTGTGTGTGTGTGCGGAGGGGCATGGGTGACAGATCGCAGCCCTCGAAGGGAATTGGGCTCCCAGCATGCAGCAGGAGTGGCGGGGCGGCAGGCAGCAGTAATCCGGATCATTAGCCGCACAGCAACCCGCTCCTCGGCACACAGGCAGATATTAATTAGAAAGATAAGCTGTGATGAGCTCAAAGACTCCTGCACTCTGTCACATAGTTGTGTTATCTCTCTCTACTACTCTTGGGCCAAGTAGCAGAAAAAATGTTAACGGTATAGCATGTCTCAATCATGTACATGCAAACCGGCACACGCTGCAGGAGGCACGGAGGCCAGATAACTCGATTGAGAGAATACAAAAGTTTCACATTGGTATGATAAAGCATTAGTTTACAGCTGCAGTAGTTTTCCAGTTGTCTTTAGACACATTAGACCAGTTCTCTTGGGATCTGCGTGCCTCCGGGAGGAACCTATTATCTAAGAACAAAGAGAGAGGACACCGCGGTGGGACGCCGCTGATGTGACGACACCACAAGGCTTCCTGTTCCTTCGGGACGGCCCAAAAAATAGGCTGCAGGATGTGGCCCTGCTGGGAATCCTGGGAAAAGAGAGAAAGTGTTTTCTTCTTCTTCTCCCGTCGTAACAAATGACTGCAGCTGTGCTTTCAGAGAGGAGCAAGGGGCGGACGAGCGAGAGGAGAGGGCCCGGCAAAGAGAGAGAGGGCTTTTTGTCTGTTGGTCACGGCGAGAGTACTGGGATCATCCATTTGAACGGATCTAATATCTGATAAGAGCTCAGTCACGCAGCTCCAAATACCTCTGCCCTCGCAGGGCGGGATCACAGTGGAGCGACGGTGCAGTGACGGAATGTGTGAGGTTGGGAGAGTGAGTCAGAGAAAGTGAGAGACATTTAAGTAACGGTTATGTGTGTATGTGTGTATGTTTGTGTACAGTAAGCACGTGGGCAGGTTGTGTGTATGAGAAGCAGAGTCGGATGCATGTTGATAAATACCTGAACTATAAAATCTCTTTAAAATACCTATAGAGCAGAGGACTGCATATAAAAGATTGATGACATTTATTATTCTTATTCTTTTTAGAGTTTTTCGTTATTTCTGACCTTTAACATTTTTATAATGTTTTTTTAAGCAACTTCATTTAAACAGGCTTCACAAAGGAAGTGAATTAATTAGTTATGACCTATAAAACAACCCTATCCATGATGAGAAGAGGAGAGAAATGAGTGTTTGGGCTCCAATGGAGATCTACTACTGTTAAGCAGATGCTGTATATTCAAAGCATTTTGTGTGAATGATAGTAAAAACGTATTTGCATGTGTAAGGAAGCGTGCGCATCTGTCAGTGAGAGAAAGAAAAGGTGTGTGACTGCGTGTGAAGACTAAACAACAGTGTGTAGGAGAGTGTGTGTGTGTGTGTGTGTGTGTGTGTGTGTGTCTGTGTGTGTGAGCATACACAAAACACCAGCTTTTCTGAGCCTTTTTTCTCCAGCTGCTCTGAAACTCCAGAGTGTTTGTCGGGGTCGCAGCGGCTCAGAGTCGTGTGCGTACGGGTGGGTTGTGTTTGTCTGAGACACGGTAAGAGAACAGTAGATGGAGAGGGAGAGAAAAAGAGTAAGAGAGAGAGAGAGAGTGGGTGTGTGGGTGATGCTAGATGGCAAAGAGTGACGAGAAAGCGATGCAGAGAGAGAGAGAGGCTGAGGCAGAGGTGTTGCGGTAGCAGCGGTATATCAAGTCTGCTATCTGGCCCGTGGGCTACACAACTTCCCCAGTCATCCGCTGCGCCCCCGTCCCCTGAGCATAGAACCCGCGTTGTGCAGAGCAGGCACATTAGATTCAACATGCCTCTGACCTCCAGCGCACGTCTCTCCAAAAAAAAAGGCTTGAATTAGCCGCAGGGATGTGCGCCAGACAAACACACACACAAAAAAAAACATGCAAGGATTCCATTATGTATCTGCTGTTGTCTCGGCCTCCACGGGGAGGCTGAGGAGCCAACGTCCTCATCGGTGCTTGACGTAGGCAAAGGGAAGGGGAGGAGGAGGGCAGGAGAAGAGGAGAAAGCAGAGGTGCAAAAGCTGAATGGGAAAGATGGTACAGTATGTGTGTGTGTGTGTGTGTGTGTGTGTATGTGTGTGAAGAACAGAAATGTAGCTGCAGGCTCTAGTCTATCCTGTAGGATGACCATTCTCTCCCTCACACTCCTGCACTTCTCTCTTCCCTCCCTTTGTCGCTGCTCCATTTTATCCGAACATGCTCTCCTTTCCAGATACTGCTCTCTTCCCTCCTCGGCTGTCTGAATACAAAGCAGCCCAGATATCTCGAGGCATAACTAGAGGGAGAAGCCTCTAGGAGGAAGTGACAGAGCAGGTTGAACAGAGGATCCTGTCAATGTTGCCTACTTTTTTTTTACCACCCTTGGAGAAAGGTTGGGCTGGAAAAAATCAAAACCAGGATGCTCTTTTGATATTGTTTGTCAAAGGCTTTTAGAATGAGCCAGTTAAGAGTGTTTCTGAGACCAGGGCATCGACAGACATTAGAGCCACTAAGCCAAATCTGGTTGAGAATGAGTTGAATGTAAATTCCTGGACAACGATACAAAAGGAAAACGTTGGTGAACACATCTGAACACTCTCAGTTTTTTTAGTTCCTCTCCGTTCGCCCAACTCTCACCTCGTCCTTATCAAAAGAAAAGCACACATAGGCACAAATCTACCCTCCTTCTACAAGTTCACTCTCTCTCTCATCCCAGCTTCACATGCTGGACGGGACACAAGACAAAACAATCTCTCGCTTCCCTCTCTTCCTCTCTCCAACACCACCCCCCACCCTTCGTCTCACATCACACAATATTTCATGCTACCTCCCTCCCTCACTCTCTTCTTGCATTAAACGATACTGTTTATACACACCCAGCATCTATCATCCCATTTCACACTTCCCCCGGCTTATTTATCTGCCTTGGGTGCTGGGGCGACATGAAGGCACACTTTTTTTTTCTCTCGCTCTCTCTCATCCCCCCTTTGCCTTCCTTCCTTCTCTTCTTCCCTCCAACCAGTGCTGGCTGCTTGTGGCCATTGATATACGAGGGCTTATTAAACCCTAGCGGTCGTTTTGATCCACGCTGAGGGAGTTTGGGTGGTGGCGAAGAAGTGCAGTCATTTACTCCAGTACTTCTTGTCTCATTCTCCCGGGTCTGGTGAAGATCCTGCTCGAGGCAGCTTCTGGCGACTGCTCGGTCTCCCAGCTCGCTTTTTACCTTCTGTACTCGTTTGTGTTTGGTAATAAATGTTTGCAAGTGCCGAGTTGGGGGTGACAAAAACAAACACTGCTGTGGTATCCGAGATTCCCAAAGAGTGCGGTTAGGGGATTTGTGCAGCAATCAATGAAATGCCTGTGCCTGTAGTTGCCACATCAAGAGCTAAGTGCATTTAGATGTAGAACTAAAAAAACAGGTTATTGGGAGAAATGAGAGAATTAAGCTGTTTACATGCACTTTAATAATCTTGTTACTGTAAATTCTGTGGTTATTATACTGTATTCAGCATGTGACTTATTGGATTTCGTCCTATCTCCTACAGTATTTTCAAACCAACCAAGTTTAAATTCTTTGATCTGTCATTCAATGGGAGTTCTGTAGTTTTTTGTTTCTTTATTCAAACTTATATACAATGGTCTTGGGTGTGGATCCACTACTACAAATTATGGCCCTTCTATTAATCCTCGTAACAGCATCTCCCTCTCTTTCTAAATTATAGTTTGTCCAGCATATTACGTTAATTTAATACCTTGTGTTAAGCTCTAAACTGGGGCTGCACAGAATTGTACAAAAAAGAAAATCACAATTTCCTCCAGGGTTTTGCTGCTGGGTTCATTTTTATTCATGCATCCATTATACAAACTTGTCTCTGTTTTTTCTCTCTGTCAGTTGCTGCTTCTCACTTGGTTTATTTCATTGCTGGTTTTCTGCCAACAGCTTCACATGGGGGAACAGCATGTTGTCATTGGTGGAGGGACAAAGCTAAGATAACGCAGCATTATGGGGTATTTTAGGTTCTTTGGTAAGTGGCACTTGTTTTAATGCAGCTCTTGTCTCTAATTCAAATGCAGCAGAATCTTCATTATACATGATAATGCATAAATGTGTTATTAGAGATTAAGATTTTAATGAGCTGCTTTCTCTTAACACCAGCCACGGAAACAAGGAGTCTTGTTTACACGAAATTGATCAAATTGGGTCACTGCATCGCACCTAGCGCCGCCGATAACCAGGTTACTGAAGTGAAGGTAAACACACGGACTGACTCACTGAGCGAAGCCTGATTAATCCGAGCGATTAGGTTTAAAGGTGGGAGGGTGCTGCACAGTTTAAGGAGGGGGAGAACACCCCTGATCCAACGTGGTGCGTCTGGCAGGTGCAATAAGAGTGTTGTGCTGCAATGGGGTTTAAGCAACTCCTTTGAAGTGGAGTGTATCATGGCTGCCCACTGTAGCCCCCTTCGCACCCCCCTTCCCCACTCAGAGTGAAGGAGTGGGGGATTACGGGTGTGGGGTAGGGTAGGGTGGCTTTAGAGACATTTAAAGCAGCATTTCAAGGGAATCAGGCCTGCTTTACAAACTCCCTAGGCCCTGTAACCAGGCCCTCGTCCTCCTCTTAACTCCAGCCGCACTAATCAATCTCCTCTGCTCTCTTCACGGTGGAGAAAGATGGAGAGAGAGAGGGAGAGGGAGCGCGAGAGAGACACACAGATAAGCACAGAGCGAGCGAAAGAAAAAAAGAGAGAGAGAGAGAGAGAGAGAGAGAGAGACAGAGCGAAGTGGAAAGAAATAGGTGAAATGTCTGGGATTTGGTTTCGGACACGGAGCACTCGCTCTCTCTCCCTCTGTGGCTGCCCCGAGGCCCAGCTACTGAATATGCATGTCCGGGGTGGCAGAGGAGCCCAGAGCAATCGCAGAGTCTCATTCTCCGTGCACTGAAGTTTACCCCTGACCATCCAATGGAGAGCCGGGCCTGCGTGTTATTGCTGTTTGATGAGTGTATGAGGCCTCCACTTAGAAAGCCAAGAGTCTTGTATAAGCATTGTAAAGAGATCTGTACTGGGGCCCGGCTGGCTGCAGAAATGGCAGAGCCGGATCTCTGATTTAATTGTCCACTGATAAGGGAGTTATCAGGACAGGCTGCAATGCCTTTTATAGGCAGCAGTATTAAAGGCTAAATGGTAGTAAAAAAAAAGAACAACAATTTGGCTCTCCACAGCCATTGTGGAAATGCTTCAGGGGCGGTGTAGTTACAGCCGGAGGACCGGTGATAAAACTTAAATAGTTTGTACGAAGAAAGAAAAGGTGAGATATGTACTGAAACGGATCAGATGGATTCAATAAACCCAAACTCTCATATGAGGTTTGATGTTGGAAGAATGATTGTCTGTTTTTTACTTTATGTATGTGCATGTGTGTCTTACATAATTTGCAGCGCTGTCCTCCCCGTCGGATCGCAGCATGGCCAGGACGAAGCAGAGGTACTCCTGGGGACTGGTCAGGGGCTTGTTGTAGAAACCGTTGTACCTCTTCTCATCCCCCAGGGTGAAGCTGAGGGGCAGCGCGGCCAGTTTAGCAGCAATGTAAGGTTTGGAGGAATCCAGGTGGCGCCGACGCCTCAGGACGGGACCTTCGCTCGCCTTGAGCAGCTGTGGAAAACATAGAGGCAAAAGGTCAAGGTCAAGTTTGGGTTACAAAAGGACCCGGACCTTTAATTTCTAAAGCAAGAAAAACATTTATATCTCATTAGAATATAAAAGCTACATTTATTGCATCACATGGTGACGTGGAGGTAAAGGGTTAATTATTCACAACAATCACTTTATGGCACACATACAAATTGTGGGCTGTACAAAAAAGGAATCTTAACTACGTCCAGGTCTGGGTATTACCATGACTACAAATGAGATATAATGACTCCACACAGTTAAAAATGCCCGTCTGCTCTTTGAAATAAGTTTGTTAACAATACAGCCAAACTACGAAGTGAGCAATTAACACCAGCTCCAGCACACAATCCCAGCATGACTGCCAGCCTGGTTAATAAATGAGCAGGAGCACACGGCACTGCGGAATTGTGTTTCCAGCAGCATTTTGTTTTCTGTTAGTGATGTCTCACGTGCCGCTTCAGATGTAGCTTTATTAAATCATTATGTCGGGGGGGGGAGGAGACAATGGCCTGCTCAGTGTTTAATGACTCGGGGAATCCCATCCCTCTCTCCCTCTCCTGGTCTCTTCTGTTATGTCTAAACAATGCTTGAACAATAGCAACTCAACCCAGCGATCCCGGCAGTTTACTTGAAAATCATGCTATTAATATTTAGGCATGTCATTAACTTAAATTCCCTCATGGACCAAGAAGATGTTTATTCAATAGAATAATGAAGCAGCAATAAATCTTTATCCTCATTTGAATACCTTGTGCAAAACTTTGTGTGGAGTTGGCAAACCCTCACTAATAAACACATAAAACTGGGGTAATTAGGAATTACTGTATTAAAAAGTGCGACATGAATAAAGTTGATTTCTGCTCTACAAGGTTAAGACTATTCTCTGACCAATTAAAGTGCTGCATTCAACAGCAGGGCACTGTGTTCAGACCTGGCGTCCAATCAGGACACTCTCCACCCCAATGAGTCATGGTTTAAAATCTCATGGTTAAAATATCCCCCTTTTGAGCCCAGGAGGGTGGAGCTAATTAGCTGCAACCCATGACATCCCACCCAGTTGGAAAAGAGGGAGATACTATTGGAAACCCCTGACCTGGCACATTAGCCAATCAGCCCCCAGCTGGCACTCACCTCATCCAGGTCCATCTCGTCTGGATTCTTCCACTGCCGCTGTGACTGGGATACTGGCACCACCACGATGTAGTACCACCTGCCAAGAATAATAAAGCGTGTGTTTAAGACAGACTGAGTAAAGCACATGCACGCTAAGATCAATGTTGGCCGAGCACATTAACGACGCAGTCAAATCCTTCAGAAAGACAGTTTTTTTTCACTTTGTGGCTTGCTGGGCAGATTTCAAAACTTAAGTGCTACACAAGTTGGTACAACCAAGGTCGAACACCAGCAGACTGGCGCTGCGTTCTCCAATTAATGGCTAATCACTGAGAACATCTGCCATGCAGACTGGAACAAACAGTATCCCAGTGAGAAGAGCCTTCAGTTAATAGAGATCCCAATGGGATTCCACAGGTTAATAGGAGCAGCTATGTGACTACTCATGTGTGTTTTCACTGCCTTCATTATTAACACCAAAATTAGAAGGCAAACAGAAGCATTAGAAAGAAGTTTAGTAGTTTATGTTCAAACTGAGAAGTTGAGCTCAATCGCGTGTTCACAATGTACAAACATCTGTGTCTGTGTTTGTTTATGTGCTGGCTCTCTCCTGGTGTCTCGCTCGTGTTCTCCCCGAGTCGATCCCCTCTCAGCTCTAAGTTTTTCCCCACTGCTGCATTCAGCCACTTGTAAAATCAGCTGCTGCTGACAGTGAAAGCAGCTGCTTCACTCCCCTTCTCTCCAGGCCTCCACTCCGATTCAACAGTCAGTCAAGACTGGGAGTGGGAGAAGACATGTATAACAAGACTCCCTCATCCCACCACTCTTACCAGTGCGGGCACACACCCCTCCATTCCCACATCCTCAATCACCAGCGCTCTTTGCCTGTCAATCCAAGCCAGAACTTGGCCAGCCCTGACAGCTCTGTAATCTTTTTACCAATCAACCCTGTGCACTCCCCACCCTCACATTTATCTGTGCATGTGTGTGTGTGTGTGTGTCTGTGTGTGCGTGTGTGTGTGTGTCTATGTGAGGCAAAAACTTTACTCGTCAGGGTCAGCCACAATTCTGCTCTTGACAATTGGAGTCGAAAGATAATACAGCCCAACCTGATGTTAAAGGTCACAATTATAATCAGCTGCTGTGTGATAAAGTTTGGCTGAGATTAGAAGCTGCAACTTAAAGTTTGAAAATAGGCTTAGTATTGATCAGGTACGATTGTGCCACTCGCACTGTGGCTGCAGTTAGAAAAGGTTGTTCAGTTTTCAGAGTTGTCGGTGATTTAGCTCCACTGGGATGATGACAACAAGTAAGTGGATGTTAAGTGGTTCGGGTCCACAAACTAGAAATTACACACTAAATTCCCTCCATTATTATTATGGCTACACTTATTTACTCACTGAATTGGATATTTTTATAGTGATTATATATTTTTACTGTAAAAAAACGACGTGATGTATTCATGACTAAAAGCTGCTTGATTGTGGTTCTGCACAAATAAATGAATGTTTTCTAAATTAAAAGTTCTAACTGCCACCGTGTGGGTTTGAAACAATAACTGTCGATTTAGCAGTAGCCTGAATAAACCACAAGACACTTCACTAATCGCTGGAGGAAAATCTTGGGTCACTGCATCAGCCAAGAATCCATCAGACATAAAGCTACGTCGTCCCTTATGCTAATTTAGGGGGAAAGGTCGACCGGCTAACAAGAGTCATGATCTGTCGGTGGATCTGTGCCCAGTGGCAGAGCAAACCTGTGTGCTCGGCCCACTGCCTGTGATCACTGACCTGACGCGTGTGGTGGTCTGGACTTTGGGCAGCTCGATGGTCATCTTGCCGCCCTCAGCCTGATGTGTGCTGGGCTTGGTCTTGATCAGGTCAGGAGCAGTGCGTATGGACACCTTCTGCTGCAGACCACCGGCACTGTTGCCCCTGCTCGTCAGCACAAAGGAGTAGTCTGTGTCCGGCTGCAGCTGCGCGATCAGCTTCCTCTTCAGGTTTCCCAGCACTTCCACGCTTTGCTGGTTATATAAGATCTGCAAGCACACCAGGGGGAAAACTTACGAGTTAATGGTATAGGGTTCTATACATGTAAAGCACATCTCTTAGGCGAACACAATCCTGTCATTCACACATACACAGAAGCAGGAAAGTCTTGAGGGAGGCGTCCATCTAATCCGACACCTCATCTCATCTGCGTCAGGGTCCCACTTTCCCATCGGTGCATATCTAATATTTTCTTACACTTCAAATTGTCTTTGCTCCATTTACCACAGAGTGAGAATTGATCGATCATTTTGACAGATTATTACACCTCATAAGTGAATCTGAGTCTGTTTTTCTCTTATTATTTTTTTTTAGATTTTCAAAGCGAATAAGCAGATTCACATCATCACACTCTGTTGAAAGTGTTAACCACTAATAGTGTCGGGCTGCGATTCAATGATGTGACGTTATGTAAATGTACATTTTCAAGTTCAAAGTTACTTTCATAGCCACACGGTGGAATTAATATCAGTACAGATGGAATAGCTGTAACATTAAACCACATAGAGACATCAAAAGTATCAGCTTAAGTGCAAACGTCTGGTGCACGACTCCACGTGTCAGACAAACTGTCTGTCGTGTATTTAAAGATTCTCTCCTGCCTCCGAGTGACCTACACCTCCTGCCTGTACCTTGAGGGGAAGAGGCTCATCCGGCCTGAGACGGTGCACTGTGTGTGCAGATGGAGTTCAGTGAGAGGAATTAGCAGACTCTGATCTGTGATGCTCTGATGATAATTGTGTACATTTTCTTGTATACACCCTTAAGTGCATTTCCACATCAGATAGCAATTGAAAGAGACAGGATGCTCTGGATTGTGGCAGTGTAAAATTAGACAAGCAGACTCGGTAGGTTGAGTCTATTTAGCATCAAACGTTTTGCATTCTTTGGTTAAAAATATGTATATCTTACAATGCCTTACTGCATTTGGTGATATTCAAGTGTAATAATTGAATAAATTGCAAATTATAAAAGTAACTGATGGAAAATGTTCATCAATTTCAGGTTTATGTAATAGTAAATAGTGTTCAAGGTCAAATGTTGTCCCTGTACTTGAGTATTTGGACGGAGACTCACCTTGAAAGGCACTTGGGGTTTGTAGTTGGGTGGCAGGTCCCAGCTGAGCAGGACGGATGTTTTCATCACAGCTTTGACGCCAAAGTTTAGTGTTGGGAAATCTTGGGGTGGGAGAAAAAAATTGTTTTGATTAATATCTTAACTGAGACATCTTGTACACCACGTTGTAATTTCTGTGTGTAATTGAATTTCACAGCACTGTACAGCACTGTACCCTCTAAGTAAACAATGTGAAGAGCGGGACCAGACTCGACAAGCCACGGGCAAGTTGATCAACGAAAACAGCCTGAAAATAGCCTTCATCTCCTCAAGCCTTCCACTTATTACACAGCTTCCACAACAAGATAAATGCAACGAGCCGAACTCAACAACATTACTACAGAGAAATGTACACTGCAGTGGGAAAGGATAACTGGGTGTCTCAAAATAGGCATCTCACAAAACGGGTTATTAATAAAAAAAAACATTACATTTATAAGATTATAAAAGAGGAGGTACATGTTGGGTACGTGTTAGATTTGTGTGAAGTGCGAGGGAGGATGAGGAGGCATGGTAATGTGACTGCAGCGTGTAATGAGATTAGTACTCTAGAAATCAATAAACAGTGCTGTACAGTACTGAGTGGTAGATGAGAAAGACACGCGGACGATAAAGACAAGAAAAAGAGTCGGGTAGTGAACGTTCAAAACATCAGCAGGCGAGGCTCGAGTTCTCGCTCACGAATGTATACGGGGAGAGTTTGTTTAAACACTGATGTTATGTATTCAAATCAAATACCTCAGCTGTGTGTATATACAAATGTTCCGGCGGTTGTCCTACCGTTTGACATGGTCCTGCTCTGGATGCTCGGGCTGAGGGGTCCCCCGCCCTTGCTGGTGTAGGCCTGCACCCGGATATCGTAGGTGGTGTCAGGATTAAGGCCCAGGATGGTCATGTGCGTGTCCGACGTGCGGTTGGTGCTGTTCTGCTGACTGTTAATGTCCCTGTACACCACCAGGTAGTGCACGATTTTGCCGTTCCTCTCGGCCACCAGCGGCGGCTCCCAGGTCAGCTGGGTGCTGGCCTGAGTCAGGCCTGTCACTTGGAGGTTGAAGGGGAAGCCCGAGGGCACGTCCTCTGGGGTGCTGATCTCCTTCACGTAGGCCTCGCCGATGCCTGCGCGATTGCGAGCGCTGAGGCGGAAGATATAGGTCGCTCCTTTGTGCAGTCCGGTGACAGTGTAGTGGTCATCGATCTTCCTCAGCTCGCGGGAGGTAAAGGTTTCCTCGTCGGTGCGCTTGTACTGCAGCTGGTAGCCCATCAGCTCGCCCACCATCTCCTTGGGAGGCTGCCACTGGATCAGGGCGGTGTTTTCCATGGTGGTGCTGATCATCATGGTCGGCCTGCCTGGCACTGAGGAACACATTTAGGAAGAGCGATAACAACAAACGAGTGAATTTTAGGATCTTAATACATAGGATCTATTTCAAACTGCACTCAGATTTAAGAAGACAATTTAAGGGAGCTAATACCATTTTAACAGCAGTTCTTACTATTATAGCGAACACACGTGAGGTCAACACACATGTGGTAGACTGTCTTCTAATGATAACACTGTCTTGAATGAGGAACACAGAGCTTTCAAGCCTAAAGGATAATACCACTGTGTTCACAGATGGCCCACATCCAAACTTTTCTCATGATATAAACCAACTCTGACCTGCCCCCGTGGTGGTGATGACTTTAGCTTTGCTACGGGCTCCATCCCCCTTGGTGGTGTACGCTGCCACAGTGACAGAGTACGTGGTCTCAGAATGCAGCCCGGCAATGATGGCCTCCTGCAAAATGAAAAACAAAAAAACAACAAGGTCAGAGGTTAAAAGGAATCAGTGAGCAGAATGACACCGCCTCAGTGGCATTCCGCCGCCCTCTTCCTCGGTAGCAAAAAAGAGAAACCCTTTTCACACAAGCGCCTAGCCCCTGAAAAATCACACAGCACCAAAATAAGCCATGATAGGATTAAAACCCCATTCTCCATCCACTGGAGGCGTCTTGATCAATTTGCCTATTAGGAAAAAATATTAGGCATTCAATTATTTTGAAGGCACACACACAAAAACACACACCCACACACACAGGACCAGGAACTTTTCTCAGTCAAGAAAAGCTCCTTACCCCGAGTTGTAAGGCACACGCATAACCCGTTAACCAACAAACCAACCACATGAACCAGAAAGTCACCGGTGTGTCAGTGTTGGTGTCTGCTGCGTGGATAAGCATGAGATTATACCCAGAGGATTTTAAGGATCATCACTACACTACCCACAAAACAGAACACGTCCGACTGTGGGACGTGTTTTAAACTCTTCAAGATTAATCTTAAAGTTGAATAAACATCAGAAATTTAGTTTTTTAAATCCTTAAAGTTAGATTAACGACCTCTGGATTCTCAAGTATGGTCACACAGCTCGAACACGAAAACAGACACACTGAGGTGGTTGAACCAATCAGTAACTCAGCAGTGAGGAACACACAACTGAGGTAACACACTGTTATCGGTAACCTGCTGCAGTGCTGGCACTCACTTCACCAGACTGCATCAGACTGAATAAAAACACACCCACACACACACTGAATTAAACACCCTGAGCTTAAACAAAGAACGTATGTTAACAGGCACACACACACGCATATGTGAACGCACTTACTCACCTGTGTACATTATATGTACTGTATATAAATACACACCTTAATATACCAGTATGCACACACACACACACACACACACACACACACACACACACACAATGATACGTGCAGACGTGCACACACTCGATACAGAGAAGAAATTAGAGCCTGTGGCTTGAGCACACACACTGGAGCTGCCTGTTTCTCACTGGGGCCACTGGGAGGACGAATGCACCGATGCCTACGAGCCTTCCTGTTGGAACTTCCTGCAAACTTCCCACACCCTCGGTAAAATAGTATATGGCTCTACCCTAATGCTGTTTCTCCAACTAATGAAGTTTTAATTTCCTGACCATAGAAGAACATTTTCTATATAAGCCAGCTCTGTTTGACAATGGTTTTTACTGCCTCTCTCTTTAAGGGACATTCGGTTGCTCCCATACTCGCCTTTAAGAGGGACGGGCAGGGAAATGCTAAATTACTGAATCATAAAACCATTTAAACTTTATGGAGAAAGTCTCATTACTTTAATCATACAAAATGGCTTTCACAGTCTCAGCTGCAGACGTCTTTTTCCTCCCTATTCTGGCAGGAACGAATCTGGTCCAGCAACACTTTTAAAACTCAGCAGAAAATAAAAAAGCAGGGGCTTCAAAGTTTCCTTCAGAGCAAATGCTTAGAGCAGCACCAAAGGGCATTACAGAGATTATCAAGTCGACTAGTTATAGAAATGGATTCTTCTCTACAAGCCTCCCTACACCATGATCCTCACTGGGGTAGAAAATGCCAGGGGAAAAAATGGGCAGCTTTGTCCAAACAAATAAATTTGCCTCAGATAAGCTTTTGCCTAAGCCCAACATTTGAGTTTCTCCATGTGTTGTTTGCATTAAACCTGCCATAATTATGTGAAAGATGAATATGGCTTCAAATCAATCAACTCTGTCCTCTGTGAATGAGCCACGGGGTCGACAAGACATGCTGTTGTTGCCACTGGTCTGCAGCTAGTCACACAGAATGATTCAACTGGCTCACAGGCTGCTATTGCCTAAACATGGCTGTTAAAGAAATAATACAGACATGTGAACAGATGTCTTCCTCAGACATCTCTGTCTGTCAGGTGTTAATCAACACATTGGGAGGAGAGGCATGCCTGACTCATGCAGCGTGGGTGGAGCTGGAGGAATCTGGCCATGTGTGCTATGCATCCAGATTTTTCTCTTTAACTCAATGTCATCAGATAAATAAAATGATCTGTACGCATCCCATCGGCTCCCTTAGACATAAAGAAAAAATACAATGTTGATATACAAACAGATAGAGCATCCATCAACCTTTACGGGTGGTCACCAATCGGATTAATCCTCTTTCTCTCTCTTTTCCTTCTTAAACAATCCATCTGCCCCAGTTCGAATGCTGAAAACAGCGTTTTGTTATTCTGGCAGGTTTTTCTGACTGGGAACAGTAAGTGACTGCATTTAAGCTAGTGCAATCTGACGTGTGGGAAGTAATAAGCCATAACAAAGGGGCTATGTGACAGCCATGGAACAGTGGGCTGCCATCCAGGCAAATGAAAAGAACATGAAAGGCTGGTGGCAATCTTGGGAGATGTGTGGAGCTGATAAAACACACAGCTCCTCCCCTCAGATAGACATGTCATCTGGAACAGTGGGGGAGACAGCAGGTTAGGTGAGCCTGATTAATGTCAGTGCCGGACTCGATGACACAGCCTTCGACTGCACCGTGGCGCTCAGTGGGGGTGGGGGGTGGGGGGTGGGGGGGGGGCTCTGCATGCTCGCTGCAGTAAGTGCCTCCCATCCAAGTGACTGCCCAGCTGTTACTTCAAGATTGTCTTGCAGTAAAATGTTTAAATATTAGACATGAATGCAATCAGCAGTGGAGAAATAAAAAATCCTCATGCTCGGTGGTTGACGTATCTCTTAGAGGACATCACACACACTCACACACACACACACACACACACACACACACACACACACACACACACACACACACACACACACCACACACACACACACACACACACACACACACACACACACCACACACACTCACCACACACACACACACCACCACACACACACATATAAAAAACCCGTTGCCATTAGAGCACACATCTCTTGCTGTGGTTATGATGGGGTTATGATCTGTCGCGAGGATTCACACAGAGTGGATTACAGGCACGGCTTGCACAAAAATAAACACACACAATTCATAATCCAAACACTCAAGCGCACACAAAACCCCCCTGCAAAAAACGTCAGAGTGGATAAGGCCTGCCCTGCAAGACAACCCAGCAGCACACATGAGGGTTACTCACATGCTCGGTGGACTCCTCAATATTCCACTGATGAGAGAGAAGACACAGGACACAGGGTTGGGGAGAGAAATGAGTCAGAGACAACACAACAGACACGGAAAAAAAAGCACTGGTCTTTTTTTTTCGCTCGGAGACAGATGAATGTTGGTGTCAGAGTCATGCAGTGTAAAAAAACACAGAGAAAGTGTGATGGAAGAGAAGGAGTGGAGAAAAGAATGAAGACATGTTGAGTGGCATAAAACAAATTGTGTAACCCGAGTTGAGCAATGATTGTGAAACTCAGTACTGTTTATGATGCACTGCCTTGTTTCTCATTTTCCTATGAATCAAATAAAAACCTTCCTCTTCCTCGGCTGCACAATCGCAGGGGGAAAAAAAAACGATATCTCACTGGACATAAACCAAAAGCAGAATCTATGAAATATCTCCTCTTTCGTTACAAAAGTGGAGAGTGGAGCTTTGATTCATTTTATTTTAATATGTTTTCAAAATGTTGCTCCTTGCTGTGCTTGGCCGAGTGATTCCTGGGGGGGAAGTGAAAGCCCATTTCTGTGCCGTGGGGCTCCGTTGGTGCAGAGCGTGAAATCCTATTATCAGTGCCGCTATGCTAGCCCCTGTGACATCAAACCCCATCGATGCAGAACGCCACTGCCGGCGTTTACCAGCCACTCGCTCTGCAGCTCGGCCACTGCAGAGGCGCTCGCTGATGGGTGGCCTGGCTGACAAGGGCCAGTGGGGGTGGTGACACCGGTGACACTGATGAGGGACAGAAAGGAGACGGGATGGATAGTTCGGGGCAGAGGAGGAGGAGGAGGAGGAGGAGCGGTGGGTGAGGGTGATGATGGAAAACATTTTGATTTGATCATTAGGGTGCGTGGCTGTTGTAACAGCTGCCGGTGGACTGCTAGGGACACGAGATGGAGTGGATTAGTGAGTGATAATGCTGGGACACGAGGGGGATCACAGGAGGAAGTGGGAGAAGTTACGAGACAGAAACTGAATTTTAACCGTTGAGAATTCGAGGTAACGGGCGAAATACCAACAAACACATTTTTCACCGACCAAGAGGCAAGACGGTTTTCTATTTACCTGGATTTAGAGATCTCTGGGTTTCTTGACTCTCTAATACAATTAATGACATTTTGGTAGTTGCTCCTTGCCGGGACAATCAGACTGTAATTAAGGCATCTATATAAATGTTAGGTTCATTTGAGGATCACTGCAAAAATGAGAGCACCAATTATTTATCAATAGACACGTGCCCTTTAAAACAAGACAAAATGCCTTTGGGATCCTTGCTTTCCTCCTCATCTATCACCCCCTTCTCCTCCAGACTTTCACAAACACAGGTGAACGAGCCTCACACACTGTTGATCCATTGTGCGTAAGAGAGACTGCGTTCATCATCCTCCCATTGACTGTTGGGATATGAAAAGACAAAAGACCCCTAGCTTCTCCTCCCAGCTCCCTGCTGATTGGGTCTTTATCGCCAACTGGCTAACTTGAAGCATGAGCTAGGAGACTCGGCGTGGTCCCTGCTGCAACTGGTCGAGACACCTGGTGCATCAGAATATCTGCTGCCTCACGCTCCCCTGGCTTAGCGGGACATTAAAGAGTAGCATTTAAGAACAGCTGCTACTTAACGTCATGAATAACAGTTTGCGACGTGCCTAATTGCTTAATTTGTTTACCGTCGACTCCACACAGTATGTCAACACATAAGCGAACATGGCTCACATGAGTCCCTATCTCATTTGGGCCTAATGCCTTTCTATTGCAACTTCTTGAGCTTTTCTGCTTATATCCACGGGAGAATTATAAATTATCCCTCATTTATATTTCGATTGCCGACGCGAGCTGAATAGACATCATTGCTGATAAGCGTCATTTGAGGGAACGGAGCGGTATAATTTGCAGACGGGGCGAATGCAAATGTGATGACATGGGCCGAGATGTGTGGCTATTAAAATGGGAGAATGAGGAGGGAACAAGTGATGTGGAAGAGAAGGAGCTGTCATGGTTGATGGAGTGAAGCAGGCTGAGGTGCTTCTTTCCCCCCCCATTCCCATTCAACTCCAATCTGAAGGCCTCAGAGGTAGTGAAGCATTACCTCACTTTCCTCGCGAGCACAGACACACACAAACACGTACACCACAAAATAACGCATGAGTGGTCAAACAAAATGAACCTGGAAAAAAGGCAAACCTGGGCAGTAAAGCAAAAGTGTACAGAAAATGTACAGACGCTGGCTAATGACTTTAAACTCGATCATGCCATTTTGACCGAGGTTGTATGGATGACTCTATGAAAACAGGAGCCTGGAGGCTGCTGTGACTCCACAGTGATGGAGCTGGACATGTGGTGCCCACTCAGGGTCAGGCAATTTTTTCCCAACAGAAATATGGCTGGAAAGGGTTCGATACCATCACACTGTCCACATGGCCTCTGGTTTAATTTTAGCAGGGAAATGAGGGCGCTGTGTGGGCTTCTGCTTGAAAAGAAAAGAGGCGCTTAAATCGCCCACGCACAGGCAAGCTTTCCTAGCTCTCCTCCCGGCATTTCAGCTAACACTGAGAGGATGTGAACCGGAGAGAAAGGATCCAGGAACAGTGACACAAAGCAAAGGGGGAGAGGTGGTAACCATTTTGACAGAAAACCGCAATCAAATTAGATTTTGTGTTTGAAGTCTCTGGTATGTTGTCAATGCTGAAAACTCTGGATTCTTATTTCCCTGCTGGCAGGCACGCTGTGGATCCAATGCAGGTGAAAGGCTGGCCATGGAGCTCATTTCACAACACATTAGGTAGATTACTCAGAGAAACACTATGGGATGTGCCAAGATGGAAGAAAAAGTGCCTTTTCTTTCACCATCAATTACAGGTGTGTGTTTGAGGGATTTGCGTGACTCAAGCATGAGTCATGAACTCTTCTCAGCCAGCTGGAACGCCTACCACTAGGTTGATCTACGTTGAGGCATGTTTGCTCACGTTATCTGCCTTGTTTTCCCACTTGTTGTTGGTGTATGTGAATGGAAGAATTATTTGAGGAAAGTGAAGGGATTGGTCTGAAACCAGTTTGACAAACATGTACGATGGAGCGTCGGTGGACTGTGACATCTGGGGCAGGTTCGTGCAGGTCGGTTACGCAGGGCCGTCCCGCAGAAAACAATTTGTTGGAGGTGACGCCATCGAGGATAACAAACTCGCACGCAAGCCTCTGGTCATTACTCAACTGGTTTCTCGGGAGTGCAAAAAAGGCGGCTGAGAGAGAAAGGGAATGCAGAGGGAGGGAGGGAGGAAAGACTAAAGGGACGAGGTCTTCAGGTTTCTGCCTGGGGAGGGGACCGCGGGTTTTGAGGTGTCCTGGGCGCCAAACTGGAACATGAGAGCTATCCCGAACACCAAGTTGCAGCGTGTCTTTGTGTTTGCTGTGTGAACCCGGCACAAATGAGACATGGACTATTGTTTGCACAACAAGTCGGGTCATGTTCAGTTCACTTTTCCCAACGCAAAACAAAGACATGCCGAACATGTCGACATGAAGAAAAACACTTCCAGGAAGACAAGCAGCCACCATGTTGTTCTTGCTCTTCCAGACCAGAGGATGCTGCCCTGGCTGTCAAGCAATCCGCTGTACAGTTAGATAACAATGAGCTGTCGGAGAAAGGTGCCAGAGACTAGTGCTGGGAAACAAAGGTGTTGGACTGGGAGCTGATGTTATACTCCTTCTCCAGATGTAGAGACAGAAAGTCCCTACAGCCTCTGTTATACAGTTATTCAGCATCTTAAATTCACTCAATGTTCATGTTATGCCCAGAAATTAATATTGAGTCTCACTTGAGTTGACTTGAGTCACTTAACAACTTTGTTTTCTTCCTGTACTTATCACTGTCTGCCCTGTCGCACAACTGAACTCCACTTGGGATTTACCACACATGACACATCGTATCAAGGTGACTTTGACAGGGCTTCCTCTTCTGTAGAGATAAGACGAGAGACAGTGGGGGGGGAGCCAACACAAATGAGAGGTTAATAGCTCCACTCAAGGACACAGCAGTGTGCACTGCCTGGAATCTGAACCAGCAACCTGCAGCTGCTGCTCAGTATTTATCAGCACACACTGCTCAGACACACATACAATGATGCTCTGTGTTTTTTTTCCTTGTGATGTTCCTGCAGCCAGAGAGTGTGTACTTGTTCAAATTAGATGTTTTTGTTGGAGGCCATCCAGGGTGCAAGTGAACGCGTGTTCACGCAAACGTTACTCCCGGCAAACAATCAGAAAAAAGGCTCTTAAGCTGGTCTCTCCTCACCCAAAGAGCGGGAAAAGTAAGAGTTGGGGTTTTGGGCTTTAAGATATTCATGAATCTGAGACTCCTTCTTAAGGATTACAATCTCTCATCCATCTCACGACGCTGCACAGCTTTGGGGCGATTTCAGAGCCGCCTGCATTAATGTGTAAAGGGACGGCGTCAGGAAAATAACTCTAATTTATAAACATGGTAACAAGGCAGTGCATATGTATTACTGCTGAACTCGCAACGAGAGGTGCATTGATTCCACTAAGCCCCGTCCTGATGTAACACATATAAAATATTTAATAGCTATTACTGTAGAATTAGAATGGATCTTGTTACGACAGCTAATCCAAAGCTGTGGGAGCAGGGTACCAATTTAGAGTCGAATGTCACATGTGGAGAGGGATGAAAAAAAAGAGGGGCGGAGGAGAGTGTGTGTGTGGGGGGTGGGGTGGGGGGGGCTACTGCAGTTTACAGTAAGAAAATTCCACGTGTCACCCAGTATGGGGGAAATGAAGTGTGAACTCTGAGAATAGGGGAGCGGTGGAGAATGAAAATAATGGGAAACGATCATAAGACAGATACAGCGGGTGAAAGGGAGACAGAGAGAGACTGGACAGAAGTGAGACATCACCCAGTACCTGTGCCTCTGGCAGAGCAACGTCCATGATGTTAGGCTGCCCTCGAGGTTCTCCATTTTCCAGCCGGGAGAAGATGACCTGGTATCCTCGGATTTGGCCGTGTTGCTTCACCTGCAGCGGCGGCTTCCAGGTGACCCGGATGGCTGTGGAGTTTATGGCCTCGACCTCCAGCTTCCTCGGGGGTGCTCCGGGCACTGGAATCAAGAGCAGGGGGGGAGAGGGACGGACGGCAGATTGCAAGAGTAAGACAGAGAGCAGAGAGAACTCGCTATAGCTATGTTGAGAAGACCCCTCATTAGGGGCAGCTTTGCTTTTTCCACACTGAGCCAAACAAAGCCAGAATAGCGCTGCTCCGGGGTCTGATTCTAGAGAGTATGGTGGCACTCTGGAATCAGAGGCGTGACGTGTAACGCAACAGCTTCCGAGTCTGTTCTGCTTTGCCAGTTCTCCCTTCTGCACAGACATCGATGTGCTTCTGTGACTACATCTGCTGCAGGCATAAAGGCCACGATGCATACCATTTATACAGAACTGGAAGACAAAATAAAGGTTTAACTTTCCCGCCTAAAACAAGGGCTGTGAAAACGGGGCTAGTGAGGGAGGGAGGAACGAGCTAAAATATGCCGAGCTAGTGTTTTTCCCTAAGTTCCAAGTGTTTTGTGATGAGGAGCCAAAACTATCAAAATAATGACTCCTGAGATTTTTATAGACTCTGGTGCTCATGTTGCAGGAAAGTGCGACAAGAACTGGCCATGAATCAAAATGATCTCCACTTGAATTCAGACCTTCTGTGACGGCCGTGTCCCTGAAAACACCCCGTGCGGTACAGCATGGGGTCTAGAGATGTCTGTAATGTCCTTAATTCCGGTATGAAATTAGCTGTGTTGCAGCAAACTTCAAACACATTAATTATAGACGATTCCTCTCTGAGGAGCAGCCGCTCTCCATCACACTGCAAACAAAACGAGGAAGGAGAGAGAAAACGGAGGGAAGGAGGGAGAGTTGTGCTCCACTTCTCCTCGGAACAGAAGAAGAGAAAATAAGAAAAGCATTTAAACAGTGAGAGCTGAGCAAAGTATCGCAGAGCCCGAAGCCTGGGGGTGATTTTCAACCTGCCACGGATGCAGAAGTGTTAAAGCTTAAAAGGAGAAGCTTGAAAGAGGGGAGAAAAGAGAAGTTGACCCCATTTTCCAACCACCGCTGCCTTATTAACTCATAATTGATCAACAGGACAAAGAGAAATGTGCAGTGGAAGTTGAAGAGAGCGAAGAAAAAACAGTGACAACAGCCGCAAGCGAGAGTCTGAGAGCACTCTGCTTCAGGAGAGGTGTCTACAGAGTCAAACAAGGGTCCCTCACATTCTGAGCTGATGAAATGATCCGTCACAAATGATCTCACACCCTGCAAATGTTTACAACCCATTGTGTGTGTGTGAAGAATATATACATGTGTGTGAATGTGTTAATTTGTGTGTGCAGCTGTAGAGAAGTTAAAATCCAAGTATATTTTCTACGGTAATGATTCACAAAAGTTTCACAGACTGATGCACACACTTCCTATCTGTGCAAGTGACACTCAAGTTATGAGCCAATCGGGACGTTGCCCTCTGACCTTTCAATCAGTCAAACCGTCCAATTGGATCAGAAGACTACAGGTGCAATGGACTAGTCAGGAGGAGAAGCATTCAGCTCCATCAGCGCACGTTGTTTCAGCCACGTGTCCGTTTGTGAATTAACACCAAACACTGAAGCAAAACTCGTTATATCTGTTGTTGAGATTAAACCACCAACGTTAAGTTTTATCAAAAATTATGAGGGTTAATTGGATTATGTCAAACCATTAACTGGTGTTTACTGGGAACCATCAACGAGGTTACGTGATATTGTCGTTTTCTTACTGTTTCGTGCTTGATCACATTCAACCTCCTGACACCGAGGCCACATGTTAACGAAGGAAATCAATTATTTGCTTTGAAGTAGTTTATTGAAAGAGTAAAGATACAACTTTCACAGTATTTTTTAACCAAATAAACGTCATAGTGATACTATTATGACACCAGCACTGGGTTTCACATTTAGCAAAAAAACAGCTATTGTGCTGGGAGCAGAGCCTACGAAGCTTTTTAACATATTTGTAATTACGTTTGTGCAAACATGCGTATATGTGAATTAATTTGATACATACAAAGTGTGATACACAATTGCATGGTGTGAGATTTGTGAAATTTCTTTCATACACTCTCTGTTAAATATTAGAAACCCTCATGTCTCTCAACAGGTGTCAACATACCATCCTCTTTGGTTTTCATCTTCACTGGGGCACTTTCAGGGCCCGGGCCCACATCAGTGTGTGCCCTCACCCACACCTGATACTCAGTCCACTTCTCCAGGCCCACCAGCACATAGCTGGTGGCGTCTGCCCCGATGCCAGTCACCTCGTGCCGCTCGGTGTCCTCTCCAGCCAGGGCCTTGTAGCTGACTGTGTAGCGCACAATGGCGCCGTGGCGGCTAGCGGCGGGCGGGGCCACCCAACTCACCTTGAGACTGGTGGAGCTCAGGCTGACCAGGTGTACCTCTTGAGGGGGAGCGGACGGGGCTGCAGGGAGGGTTGTGGGGGAGCAAAACCACACGGAGGAGGGGGATGGATCAAGCAAACGAAAAAAAGAAACTAAACACAGGCAAACATAAAGCAAAACTGTGGAAGCTTTTTGTACAGTGGTCAATATAAAAATGAAATGTCAATAAACGTATCAGGTTATATAAGAAAAACTGAAACTGCTAATTTATTGCATTGCACATCGCAAATTAAGCTTGGAAAATAAATACTATAATTATATAATACTGTTATTCTGATTATTTAAATTTACAAAGCTGGGTTTAAGATACATGTCTCTTACCGGACTAAGTCTTAGGGTTAAATGTCCAATCAATCTATTTCATATTTGAGACATCTTCTCTGGATGCATATTGTAGTTGACAAATTCTATAATATTAGACTGCAAAAGTGAATATGACATTTCATTTTTATGCTGAATACAAAAAGCTTCCATACTAAACAAGATGCTGCCTCTGGACTGAGAGACTGGCTGCAAAAACACATTACCGGGCTACTGTTCGCACATCAATGCCGAAGCTCTGAGTTGCCTAACAGTGGTGTCAGACCCGGTCAGAGCTGCTGCTGAGATACCCTGACCTACTACTGAGGTTATATATACATAAAGCTGTCATTTCATAATCAGCAGTTACAATTTAAGCCACTATTATTGTTATTATTATTACAAATTCTAATTTTTGGGGGATCCTACATTTTTTTGGGCTCAGTTATAGCCGGTCTACCTCATCCTGTTACATTTTATAATCATAAATTCTTCTGGTGCGCGCCCCCAGAGATTGAGTTGGCAATCTCTTGCTACACCTCCAGTTTGGAATAATAGGATTACCGAAATAAATAAGATTTAAACAAAATTCAATTATTATTCAAATTATAACAGCTTAAAAAAAAAGGTGTATTAAAAACATGTCATCTCTCAAGTCAGAGGTAAAAGCAGTAAATAATAAACAATTCTAAAATGGAACACAAGTACAACACAGAAAACAAACTGAAACAGCATTCATGAATTCCATGCATCTAACACAATCACAAACTTATTCAACTCGACTATTCAAAAGAGGATAAAATGAGAAACTGAAGAAAAGGAAAATTCGAGGCCGGGGGGTTTTTCACAAAGCATGCCCATGAAATGTCTCTTCTAATCAGCAGAGCAATGGACAGTGAGCTCAAATGCAAATCCAATAAACTAATGTTAGGACATGGAACTCTACCTTCTCAGTGTATTAAGGCTTAACAAAAGAGAAGAGAGTCACATCAGGTGGTCCCTGATCCACGAGAGAGGAAACTATCAAGACCTGAGAACACAGTGTGTTTCTGTTCATCACAACAATGCAGATGAATCGCTCAGGATGTGTAGAAATCCAGGTCCTGGTGAATAATGTGATGGATGAGGGGACGGAGTACACCCCCCTCTGAGACAAAGTCCAATACATAACTCTTTGACCATGTTGAACATTTAAATATGGTCAAACACATAATTAAAGATTATTAGAAGTTATATCTATTTGTTTCTCTAATATTGATCTCTATTACTGATGTCGTTAACATTACCGGTTAACACTAAACTCTAATATACAATTACTTATGTGTAGTTGTTGTTCATTGTTTGTAAAACTGATAAGAAGGTCTGATTACTTCTAATTCCTCACGATGGAGATAAAGTTTGTTTATAGTTGTAAGATACTTATATAATTTCTCATTCAGTTTTAGGTAAACTCTCATGGGACTCGTCCACCTGTCGAGTCTCTTCCCTGAGAGGTAGAGTTGCAGTTTGAATAAAGCTCAGTTTTGTTCAGTGCTCTGAATCCTAATAAAAAACAAAAGTGAACATTGAAATGCAGAACTTTGGAAAAAAAATGTCCCTCTGTCCCACCGTCTGTTTGCTGCTGAGCCTTCCCGAGGCTTCTCTGTGTGTTTCAGGCACAGCGTCCTACCGCCGCATGTAAATCCAAATTGTGTGACCTTGTTGCTGCGGCTGGCAGGAGGCACGAGGACACAGGCTCATCACTTCTCTTGATCTTGATTGACGGTTAGTACTCTGGGGTTGGCAAGGTGTTAGGTTTTCAATGATTTTGTATGTCCTGATTGGGGAGTGAATTTTCCAAAAGACATATCCATGCACCCAGTTCCGATCTTTTCTATTCTAATGGTGCAGCCACAGCAAATTACGCTCCTGACTGGAAATGGATTTTAATGTGAATTGTAACCGTCCATCTGGTATTTTGTGATTTCTTTGACACCATTGAATAGTTGAGTTTTTACAGAAAAGTGCACCAATATAACTTTAGTTTTTTTAAATCACAGTCTGACAGTTTAAAGTGTTCCCCGCTAAGTAGAACACAGTGTGTACCAACAGCAATACGTGTTTCTTTTGACAGTATCACACTGTTTACTAAATCATAAGTTGCAGAAGGTACAATTATTCTTTTTTGAGTTGTACAAGCCCCCACAGCAAAAACATCAGCAGTCAGGTGGCAGAGGGACATTTTGGGTGCAGACTCTTTAAAAGCACATAATGATATGAGGTAAAATAACGCAGCCCCGCTCACACATGGGGACCAGGACACATTAAACCTACCTTTGACAGTGAATAGGGGGCCTGGCCTCACATAGACGGACAGGAGGGTTAGTGTTGGTGACAGAGGGCAGGTGGTGGAAGGGTGAGGCTGGCAGCGAAGACTGCACTGTCAGCACTTTACTGTATGTCGTGCTGAAATTGACTTGACATTCAAGTTG
Organism: Pseudopleuronectes americanus; assembly: GCA_038501795.1. Lineage (NCBI taxonomy): Eukaryota > Metazoa > Chordata > Actinopteri > Pleuronectiformes > Pleuronectidae > Pseudopleuronectes > Pseudopleuronectes americanus. The sequence goes on from CM076730.1 coordinate 17,793,129, forward strand.
CCCACCATCTCTGTTTTTAAGCTCCATGAAAGTCAACTTTGTGCTGCTCTGAGAATAACAACCTTAATCTATGTATTACGGAATCGCTGGTTAGTGGACGAGAGTAGGAGAGGAAGTCAGAGGAGAGGACAGAGGAGAAGACTGTTGGAACTTACTGGACTGGGCGGTGCGGGCCTCGACGGGCTGGGTGTAGACGCCTAAACCCATCTCAGAACGGGCGGCCAAAGAAAAACGGTACAAGGTGTCAGGCTTCAGAGCGTCCACGGCGTGAGAGCCCGCCGGGTTGAAGGTCACGTGGATCTGTGAGGGTGGAGAGTCGGACATTACAATCAAAGACAGTTCAGTCGCTTCACATCTTGAGCTACAGGAACAATAATCTTGGACTGAAATCCTAAACTGCTGCCTCTCCTACTCTCATGCAGAGAATACAGCTACATTTGCGAGCATCTCACACCACTTGTTTACTGTTGGTGCAGTGGTCCAGCAGAGTTGAATGAAGGGCACCAACACTGAGAGACAGCACTGAACAACTGGGCTGTCTGTTACAATACTGAATCTTTCTCATCAGCTGGGGAGCTGACTGCAGAACTACAATAACACTTCTCAGCCCAGGCTCCCCCATTCAGAGGAATTGCATCATAAAAGGAGAGATTCATTTGTCTTCATTCGCACAGTAAAATATGAGAAGACCACAAATGAGATACGGAGACAGACCGAGAGACACACAGATAGATATGGATGGATAGATATATAGATAGATAGACAGACATACAGAGATAGATTCAGTGTGTGGTAGAGAGAATCAGGTCATGAAATAATTATACTTTGTGTTGTTATTCTAACCTTGTTGTCTGAGCCGGCCTCCCAGTACTGCAGCTCATACTTTGTGATGGGGCCCTGCACCGGCCACAGCCATGTTAGCATGATGCGGGTGTCCAGCTCGGATTCGGCCTCGAAGCTGGACGGCTGCGCAGGGACTGGGTACAGAGGGGAGAGGGGATAGAGGTTAGAATAAATAAAAGAATAAAAAGGCAAATGTCTATAGTAATAACAGCATCCCCAAATCTGATTGTATAGGAAGGCTTCCGTCGAATATAATACATGCTTAGTCTAATTTAAACCTTATCTCAAGTTATCTGAAAGTATATTTGACACAAAATAAGGAAAGACATTTTAAACCGTACATTAACACACAGAACCATAAACAGTGGCTGGCTGCTCACCTCCCTGCTGCGTTTTCACTTGCAGGACGTCAGAGGGGGGTCCGTCACCGACAGAGGTGAAGCCCAGCACCCGCAGGCTGTACGTGATATCCGGAGTCAGGCCCGAGATGGTGGTCAGACTGCTGTCATCTGTGTTGTGCTTCTGCCAGGCGCTGAGCGGAGCCGTCAGGTCCGAGCTGTAGTACACTCGGTAGCCCCTGATCTGCCCGTTGGGTTCCTCTGGGCGGCTCCCACTGCACCAGCATCGTGCTGGCACTGAGCATGCGCGCCTGGACGTGCAGCGGAGGTGAGGAGGGGGCCTGTTCACCGGTGCGGGTCTCCACGGGGTCGCTGGGCGGCCCGCGGCCAATGTTGTTGACGGCCATGACGCGGAACTCGTACTCGGAGTAGGGGCTGAGTCCGCCGATGCTGTAACGGGTGGTCGCCACACCTTCCACCTCCTGGAAGCCATTTTCTGAGGACTTGGCTTTGTATTGGATCATGTAGTAGGACACTGGTTCTGGGTTCCCGGAGTCCCAGGTGAGTGTCACACTGGTGGCTGTGGTCTCTGTCACGATGAGGGAGGCTGGGGGCTTTGGCAGGGCTGAGGAGTGAGAAGCAGGGAATTAGCTTGGATATCATAAATTGACTTTTAGGTCTTGTGGGTAATACGATAAAAAATTGGATGTCTGACACATTTGACAGCATAACTCTCAGAATCCACACATTACGGGTGAATTCGCTCTTGTGGAGAAAAGACACGACTCCATAATGCGCAGCTCTGTAACTCATTGCACTGAAATGATTGTTTTATAAGCTAATCCTTATAGTCCTCTCAGCAGCCATTATCCCCAAATGAAAAGAAAAGCTAGACTGAAATCACAATTTAGTTTTTTATATCCGGCTGGGCCATTACAAACAATATGAGAAAATTGCAAAAGTGGTTCCTGTTGTGACTGAAGGACAACGGGGGGGGGGTCTGTAATGCGGTGGTCCCTCTAAATGGCTGTGACATTCAGTGTATCGATCAGCCGAGTGGAAAGCGGGATCAATTTTTACGACAACTGATAAGAGAAGGCTGCGGCGGGTAGACAACACAGTCGCGTCGTCACACACACACACACACACACACAGGCTGGGAAAAGCCACATTCGCACAAACACTCGGGCGACGAGCTAGAAAAAAACAACTGAACCGATATGAAGAGAGAGACGCATAAAAGACATCGATGCTCATTTTTTACCTCTGAGTATAAACAAAACCCACAGATGTTTAAGTGTGAGTTGACTGAAGTGGTTTGTTTTGTTCTTATTACATTTCTGAATCGTCTTTGGAATTGAATCTGAGGCTCGAATGAACAGAATTCCCATTACAGCAGGATCCTCTGAGGAAGCTTGAATATTCGGACCCTCTCACCTTTGACAGTGACCTGGGCGGTGGCCTCGATGATGCCCAGAGAAGAAATGGCCACGCACGTGTAGTTGGCCGACACGCGGATGTTTGTGACCTCCAGCACGTTGCGTCCCAGCGGCATCTCCTCCTCCTTGGTCAGCTCCACCTGGCCCGTCGTCCACTTGACGTAGGGCATCGGAGAGCCCACGGCCACGCACGTCAGGTTGATGCTGCCGCCTGGCATCACCTCCTGGTTGGTGGGCGGGATGGAGAATCTCGGTGGGACTCTTCGCACTACAGAAACCAACAGGACAAAGGAGTGAGTACGTTGGATGTGTAAGGTGAATATATAACGTTCAATGCTAAACTCCAACTCAGAACAGCTGACAAAATGGAGGGCTGATTGCTTTTGTCCGAGTGTGTGGGCGAGCACAATGGGAATAATAGGACTGTCACAAGATGGCTGTGGAAACTCCACAAGAAAAAGTTTAGAGGGGGCGTTTTATCCGCTTGCCTACAAAAGGGAATATAATGAAAAAAATAGCCCAGTTTTGCTGGAGACTATGTCTGGGCCCTCTTTTGTCAGAGTGTCAAATGGTGGCGAGAGTTGCATCATGGAGGGACCCTGTGGAGATGGCATTGTTTGATTTCTCCTCCTGCTCCCTCTCGCTGGCTCCTTCTGCTCAGCCTGTCTTTCTCCCTCGCTCTCCCTCTCTTTGTGCAGTTCCTGATATGCAGATAGGCTGACATTAAAAAGGGGTTCCCATGGAGACAAGAAGGGCCCGTTGACGTCGCCAGGGACAAGGCAAACACCGATGCAGAGGCTCCACGCAATACTGAGAGGCTGGCCCGGAATAAACAGGCAGCAGGCATTTACATACGACTTGTTTTTTCTATCTAAATAAAGATACCCAGGCAATGCTTACACTTAAAGATCTGCCTCTGGTAAGTTTTTGGCAACGACACGGTAAATAAAAACCCAAACTTGACGCTTCTGTGTGAACATCCATCAGTGTCAGACCTGTTGGATTTATGACACGCTGAACACTGCCGTAGTGTGCGTCTGCGACATGTAGGAAGGAGGAGCTCTGACGTTCTTTGACCTTGATTGTGTAGAAAGTGAGGCCAAGCCAAACATTGAGCTCCCAAGTGAGAAGCCTTTATTGCCACCTCACTACTTGCTGCTTGTATGTATTCAAAACATCGAGGCATGAAGCTCTCCCTGCAGAATTCATGCTGCTTGTTTCCCCTAATGCACTACAACATCTCTGTGTCTCTCTAGAAAGAAAAAAAAACAAAAAACCTCACTGTAATTGCTCTTTTGCACCGGTCCCCATGAAAATGGATTTTAAAATGCGAGTCTCCCTCCACCTTCCCTTACCCCCCCCACCATCCCAACCTACCCTTCACCCCCCCCCCTCCCCTCCCCTCCTGAATCTAATTTGAACCGGAACGTCATTACAGCCATGCTTGTTATTCCCCTCATTATGTGGTGAAATGGAAAAACACAAAAGCACGTTTTGAGATTCCAGTCAGGAAGAGGCTGGTTCTCGTTGGACTGCGCTGTAACAAGGAGAAGGACCCGCTTCACACTCATCTGAATCCCCTAATAATTGAGTGGATGTATTTAGACCCTGAAGCTGGTTTTTAATTAATACAATCATGTGAGCTTGAACTTCTTGGCTCGATGTGTCAAGTGTCTCAATATTAATATTCCAGGTCTGTGCAGCAAAACTGACAGACTGATACATGTCGTGGAATTAGGTCTTTGACTTACTTTTCCACAATTCCCAGGGTAAATCAAAAGTACATGTATTTCTAAAGGACTTCATTATTCAGAGAGATGTGTGGCAAATCAAAAAATCAAAGAGTTCAGCCAAAGTTGAGGTCTCAGTAACGATGGCCGTTGACTATTAATACAGAATAAATGATAAAAATCTAAAGTTTTTAAGATGACTCAGTGAACAGGGGGGGAACAACTTTATGAAGTTACAACATCATGTCGAGGGATTCATGCAGGAGTAAAGTGACACACATACTGACGGAGGGACTAACAGATTATATCGGCCATGACATCAGCTCTCTGGAGTTCACAGGGACTGAGATGATTTGTTCATGCTTAGAAGGGACAGGTCGACTAGTGTTACCAGCCTGGGAACAGGGCGAGGACAGCATTCTCAGGAAATGGCATGCACGGGAAAGATATGGGATGGGATCAGAAGCCTGCGCACGCTGGGGGCAGAAGATAAAGGAGCGACTTGGTCTAATTTTCTCATAAAAATGAGAGAACATCTGATTTCCACAGTGACGAATGCACAACAGATGAGTTAGTAAAGCTTCAGTGTTCCACTCATGCCAGCGACCACGTGCGTCTTCTCACTCGCTGGCAGCTTCTCCGAGTGCTGCTATTTTTCACAACATACGCTCATGAAACAGTGAAACCGTGGAGAAGCAGACCAAACAGAGCTAAAAGCAGTCAGTCAATGGGGCCTGTGTATATCGAACACTTAATGTTGTGAATAATTCATGGCGTGCGGTTAAGTTTGGAGAGGTGCTGTGGAACAAAATGACTAGAGGGCAGGTAATTGTTATCGATTCCCCCGAAGCCTCTCTCCTGTTGAGAGCAGCTTGGAGAGACGAGCTCCAGGACTCTATCAAAACCACAAAATAAGCCCTGTCTCCACTCTGCCTGCCCGCTCGCTGGATACCTATAAATTTAACTGCCTTGACAAAGTGCCCAAGGATAGCAGAACCTGTTCGGTGAATCAATATCTGTGCAAACTGGCACAGAGTCAGCAACCTCCCCGGCTTCCTGGCAGCAGCACTGGGCGAACCATGATGGCTGATCATCCCCCTGTCAGCACCTTGCCAGCTCATTCTTAAATATTCCATAGGTCAGCTCTTTGTGTGGCTGTGTTTTTGGAGAAGGTGGGGAGTGAAGAAATCACTTCCAAAACATAACCTCCCGTGTCGTTATTCATTAACACTAAAAACAGAGATTCTACTTGTATACATGTGGATAAAAGGAGCAAAGACTATCAAATCAATTAGTTATTTTACAGTAACTTCAATAGAGTTAAGTTTCTTAATAAAGTCTTTCAGCAACACATCATAAACTTTTCTTTCCTGCTTGACTTCCTGCTGCAAAATTACAAGGAGATGCGGGGGCTGTCCTCTCATTACACCGACATGCACCCATCACACCCTTCAGTCTCTGGGTGGAGGACATCCATGGCAGTTAAAAAAAGAAGAAAAGACAATCTCTTGAGAACAGCTTTGTGCCTTCTGATACCTCTGTCTCTCAGGAGGAAAGCAGGGGTGTTGCTGCCTAAATACCTGACACGTCCCATTGCCATCTGAATACAAGAGTAATCTATTATAGACCTTGATGTCCCTGCAGGGCTGGAAAGTCTGAGAGTGAAAGGAGCTATAGCTTTTGGTGCGTGACGCTGACAGTGACACTGAGGGTGCGGTTGGAAAAATACGCAACACAACAGAGATCTAATAATGACTGAAGTAAGCTGCGCAGGGACGGTTAACAAAGACTAATCACAACAAGGTTTGTGGGAGTGACGATGTGTAGCATGCAAGAACTATTCAGGGTTTCATGCAAACATGTTGACAACACATTTAGGAGGGTTAGGGGAGGGAGCTATTTGTAATATTTGGGGTTGTTCAAGGTGGGGGTATCTGTGTCTCTTGATCCGAGGGGCTGGGAGGGGAGGGGCAACCTTGTCTACAATCTGCATCTAATTGAAGGGAAGGGATTGAAAGTGAAAATGACCAACCTTCCCGCTGATCTGTTTGTGGATGAAGTGATTTGGATGGAGGTGAGCGATGGAATGAAAAGACAGTGGAGGAGGAAGACAACACAGTGAAACAAACAGTGTTTTCCATAGACCCAGTGGGAGGTTAGTGACATGGTACAGATATAAGCAAGAAAATACATACATACGGCACCAGGGAGGGAAACTTACTTACTTAACTTATTTATTGTTTCTTATTTTAAAAAAGTTATATTTTGTTTATTTATTTCCCTAAGTGGAACATATCAAGACTTATTTGATTATTCCAGATATTTGTCTGATATCACACTAATACAATTACTGTGCTATTCAAAATGCTATTGCTCCATTAGATGAGCAATGGTATAGTATTATGTTTATCTGAATACCAGAGATCAAATAAAAAAGTTCCTGATACTAGACTCTTTATGCCTCATGCACAATGCATCCTTCAGGAGCACTTGCTGATGTAAGGGCCACTCAATGTGCTCCTGTACCTCATCTTCTTCCTCATAGAACTTATTCAGATTGATCACATTTGTAAGTTTCTCTCCCTGACTCCCACACACACACACACACATAGAACAGCATGAAGACATTTTGGTTAAGAGAGAAGCCCAGCTGCAGCACTTTATCCTCTGTGACATATTGACATGTCACATGGATATATGAGGGAGTGCCGGCAGACAGAAGCTGACATCCCTCCTCCGTTGTGGGATAAGCGCTTGACAAATGAGCGCTCATGCACAATCACAGCGCGCTTGTGATTGTGCCAATGTTGATGGAGTCCTTCTTTAGAGAGAGAGTCACCAAAAGCAACCCGAAACAAACAAGGCACCCGCACACACACGCACACCTACACAAACATTCACGCATTCTTAACGGATGAGAAGTGGAAGGACGATAAATAGATATATAGACAGGAAGAGGAAAACAATCCATGAGCAGAGCAGACCCCCCACCCCGCCGCCCGCCTCCCCCTCCCACACAGAAATATGAGGACATTCATTCTGTGGCAGCTCTAAAATGTCAAGACGAGGATGGCGCTCACAGCGTGGTAGTGCACCTGCAGACAGGAATTGGATCAGGTAGCGACTGTGAGTTAAAAAAAACAAAACTGAAACGCTTTTTCAGACACTAAAACCCATAACGAGCCCATTTAATGGAAGTCTGACAGGGATGTATGTGTGGGCGGGTGTTACAAGGTTGTTGATGGAGAACAATAACACAATTCTTTTTCTCCCTTGCTAATCTTTTCATGTCGCCTTCAAGTTGCGGTTATTGACATTTCAAGGCAATAAATGTAGGGAGGAAGATATTGTTGGAAGGCAAAACATATAATCAAGTGATAGATTCTTAAAGAATACACTAAAAGAAGGTGAGACTAGAATATTGAAACAGTCCATCTGGGCATTAAATGGCGATGGCGTGTGCATCACAAGGTATTAAGAACTGTAACACCATTGTTTTTTATTGATTTAGAGCCCCAACGTCATTTTAAATTTGTATTAAAGGTTCCATTTTAACAGCCTGCTGCCAAACATCGACGCTGTAAAAATTGAACAGTTGTCCAATGACTCGTTTGCTTCCATCGCTTGTTATGTTTACAAGTTGGAGCAGACATTGAAAGCCTAAATCTTCCCTCTGGTGTCTTTCAATGAAAAGGAAGAGAGTGAAGGAAGAGTCGCGTGAAAGGCCACTTGTCTGGAGTCCCTCATGTTTTAAACCCAATCAAGCAGCCCAGTGATAACACAGCCCCGGGTCTTGTCTCTTCATTCTTGCAGTGGCAACAAAGACAGAGTGAAAACATGGCTTGAGCCTTTGTTCCCCGTTGCAGACAAGAACCCTTTTAAAAGGTTACGGTTGGTTTGATTTCTATCTCTCCACTGGTGTGGTGAGGCTGGTGGAAAGAGCCGGTGTCGGGGCCAATGGGTTGACAGCTACCTGGGTGGTGTGTTACAGACTAGCTGGGCCCCGGGGCCCTGCTGGCGCCACGCCACACAACTACTGTAATTACCTCTGTGGAGAAAAAAAAGGGCCATGTCTGCACCTGTGACAGACATGGCCTGATTAATAGACGAGCCTTACATCCATCCCTTTCCTTTGCTGTTTGGCTGACTACCTCCCTCTGTCAAGATTTAAGATCTAAACCTCCTGGAGCCCCGGGTGTTTAATCTGTAAATGTGACGCAGCGATGGTCCTTGAAGATGATTTTACCTCTGGTTCCTCTGATCCAGGAGCAACTGTCGGTTGAAAAAACATTTCCCCTGGATTTTCTTTAACAAGGTAAATACTGATACTACTATTAGAGACGGGGGGGATTTGTCTGGAACAGATCATCATCTTGATTCCCATTTATGACGGATACAAAAAAAATAAAGAGTCATAGCTAAACTGTCTCTTTCTTCCCCCGACACTTTCTCACACCCAACTCCACCCACATGAACAACTGGAGCAGCTATTGTGTTTCATGTATATCAGACAGGGTGGTGTTATTCACAGGGCCTGACCTCGACTATTCTCTCCCCTATACCAGCACTTTCCAGGACGGGTAGAATGGTGCCTTTGTCCTGCATTAGTCTGCTAGACACACCACAACAAAAACAAACCATGAAACTCCAGGCACCTCCATGCCTTTTGGTTGTGCTGGGGGGGTAATGGGGCCTTTCGATACAGTCAGAAGGGTAAAAAAAAAGAAAAAGGAACAAGGCCTGTCACAGCTTCCAGTGCCAGCAGAGGAATCTGTTTCAATGCAGCTGTTTTCACAGAGACTGCACCTGGTCGAGTTCGCGGCCAAACAGGACGTTGAGGTTAGACAGTTGGTGAGAATAATGGCATTGCACGGATAATGGTGAGGGAAGCTGTTTGAGGTGAGCGGAAGAAAGAAGAAGTGGTATAAAGGGGACGGTTACACATTAATGAAAGGCCCTGCACGTTTCTTTTTGACTCATCAAGGAAGATTCAAGCTCTGCTCAGGTTGGAGGTGGACAGAGGGAAGTTGGGAGTTACCCTTTTGCAAAAATCACATTATTATAAAGAGCAGGAGCGTGAGGGATGTGTCAATCACACACTGCGACGCACTCCTGAGAAGAGCTTTAATCACCTAAAATCACTAAAGTAAAACAAATCACACAAATAGCTGTACTAACAGGATTCAGGGTTTTTTAAGGGAGATTAGACACAGAGTTGCATGGTTGCTGGAGTGAACAACATTTAGAATTAAACAGCCAAGAATCTTCAAAGGTTAACACAGCTCTTTGTATTTTGCAAGTACATGACACAACAGAAATATTAGAAGTGAGAGAAAGAGACTTTACCTCGTACGTAGAGATTGGCAGGAGCAGAGTAACGAGTCCCGGCACTGTTCATGGCAACGCATTCATATTTCCCCTGGTCGGACTCCTCGCTGATCTCAATTTGCAGAGCTCCTGCATGGAGGATTAACAAATTTAGCTGTCTTGACAGTTGTGGAACATGAGATGTAACTTTGCATGAAACCACAGCAGATATCTGTACAGTGACTCGCTTGAGAGCCTGTAGTCAATTAGTTTGACCCAGTTCACGCGTAATTAAGTGTCTGAGACACGGACTTGGTTTTGTCAAAGAAATAAAAAATGCTTACAGCATCACAAGCCTTTTTGCTTATTTGGCAAGTTTACAGGAACTGCTAACAGAATATTTGCCTAGTCGTGTTAAGGAGAAAAAAGACCATGACTGAGGGTCAATTAATCATCTGAATAACATGTCACAACAATCACCGTCTGATTAGGCTTTCTGCTTATGGAATTAATTGACAAACCAAAGTGTTTATGTCACTGAGGGTTATCTAGCTCAGCCAGATGTTAGAAACCAGCTAAGCTATACTGCACGAGAGAAGCAGCAGAATTTATGTTATATCTTCAGAAGCCATCAAACTGCTGCGGCGTAATATCAACAACTCTGCAAAATGTGTTTAACACTGTTTTAGCAAGGGACATTATTTAGACCCTCAGGAGGGACGTTACTCTGAAGTGTTTTGAGCTGAGAATAATGTTTCCAGAGATACTTAATAGTGACATTAAATAAAAATGTGACCATATTTAAGTACAGCACAAATGTAAACATAACAGGAGACATTGCTCCATATTGCTTGCAGGACAGATACACTATCTTCAGCCTGTGAGTACACATTTAGCAGTGGAGGCCATTTCAGTGTTCTTTCATTACAAACTATCTGACCATGTCTCACTGAAAGCCTCAAGGGGGGACACTCCTCCGCCAGATGGCTTGGATTAGCATTCACAATCCCAAGAAGCTGTAGTGATCACACAGAAGGCTAACATGTTGTTTCTAACAGACCATGAAAGCCCAGGAGTCCTGTCTGTGGTGGTCACAGTGACACGCCGTGACCAGAAGCATCTCCAAATCATTACTACTGATTTTGTAAAAAGGCCGACAGATGAGGCCATTTTATAATTTGACAACTTGAAAAAAAAAGGATCAACAACACCAAACTTACCTGGTTTCCAATGATTTAACAAATACACATTTAAAAAAGAAAACTTTTTCTCAAAAACCAAAAGAAACAGTCATCATGTCTCCAACACAGCATGGTGCGAGGCAGTCAGCCACCATGCAGTTTGAAAATGACAAAAATACTCAGTGTACGATGATGTCAGGATACATATTTTTTTTCCACATCATGCAGTATGAGATGAATGCAACAAACAGGTTCACCACCAACCGTAAGGGACTCGAATCAAGGCGAGACCCAAAAAAAAAGAGAGGAGCGGAACAGGGCGGGGCAGTGACATGTGATAACACCACCTCAGATCTCATGACAACACGTCCCTCCAAGGTGTTTGCTCTGCTTGCTGAGCTCATCGCTGACTGATTCAGCGCTGACATGCAACTGCATACTAATGCTGGTGTCATGAATCTGTCACTCTACCGACTCTCCCATGGGAAAAAACAGTGGATTCACTACAGGAATGTAGAAGGCTGCTGGTGTGACAGTTTCCAGAGCTGAAACACTAAACTCCTTCAATTACTCCCAACTAGAGGAACGCTGGATCTTCCACAAGGTCGTTTACCGAGCAGGAGGGACACAGAGGCTGTCATGAGGCTATCATAACTCATAAAGCGTTAAACAACTAATTGGATATGGACTGTATTAGTTGCCATGGATGCAATAACACTCAGACAGACGGCTGGCGGTCCCAAATGTATGCAGCTTGACCCAGACGTCCACTTTTTACCTCTCTGTTGTTGATTGGAAATCATGCTTTTACTCTGGAGAAAAGCAGGATTTCCATAAAAAGGGAACCTTCGCCCTTAACAATCTCAACCAGGCATCCTGTTCCCATGCTGGGGGGCAATGCTGCGTTGGCTCTATGCAAATGCAGCCATTTGAATTTACATTAACTGCATGGAGGAGGCAGGTGGATCCTCTAGTGGCGACTGTGGCCTTTAGTTTAAAATGCAACTCCTTGCCCCCTTTTTAACTGAAAAGCCAGAGAAGAGGCTGCAGCAGAGAGATGCTTTGTTTCTGTGTGGACGTGTGTGGACGTGTGTGAACGTGTGTGTTTGTGTTTCACTCAAGAACAGGGTTCATTTCTAACAGCAAAACAGGAGACTGGAAAAAGCTCATTTACGTAATAACACCTTGGACCGTCTTTTTGCATTTCCATTCTCCTGGCATCAGGGTTGGTGATCATTTGTTTGTTAAGGACCAGACAGAACATGATCAGACAGAACATGTTGGGGTAGAGACGAACGGGGGGGAAGTGGGGGGGAGGGCGGGTGGCTGCCGTAACAGCGTGAATGAACCTGGTAATGTGGAACTGGTGGGGATGCAGGGGTCTGATGTGGGGGGAATGGTCTGAACGTGATAGTTTGCAACACAGTTTATTCATCATCCTTACCTCTAATTGGTGTACCACCTAGGTGGGAGTAATTTTGATGCAAACAGGGTTGAGAGATTAGTTAGTAAAACATGGCTTCTGCCACAGAAAAGAAAAAACTGATGCAGTGTGACATAGTATTTCATCAACACTATTTTTTGGACTGTACATGATGTCTGTAAATTACCGGAAACTACACAGATTTCGATTTTCTTTGCAACTGCAGCTTTGTCCCTTCACATGTGACTTCAGAGCAGCATTTGAATGGTGTACTAAAATAGATTTCCAATTTAAGATGACCCCCCCATTCTTTGTGAAGATCGCAGTTAGTGAAATGGGCAAAGAGAAATTAATGACAGCAATACACAGCAATTAGAGTGACGCAGGGCAAAACGTATATTCAGGTCAGAGGTATTACATTTGGATGGCGTGAAAAGAGAGAGACTAATGTGTCTAATGTGTGCTAACTGGAAATGTGTGATGCAATATGAGGAACTGGGCTCTGGCTTCACCCATTACACTGTGGCAGCAAATTAATGCACTTCTAATTTCAGGTCATGTGGCTGATGCTGATATGGCGGCAGATGTCGAGAGCAGGGTGGCAGATAAGAAAGAAGTTTGAGGGCATTACATATCAGCACGGTTTCAGACACTCTCGCTACGTGCAAGGGAGAAAAACTAATTAAACGTATGTTGCCGGGAGTAAAAGGGAAAAAAAAGGATAGAAAAGACCGTATTAATAGGGACAATTTATTCCTTGCTATAAAAACATTATCAAACAATTAGTAGATTTGTTAGTATCTAATTTGTGATGAATCTAACTTGGGTTGTTCTCGTAGTAGAGCCAGGATTTAATATTTGCGAGAACGTACACACTCGGAGTGAGCACTGCTCCAGTGACCTGTATTCAGCGTCCACTGGGCAGCTTTAGCACCTGGCTTCTTCTGGAGTAGCTCGCCTCTTTAATCTTCGGGGCCTCAGACCCGCAGCCCGGCCTGACACGCTCTAAGTGAGGTAGATTTAGTAAAGGAGTGACAAGACCGAACCTGGTCAAAAGCCACTAATCTTTCAATCTGATCCAGGTCAGGCGAGCGCTGTTTATTTATCAAGTGCACTGATACAGCGAACAAAGGGTACCTCATTGATTTTTGTACTTTTTCAAGGTTGAATCCGAGCTAATGCATCAGCGGCTGGCCTCATTGTGACCCAGCCGTATGTTTAAGAGGGGATTACAGAATATTTAATGCGGTGAGGAATTCTCTTTCTGTACTTTGAAAGGTTACAGGCTCATGTATCACTGTCAGAGATTTGCAGGAACGCACGAACAACCTCGTCGCAATTTTCTGTGCTACTTTAAAAAGTGGCTGCAGCTGTTGTGAGAAATAGAATCGTCTGAGAACCCGGCCAACTAATCGCGGCGACAATGACAAGCTGTATAAAACTTTCATGTGCTCGGTGATGAAAGAGAATAAATGAAGTCACACATGACAACAAAGGCCCTTTGTGTTTTCACATCATTCTCATGTCTAACACGACTATCAGTGTGTCTGTTGGCATTTAATGTCATCTCCTAGCCTTCAACATGCCTTTGCTATAATTAAACATGTTCCATATGTCATGTAGAATAACATCTTAAAGGAAAGTGAATCAGGTGGAAATCGATTGTACCTGAGCGGAGCTGTTTGATTCGCCCGTTGCTGCTGCTGATGTCCACAGGAAGCATGTCCTTGAACCAGGTGATCTCCGGGTCTGGGTTTCCACTGGCGGCGCACAGCATGGTGGCGGTTCTGGTCTTTTCAACCACTTTCAGCTGGGGACCCATGTCGATGGTGGGGAAGCCATGGGGGACCTGGTTCTCTGAAAATGGGCAATGGTAGAACTTTAGTATGGCAGAAAATAAAAATAAGAGGAAAAGCAAGATTCTGACAGAATAGGCTCTCAGGTGCTGCAAGAGGTGTTGAGTTGAGAGAGAGAGCAACTAGTTTCAGGTGCTGGAGGCCAACGCTGATCAGAAAACACACACACGTAAACATTGTGCCCGACTGTGGAATGGTAGATCTGATGAAGATGGTTTAGATTTAAACAAAAACTAAAATTGGTCCCTGATTGATGATCATAACAAGCTTATGACCCAGCATGGGGAGTCTCAGGTTTAAACACAGGAAGGATAGTTACAATCTGCCTTTGGGCGCCCCTGCATTAATGAGCCGCCTCCACAAGCTCGACCAACCTATTTGAATAATCCAACTCTTCGTATACAGTGATTCAGCTGAGTTTTTTTTTAGTTATTTTGAAATTGACTGGCCGTCACCACTCGGGCGATGTTTTACTCTGTGATGGCGAGTCGTGTGGTTGTGTAACATCAGTCACGTGTTTTTCAGCAAAGGGAAACAAACTGAAGCCTCACACTCGTGATGAATCCCAAATTCCCCTTTGGACAACCTTAATAAAGAGGAAACCCGATGGCCCTGGCAAGGCAAGGGATCATTATCAGCTTGCTCTCCAACATGTAATCTCTTTAATCTTCCTCCTTGTATGTGGATGAATTCTCGGGGTGGTAATGACACGCTGCTGCCAAATACGGTTCGGCATGAAAAGATATCTAACTGCAGGTTAACAATGAGCAGAGATTAGTTCCTTTGGAAGGACAAACAACATTAATACAAGATGTACATTTTGCTTATTTAGGAACCATGAGGGAAATTGTTTCTAGAACAGGTTTTTACAATAATACGAAATTAAGACTGAATGGTTACAACAGACTGGTCTACTGAAAAATTCAAATATATGTAAAATGCTGTTTTCTTTCCATTCACCAGGGAAAACACAACAGCTGTTTTGATATTGTGTGTTGTCAGAACAATGTGTCAGGAGCTCGGTGATGTGTTAACTACACACACTGCTCTCTTGTTAGTGGGACTGTCTAAAGTCTGAGCTGTTCATAAGAAAACCCACAAAAACCTTTGGTAAAACATCTATTGACTCATTCACAAGTGTCCATCTAATTAGTTTCTTTCTACTTTTTTAGGCCGACGCCAACAGTATATCGTCTGTTTGTCTGAGTCGAAAAACCCACATGTAAACACACAGTAAACTATATGGCTGGCGTGTGAATACGAGTGTCTGTGATGTTCTTTGTTCTGATCTCCTGCAGAGCAGTTGTTCCTCCCTTCACCCTTGTGTTTGGCCTGCAGCCCGGATCGTCTCATATTCAAATGTAGCTGACAGTTCGCTGCGTGGCGTCTTATCTCTGTGGCGAGGCAGAACTTCCTGTCTGACGATACAGGATTCTTTTGTTCAGACATCCAGACCCGAAATCAGGATACCTCGACAAAAAGACACACAACTGAAAGCACAGTGAAATTATAGAGTACAATTTGTCACCGTATGAATAATGGTAACCGTAGAGCGCCCTGTGTTCCTCTGTGGTTTGTGTTCTCTACACCAGAGAGAGATAGGGAACAAGGGCAGAGAGGATGAGAGACTGAGAAGAGGAAAGAATGAAACAGAATAATACCTTGTAGATGTGTGTCTACAAACTGTTGGGTTTGAAATGGAGGAAACAAGGGAATTATACCAAACCCAGAGGGAACTACACCTCAGCATCACCTGCTTATAATTCACTGAAGATAAAGTGTGTTCATAATAATAATAATAATAAACTTTATCCGTAAGCATAATTAAAATTTAGATAATAAACTACCACACGCACTGCTATAGTGATGTGAAATATTTGTGTCCATCACCTTTATTTCCAGTGTTCATGTATCATCTGTCACCTGCTTTTCGAGCATGTAACACATGATTGAAGTTCCAAAATTTAGAAATGCAGAAAAAGGTGCAGCTTCCACTCGGGGTCGACTACATATATAAACTACACGGTGGAAACCAATTGAATGGATGAGGAGTGAACCTGTGCTGTCAATCACAGCGAGCCAGTTACCTGAGAGAGTGTACAGAAGAGGTCAGGAGAGTCTGACATACCATATTCATAAGTTGAATGTTTGAATATTTGATTTCCTCCAGAATATACCTTCAGCTTCTTTAAGGGTTACAACTCACAGTTAGGCACAGAAAGCAGAGTCGTGTCTTACAGCTTGGAAAGGCTATTTATGCAATGGTGCTTTGTGTAACTGTGAAAAAGCAACAACTGGAATATGAGGAACACTTCTCACCAAAGCCTATGTGTTTGGTGCCTATAGAATATTTATGATTAGGATTATTGGCAAATGTTCCGAAGCGTTGAAAAATGCAAACCATTGGGAAAACAGGGTGAGAGACCCCAAAGGAGTTATTACACGAGTCAGCGGCATAGAGTCATATCGGGAAAAACGGGGAATAATTTAAAAGGCAAACAGCTGCTGCACAGCTTCTATATAAATCCATCCCCTATACAGTACCTCTGCTTAATGTTTGCACTGCAGGTGAACTGTTATTACAGCAGCTGGACATTTCTCTCACAGTGTGTCTGATTAGGGGAACCTGCACCACGACTTCTCATGGTATGTCCACTCTGGGACATTATTGGATTAAAGTGTGGCTGGGCTGTAAGTACGGTTACATAAAGAGAGGCAGAGGGGTGCTTGTTTGGAAACGTCCAAAGTTAGTCACTCTAGGTCGCTCTTGTTTTCAATATTAACTAACTAAGCTGACTTTCTGGCTGCTTGTGACAACATAACACTGTGCTCTCAGTGGCCGGGTCACAGACACACGATGATTAACTCTGTGACATGCTGGCCTCCCACATGTTGAAGCACCCTGCTTCGCACAATCACTGATATTTCACTCGCAGTGAAATTACATACTGTCAAACTGTAGAAAATATATGTTTTATATATTTAGTATGTGATGAAAGGCTGTTTAAGAACACCTATAATAAAACCTTTGGAATAAAAAGTTTACAGGTAATCATTATAACTTGGCTTGACTGCCGACACGGTGCTCAGTATAGAAAGGTGAACTATACATTTCTTATAAACATAGCTTTCTAAAATTGTCCCTGGCTTTTAGTAGAAAAGGAAATAAATTCAAAGTTCTCTCCAAGGCGTTTATCAAAGATATTACCGAGCTATTGTGTGAGGTTTGAGCACTGCCTGTCTATTCCTGCTACTCTAACTCCTGTGGCTGGCCTCGTCTGCCAACCTGTCATCCCAGGAAGACAAAGATATCCCTTTGTTCAGTCCTCTTTAATTTGAAAGGAAGGCAAAAGGCACGGGGAAATTTGGAGAGAATCCAATGAAATACTGCGGGCAATGCAGGTTGATGTTTGTCAAGATAGGGGGTATTTTTAATAAAACAAGGGCCCTCTTGTGCTGGAGTGTAATTCATCAGCTCCACTCCTCTGTCTAGGCAGGGCAAGAAAATAGGAATAAGGCGAAAATCCGACGATAATGTCACGTAGGCGCTCCATTACCAAGATGAAGAGGGCTAGAGGAGGGGAGAAAAACAACAGCAGAAAATAATACTTGTGTCACGTGTGGAAAGGAAGTAGATTATCGCGCTCTGCTTTTCAATCTTACTATCACACCGATGGTTTATTTTGTATATATGCATAGTGGACAATGCATGATTGCGCAGGCTGCATGCAAACCATTTTTTCCACTGCTTTACTAATACAGTGCTGACGGTGGTTAGCACATAAAAATAGTGGAAACGCCCTAGGGGTTTGCAAATGAGTGAGGCCACAGGCAGTGCCAGAAACACCTCAGAGGTAAAGACAGGTACGCACAAACTGGTTCCTCCATGATTTGGAAGGTAAATAGGACCATTGTTCTCCCAGCAGCAGTTTATCACGCACAGTCCAACTGCAATATGAGCAGCTTAGCAGATGAATTTGTTTTCAGAGGTTAGAGCGTTGAAGTAGAAAAGATGGGGGCAGAAGGGGGAGGTGTTAATGTGGTTTTCTGATGGCACTACTCAATTAGGATAGCAGTGGGGGCCGTAACTATACACAAGAGCCATGGGGAAACACTGGCAACATCATTTGTAAAGAGAAGAGGCACTGGTAATATGGTAATTGGTAAAATTAAGAAGACATGATACCGTGATCATAAACTATTGTGTCAAGGAGGTGTGCCTCTGCTGTAACAGCCACAGGCAGGTGAGGTAAGATTTAAATGAGAGAAGAGGGAGGAAAAGACTAAAAAAGGAGAGGGGACGGGAGGAGAGGAGGAGGGGTGCATGCCAACCTCCTGCCAGCTCCAATTACCAGTGTGAGTGGAGCGTGGCAGCTAGGGCGATGGGTCTAATCAGAGCCCTGCTGGAAGAGACCCATCCCTGTCCTCCCGTCCCACTGGGAGGCTGCAGGAGCTCAATCCCACACTAACATCAGCCAGCGATTTCTCCCTCAGCCCAAACATACTCATCTCAATCGGGGGGGGGAGAACACTCCAGACTCCCCATCCCCTTCATAACAGGGGAGCCCCCGACACACTGCCACAAGATACACCACTTCTGCATAAAAAAATGCCTGCCTCATTTCCATTCCAGTGTTCCGAGGCATCCTCTCCCACCTCACGCTCTCAAGTACACAAAGTGCTGAATGATATGTTCTGCCATGAATGTTTTAAGTGAGGGTTTCACCGGGGAGGCGCGCCCTTCGGAGTGAACATACATTCATGAGACATGGGGGGGAGCACACGGCGTGTCTGGTAATATTCATGAGACAACATCGCTGATACATGTTCGTAAGCTGCCCACAGCATCCTGCTTTGCTCTGTATCAATAGTTAATCGAATTCGGCGTTAATGTGCGGCATCAAAAATTAAGGCGATACAGTGAGTCTCTCTTAAGTTATTTAGATTAAACATCTGAGTTGAAATAATAATTAAAAAAAATAAAGGAATGAAAGACCTTGTGATCTCCACGTGTGCCAGGTGATTGATGACAACAATTACTGGTGAAGCCTCCTTTGATAGTGCAAACCAAAGGAGCACAGTGGCAGCAGCACTCGCCTCATGAAATATTACTACTCTTAAATCCCCCTCTCTTAAACATACATCAGTGCACTGTCTTTATTGAGGGGGGTATGCATCTCTTGAGAATATGTAGGCCATTTTTGGTATTGCAATTTGCCTGCGTGTGTTTGAGGCTGTGACGCATTCACCTCTAAAGTGATCACTAAATGTTTGAAAACAGAATCTGTTCTGTTAAATTTGTTAGGGCGTGAGAACTACACAGATACACCCTCTGTGTTTTCTATTTTGAACCGATACACATTTAATCATCCAGCCTCTCTGCTCGTCCGACCTGAGAGGGGGAAACTAGATACAGAGCAATAAAAGTTGTGTCTCAACTGGTCCTGAGTCAATCTGGCTCTGGAAAAGCAGACAGGTCGTCTGCGGAGACAAAGCGAGCAGCCCGCCCGCGGCTGTTTCATCGAGTAGAACATCGTCAACCCAGACATTTGCATCTGCCAGAGACACGGAAGAATGTGAGAAGTGTCAGCGGTGGCTGGAGGTGCAAACAAAGAGCTGAAGCTAACCTGAGTTCAAACTTAGGAGCTCTCGGAATAGTTTGATTATTGACGTGTATTAAAGACAGTCAGCAAGTTCACATGGGGAATGTTTAACAGCAAGGGATTTACGGGGAACACAATGGTAATGGTTGTGTTAGACTGGACAGTGGTTATCCATTAACGCGAATCTGGAAATAACAGCCTTTCCCTTTCCAGTAACATTACATTGTCACAGTTGTTCCTTGTGAACATCTCCTCTGGTGCAGTGTGTGAGTGTTTGATACACGGTGGTTCTTGCAGGTGTTTCTTTCTGAGATCCTGTGACATTCTAAGGCAGGCCGACCCCGAGTGGAATTCATGTAACTACCTCTTCCCCTTTTTTGACTTGTAAAGCATCTGGAGGGCAGGGAGTTTCCTCACATGTTCTGCCATGAAGGGCATGTGAGCAGGACCCTCCTGCACTTCAGAGCAATCTCACTTGGCAGAACTCCCACTGCAACATCAAAGACCCGGCGAGGAGGCCATTGATGTAACTCTGTTGTAATGGCGTGAAAATGGCGAAAATCTCCACGGAAAAGAAAGAAGAGAAAGAAAAACAAAGACAACAAGATAAAAAACAAAATCACAGAGTCAGTGTGAACAGTGACGTCGTTCACAATTACACAACAGCAGCTTTTTTTTTATCAGGCAGATGAGTGGATTTACTACAGTCGGGATTAGGCAGCAAGAAAACTGAATGCAAATGGACAATGTGTTTTGAAATGTGCATCTAAATAGTCTGCACTCCTTGTCCAGCCTGTTGTCTCTGGCACGCTATCTCCTGGAGCAGGTGTTATGGCTGTTGCCATGGAGATGTTGGTGCATCGGGCAAACAGTCCTCGGTGCGTATCGACGACGTGCACAGACACACACCCGCAACACGCAACGGACCATCGCAAAAACACACAGCCATAACAAAAACAGGGCTAATGTGGCTGTTCAGACGCTTAGTCCTACATGCTAGAGGAGGAATCGGGGGTGCTGTTCTTCTGCTGTTTAACCAAGCGTACTTAGAGTAAAAGGCTGTAATGCATGCCATGACCTTTGAAATAATACACTTTTTTTGTCTGGCTGAGCAGAACATTCGGTCTTACTTTCTTTGCCTACAGGCAGATAATCAATAACAGACATCTGATCCCCCCCCCCTTGCCTTCCTTTTCTTACCCCCCCTTGTTCTCTTTTTACCATCTCCACTTTCCTATTTATCTCCACTTCTCCCTCTTTCTCCGATCTGATATCATACTTCCACTGTCGTCAGGATGATCTACGGCCCTGCCAGATGCCGAGCGCCTGTTATTAATGCCGCGGCGCACCGGTTAGTACATAACCATGGCCTCCGACCCATTACTGCAACCCAGGGGTGGTCTTCTGAATTCACATGGTTCTGCTGACCGAGTCACCTTGTGGGACAAGCGCTGCTGCACAGAATCACATCCTCCATTAACTACGCTCTAGCTGTAGCACAGCTGTAGGCTTTCATTTTGAGATTACAGCTCTACTTCTTGCCTGGTGGTCCTACTAACAGCAGTTTGATTGAAGACCCCTTGAGATTATGGTATTACAGGGTACACGGTTTGTGGTTTACAGCTCATTTTAATGTAGCTGCTGCCTCTGAGATGGCAGAACCTCGGGGCTCATGGTGAATGTCTGTGGTAATGCGATGTGGCTAATAAGACAGGTTATTCCTCCAGGTGTCAGGGAAGAGAGAAGAAAAGGACAGGACCAAAAAAATCAGGAAGTGTAACGATTAATGGAATGGGTTCTACAAACGGAAGCAGTGCGGCCGTTTGCAAATAAATGAATTAATTGATCCTCTCCACGACTCAAATTAATCATCAGCAGAGCTTTATTGGGACGTGTTTAGTGTAATTACGACAGATAGGGGTGGCTTTTATGAGTTCTGAGAAAGGCAGTGGATGAAGTGAAATGTGGCAGGTTCTGTTAATTAAATCCTCACTGACTGGGCTCCTGTGACAGCCTTTACTTATTCCCTCCGTCACAGATAATGAATAATACACAGAGCCTGTGAGTCAATGTCGACAGCCTCAACTTTGATTATGTAGGGGGTTTGCTGAAGTGCTGGGTGTTTGCAATTATCACATTTCAGCCTGCTAAGTGGTCACCTCGAAAAACAAGCTGGCAGGGTGCAATACCTCTTGCTACTGCTGATCATCAGAAGCAAAGCAAGAAAAACAAGACCTTTGACCAGGTTCACATTTTTTCGTTATAGCAACATCTACAAATTATGACGCTTATGTCAAAAGGTTATCAGACTCTACTGCCTGTGGGGAAGCCCGACATGTTGTTATGACTGTTTTCTGACGTTGATTCGATCACCATCTTGGTTCTAATCTCACCACAATTGCATCAGAGACTTGTTTTCCCCAACAGTCACAGTTGATAAATGGAAGACCACAAAAATATATAAAAGGGCCTCGTTCTTGCCTTAGACATAAAGACACAGGAATGTGTGTGTGTCCTCCCGACTGGTGAACATGCCCCGACACTGAGAGTGTGCAGCAGCGCAGCATACCGGAGTCGGAGTGTGCTTGTCTAGTCAACCTTCCCTTCGCAGAAGAGGTTAAGAAATATTGATGCAGATGTAACGCATGCAAAATCAACAGGGCCTTTGACAGCTGTAAGCAGAGCGATCAACCACAGCCTTGAGAAACACAGCTTAGCAGCTTAGTCAAAATGGGCCCATGCCTCTTAAACATGACAAAAATGTCAAGCGTTCGCCTGATGGTGAGTCAAGCCCTTCTCCCCTTCTTTCTCTGGCACGGTCGGTAAACCAGGAGGGCCTGGTGTGCAAATGTGTGAGGAAAAGGGGTCAGGGTGAAAGGACTCCCATTAGCCAGCTCATTGAGTGTAGGTATACATCCCCCCCTAACATGCAGCAGGCCCATCCATCTACATCCAGTCAGGGCCTGGGGAGTCGTTGACTCGTTGGCCTGCAGAGCTGCAATGAGGACCTTGCTCTTTACCTGCAGGAGCACAGGCCCTGGCTCTTATTATTAACCAATCAAATAAGATAAAACTGTCAGGTGGTGTTTTTTTCGTGTGTTGCCAGAGACAATATTTCATTTGTCTTGTACGGAAATAAAAAAAACTATGTGATAAAGATGTAATATGAGAGAAGCACTAAGTAGAACCCATACCTCCACCAAGGTCCAACAGTCAACTTGAATTCTATCAAGGTGCATCAAATTGAACACATCCATAGATATCAAATCTCTAAATGCGCCCGAATTTTACCTCTATAACCATTTTTTTCTTCTGGGAAATCATGAGGAAAAACCTTGAAATGTAAGGAACATCCTGGATCTGCCCCCTGATCCGTATCAGCACCTTAATCTATGAGTAGTACCCCACTTAAAACAAGAGTACACATCTATAGGGGTTTATCATGCAATTCAATTTGGAATAAATAATTAAACAAGTCAAATAATAGTGAATGATGTCACATTTGTGATGGAAGTGTATAATTATTAATTATGTAATGATAATAAAAGGGTTAGTTTGATGATTTCTGAGGTTGTGTGTGTTTTGATAACAAATGCGGGGGGGGGGAGGCAAAAGATTAGAAACATCTATAATTGACGATATAAGTCAATCAATTTGCAGAGCTTTATATAAGATTGTTGAATGTGCTCTATTGTGCAGGGATTTCTATTTTCCTGGTGCGAGTGTTGTCTAATCTTTGGATCCGTATGAGAAAGCCACAGGCAGCTGTATCCAGCATCTGAGCATTCACATGAAATCATCTATATGTACCATACAATGCAGCGTACAATTATGAATCAAGACTAATAAAATAAAGCAATTGTTCGATAGCGATATAATTTTACTCTTAGGTCACCATGCCCATAATCAACATGCAGATGAATGTCAGAAGTATTGGTTCTACAGCAGTGTCTGATTTAATATGGTTTCTTATTCTGTTCTTTTTCACATAGTCTGCTTTTCTCCAATGTTCAGTCATATCGGTGCAATTCTGATTCATGATTTACATTATTATGTTTTTTTTGTGCCATGGAGAGGAAATTGAATATTTAAAAAAAATAAAAACTCTTTATTAACAATGGTTACCGGCAACAAGTTTGAGAGACAGCTTGTACCTTAGCCGTGCACAAACAATTTTGAAGTAAGAAAAACAGAATGAGGAAATGAACAATTGAATATGATGCAATATTGCATTGACTGTGGCTGCCTGCAGGGCTAAGAGCACTCATATAAAGTCAGCATACGACTTTTAACCCCTTACAATGTCAGTGTGATTAAGGAGTCAGTTTGAATGCACGCGTGGTGAAAAACACATCAGACATGCTCTCACAAACAAATCTTGAGTAAAAATCTGTAATTGAATAAGGAAGGCCTGTTGCAGTTGCCTGTGGCAGATGCTTAATAGCAAATGTCAATTCACGGACATTCTATTCTGCCCCTGACAATGTGCAGATATATTAACAGATGTGTGTGTCCTGTCACATCTTCAATATCTCTTAAAATGCAGAGACAATATCAAGACGAGCAGTTCAATATGTCCTGACAATCGACAGTGACCATAACTTCAAGTTGAAACACTGACAGAAGACATCTCTGCTCCGAGTAGATGTATGACAGCAGCCAGAGAAAACACTGTGTGACAGTGCACGTTATGTAGAGTGGATATATCAACAGGAACACCTATGCAATACTGTGCAATACGGTACAATAGCATTGCAAGAGGTATTACCACTACACAGCTAATCATTTTCATTGCCCCTGATTGCAGTGTTATACTGGTTATGTACATATGACATATTATGAGCATATTCTTGCTTTTTCTGCACTGTTATTGTCACACAAAGGGGCTGTTACACTTCTTCCCAACATAGATCAGAGAAGTGGACTCTCTGAGATAGAGCACAAATATTTGGTCCAGATAAACTACGAGCGCTGAAGCGTGATGATTGGATGAGATGTTTTATGCACTGCTCAAGACCTCGCCCTCTGAAAAGGAGTTTGTTTAAATAAGTTTCCAGCTTGTGAATTGTTATTATGCAGATTGGCTGTAATGAGGAGTGAAATTGATAGATTGTCAGTATAGAGAGTTATCTGACACTTGGTCGACATTTGGCTCTCTGTGTTTAGTGATGTAAGTAGAAGGTTCAAAATTCTTTAAACACAAACATTCTGTTTTTTAGCTAACTAGCTTGTCCATATCGCATCACGTTAGGACTCATGTTAGTCTACTGGTGTACACAAGAGACAACCAGTATACCTTTAACTAGGCATAGTCTGGAGCGAGTCCACCAAGGGGACTGGTTCTGATACTTAACATGAGCTGATATCAGCATCATGACTGGATCAGGTTACAAAAAGGCGGTGGATTTCCTCTCTGCTCATTTTGCATTTCCCCCTGTGAAAATTATAGGCCCACTTAAATTGGGATTAATTTGTCCCAGCGTGAGGTTTACCTTGACATATCAGGAAGTTCAGTGAGTGGCAGAAAGTGTGGGATAAATTAGAGAAATGTAAAATCACAGTTTGGTTATTTAACGATTTATAAAATGGTGGGAAACCATAACAAGCTGCGCTGATCACATGACTTCTTTAAGAACAGCTGTAATTCATTGCTTGTGCTAAGACATATAAAGACTGTGCACACTTTGCACTAATTTCCACACTATTTTTCTGGGTCCTGCTATTCTAGGGAACCGCTTTTCTTTTGCTGTTTTTTATTCACTGACCTCTCTCTCCCTCTCCCTCTCTCCCCTGAGGCTACAGACATGATCAGCACTGACAACGCAGACATGCCAGACATCGCCGTCTTTACAGATACACCTTGCCAAAAGCACGGAGCAATTGATGGACAAGTACAGATGATAAAATGCTGCCTCAAAGGAAGAACGACTCCATCCAGATGTCTTACACATAACTTGCAAAAAAAAATAAAGCCCGGTGTCAAGTTGTGCAGGAGAGATGGAGCAGCCGGGATCAGTGTGGCTGGCGATTAATCGTTTGAAAGTTTATCATCAATCATAGCACATCCATCGTACCTCACAACTGAGGATAATAACCTTGAGGGGTCTATTAAACAATTGAGTTTAGTATGATAATTTATCGATCACACAGAGAAGGAGTACAGCTAAAGGTCAGATCGCCAGAGTTTCTTCGAGCTTCCGTTTTGCTCAAGGACACTTCGTCAGGATGGCTACTGCTGATTAAAAGCCACAAAAAACAAATAACAGCAATGCCAATTGTGAAAATGTTATTAAAAGGAAGCAGAGACAATTTGCCAGAAATTAATATAATTGGTTCCTGGCAAACCCTTAATATCTTGACAAACCGGTTATCTATCGATATGACGATGCTCTGAACTGAAGGACATGATTGGCTGACCCAGGACAATGTCTACTATATTATATATATCCTATAATATTTCAGAGACAACCAGCACTGAACCAAACTAAAACACTATTTGTCCTCCCTACAATGCCTGTCCTTGGAAGCGGTGATGTAAGGATGCAGATTGGGTGGCCGGCGCAGTGATTTCACCTCGCCATATTGTGCGAGTCCTTGAGAGAAGCAGGCAAAAGACAGATGCAGTTTGTATCTGTCAGCCTGGATATGATCTACGACGCTGGGCCTCCAGCCAGCAGATGGTTGGGAGAAATTAAATCTGTGACACCGACCGTCACAATGGAGCTTGGAAATACAGTGTTTGGGAGGTGGCGGCAGTCCACCTGCAGATTGGTGTGGGAGCGTGTGTACAGAGAAACATGTCCCTGAGTGCTTCTGTGTGCGTGCAACTTTGTTCCTCTGTTTCCCCTTCCCTGCCTGTTTGGAGAAATAACAGCCCGGGCCTAAAATGGAAGCCAAACCTGTTCCAACAAACCTTCACGCCCTGCACCACTGTCATCAACAACCCACAGTGTTTAATGTTAAACATGAACTCGAACACTCACCTTTTTTTAACAGAGTGAGGGAGCTGCTATTAAAACAGCAGCACACGCATTACTGAAACCCACGAGCATTCAGAGAGAGAGACTCAGAGAGCTGGGAAAAAAGCAATGTGGGGGAATAGCCGTTACACAACAGACTATATTTTGGTCATTGTGGATGATTTGAATAGCGCAAAGGAAAGGAGGGGATTAAGTTGTCGGAGGAGCATGGTGTAGTATTAAATCATTCCGATATACAGCAACTTGTATTTATCTTGCCTGGGCAGAGGAGCAATGAGATTTCGATGCTGTTTATCCAGTCGGGTTTGTTGTCCGCACTTGCCTGGCTCCTGAGATATTTATTACTGGCATTGTGTCGCAGTCATTTTCTGCCTGTGCACCCGGGACTATAATGCATGCCAGGCAAATGAAGGTCTTTTCTAACCGGTGAGGCTGTAATTTGTTTACTGTCACCAAACACAGGTCCACTACAGCAAATACAGGCACGACATTAAAGCTAAACTAAATTCAATTAAGATTTCCTTTTGAAAACAAACAAGTTGTCAACACTGCTGTTTAGCTATGGTGTTCATTCCTTTCTTTAAACTAAAGAGGTATATAATGGACTCATATGAGCGCTCTCTATTAACAAGGGGCAATTATTTGATGGTTGACACATTTTCAACGAGCAAAGGGCTGTTTTTTCAGAAGGAGGTTCCGTGAATTCTTGCATATTTCTTGTTTGACCTTTAAAAGCATTACAAAAAAAAAGTTCCCCTCGACATAACAAGTTCAGGAAAGGAGTTGCCAGGGAAATTCAGCGAAAGGTGTGCAGCTGGTCTGAAGGAGAAGCTTTCTGATTCACATTCAGACTGCAGGATTCCAGTAATGAGGGGGGCTTTTGATCTGGTACCATAAGATAACATTCCTCCTTTCCGGAGACAGGTCCGCTGTCTCCCAGAGGACAAGCCCATGTTCTCCAGCGCAGCAGAGAAGTCACGGAGTATATAAACCTAGTTTCTGCTCATGTTTGAGGAATTTCCTCGAGTCACAGCGAGTTTCGCAGCAATCATTTTGACAATTTTATTCTTGTTTGAGCTTTTCTATGTTATTTTTTTGGGGGGAGCTTTGCCAGAGAAACTTCCCAAGAGAGTGGGTCAGCAGGTGAGGGATAGGACGCTCACTGTCCAGGGGTTTGACGGGATATATTGGATTATTGAAATGACTCCAATCGCTTTGGCTGGAGTAAAGATTTATGGCTTTCAAACACTTGCATTATTGCTGTGAAAATACAGAAGTAATCCAGACCAAACAGAAATGTGAGCCATTTTGTTCTCATGCCATAAAAGGGGAAATAAAAATCAACATTTGTGTCCGAGCAGCGTTGATATGTGACCTCCAATTAAAACACTTGTGTCGAATCCCCTCACTCAGAAGGATTGTTTTGTTTTACTTGTGTAATGGCAGTTTTTAATTACATTACAGGACAGCACAAACAGTTACCAATTCTGGTAGCTTTAATTCTTCACCCAGCTGCGGCCGGGGGCTAATGCTGAACCACTGACAGATTCGAAGCAAGAGCTATGAACAATGAACTCACAATACATTTATACAGTTTCAGACCCTCCTCACACGGAGGTAGAATGTTGTCCAATCAGCTCTCTTCATTGTCATGACCAATCCCGTGGTCTGCCCCAGCAGAAGTAGATCCTCTTTGAAGTACCATCACACAATGAATGTTGATTCTGACCAGACTAGAAGAACTGCTTCTTGAGTCTAAAACCTGTTTCCCAGAGACCCCCGTCTCTGGTCATAACACCTATAGCCACTCTGCAACATCTGTTCGATTGGCCCCTGCTGTTAAACAACAGGGAGATGTCTCCAACAAATACACATTTTGGCAAAGGAAAGTCACAGATTATCTCAGAGTCAAACCTGCAGAAACATATCTAATATAATATTCATATATACTTGTCATTCTACCATTAAACATCTCTAAATATAAAATCTCCCGTCACACTTGGAAAATGTGTCTTATTATTTTTAAGATACCAGTGACATTCTGTGGAGACATTTCCCAGGACTTGTCAATGCTTTAATTCCCTTGTTGCCGATAGAGGCCAATTAAAACCTTGTTCTTTTAAGGATTTCGCTCTAAGCGGTTTCACTAGAATCTGACTGTGGTTTTTGTGAAAAAGAAAAAAGTGTCGGCGTCCATATGTGCAAACAATCCCTCAGTCCATTGCACCACAGAGCCCTCATCAGTTTCATCATCCCCATTAGTGTTGTGTGATGGTTCTGACACCACCTCAGTCACTTCTGGATTCTGAGTCATTGCATTTCACATTTTAACATGCTCCTCAAAATGTTAACCACTGTGAAAATATGAACCATAGCCTCGACATGGAGAGGCCGGCAGCACCTTGCTTTCAAGACTGATGTTGTGAGCTCAGATGTCTTTTTCTGGCCGGCAGTAGCTTATTTCATACATCACAGAGACAAGCGCCATTTACCTGGACATTTACTGAGGCAGTTCAATTCAAGAGGGCCGCTCAAGGTCAGAACATCAGCATCGTTACCCGAGTAATGAGTCATTGTTCCCTCTGGTCATCTCTCTATAATACTCTATGACGTCATAGCACCACCGCCACCACTCTGCCCACTGTGTTTACCAAAGATGGGATACACAGAGAATAGATACAGGGGTAGATACACACTGAAAGAAAAGTGATAGAACAGAGGAGGCAGAAATAAAGGTAAAAGAGAGGGGAAGAGAAACAGTCATGAAAGACTGATGGGAACAATATTTCTCCATCACACCTCTGGTCTCAGAGGCGTCTGCATCATTATTTAACCATACAGGTCAGACCTGCACACGGCTGACTGACTCTCTCTCTCTCTCTCTCTCTCTCTCTCTCTCTCTCTCTCTCTCTCTCTCTCTCTCTCTCTCTTTCATACACACACACACACACACAAACACACACGTTTGATGAGTGGGTTTTGCACGTAGAACATTATTCAAAACAAAACGATGATTATAGACAAGAATCCTTGACTTGGAACTTTAAAAGAACACGCAGTCACAACTCGGTTTTACCACACACACACACACACAGACACACAATAATGAGGAATTGCTGAGCTGACTTTGGGCCTGTATGTAAGTCTCGGTGGCGTGACCTCGCGGGCGGGGGGGTGGGGGGGGTGGGGGCGTGAGAACCACGACTAACAAAGAGCGGGGCTGTTACGGCGTGACAGAATTACAGAGTGACTCGAGACTCATGACTGAAAAGGTGCTAAAGCTTTCAGCTGGTTATGAAAATATGCCCGAGCAGCTTCACACAGGTGAGCGACGGGCCAGACTACACAGCCTGGAATCATCTGCTCAGGTTAGGTAAACAAGAGAGGGACCATTCATCACCGGGGAGACATCTCCTGTGGGCCTACAGTCAGGAGCAGGCTCAGTATAACAAGCATTGTCACTTATATCCATACACGTATACATAAACATATATGTATACATAAGCAGCAAACACAAAATGAATATAGATGTATTGAATTACACAAAAAATTAAAAGCAAATGATCAAAACACTCGAATAGGTTTCTGAGATGAGCCTTCCTCTGAGACGGCAGTGAAACCCAGTGTAACGCTGCACCAGTGTGACTGTCATAATCCATATTTTGCATGATTGGCATTAAAAAAATAAAGAGCCACTATATGAAATAATCATAATTAATGTGCAATCTTCTTTTGCTCGGCTAAAACCTATAATCCAGATCGACTTAGTGGTATAATGACTTTGCTATTCTTATTGCCTCTCTTGATCGTGGTGGTGGTGGGGGGGGCTCAATGACAAATTCATGCAGATGCTGAAAAACCACGTGCACTTTAAGTCTTTGCTTTTTTGAATGAAAAGGGAAGTTTTTCACTCTTTATTTATTCAGGGGGGTCGACAGAGAAGATGCATATTTTTCAGCAATCCTCAGCTCCTCTTTTTTTTTCTTCTTCTTCTTCTTCCCCTTAACACGAGCACACCTGGAGAGCTCCCTGCGGTTTCCTCCTCCCTTTCCCCAGAGTCTATCTCTCTGCCCAGGATCGCAGGCAGACACATTCTGACGTGACTTTTCAAACCTCCGGGCTATCACGAGCCCATTAAGGAGGCGGATCATTAGTCTCAGGCGGTTTGCTGCTGCCCCACCGTTTTCTTGTGTAGCTCTGCTGATATGAAACTTGATGTATCGCTGCGTTACAAACAAAAGTCTAAAAATAGAGCCCGAATGACGCCAATGCTCAGTGAGCGAGTGCGTGTCTGTGTGATTGTGTGAGTGAATATATAACATGCATTGATGTGAGTGTGTGCACGTTTGTACACACTCCAAGTTGTCCCGCATATCCTCAGGGTTGTGGGTGAGCCGATTCAAGGAGTTGTTTTGATTAAATATGATGTGAGGTTCCTTTCTGGCCTCTGTTGCTGCATTAAATACACAAGTCCTCCTCAAACTGAAACGTAATGACACAATTTTTACATATTCCATTTGTAATTTAAAGTAGGCTATGCTAATGAATACTGACAGCATGACTGTCAAATAGTGTGTATCTGTTGCTAGCTGATGAATACAATTACAACAATTACATATAATTACAAAGACAGTTAAAATCTGTGTGAGGATATTTCTGCAGAAAAAGATTCAAGAATAGAATCACAGCAACAGACCTTTAAGATTATTATTATCAGTTTTGACAGGTTGTTTACTCGCGATGCACATAACAAGCTGACATCGTCCTCTTAGCCTCCTGGTGTGGATCTAACTTTGCCTTGACAAAGCTTCAGCACAGACGACAACTCCACCAGCCACTCGTTTGCTTTGGCTGTCTGCCATGTCACCCGGTGCAGGTAGCGTGGAGGGGACTTGCCTGAGCTCGTAGGTTGAGCGCAGCTGTCCACAGTTTTTTTTTCATGAACCTACATTATTTTGGTTTTGAGAGACGAAAACAACGAGACTAAGAAAGTGTCTCAGCTCTGTGTAGAGGAGCCCACTCAGGTGATGATTATCACAGACGGTACTTATTAAAGCAGCTTTAAATATATGTATGACATGAAAAACTAATGGGGAATGTTTTTTCTCTTTGTTGAGAGATTAAAGACTGGAGGGTTGCACATCGTGGTTAGCACAGGAAGAAGGGTCTTGGTTTGAATCCCGGTTCGACTGGGGCTGGATTCTAAATTAACCATAAGAGTGAATCTCAGTATCTATGTGTCTGTATGTTGTACCCTGCCTCTCGCAAATGTCAGCTGGGTTGTCTCTGTCACTTCCCTGCAACCCTCAAAAG
Organism: Pseudopleuronectes americanus; assembly: GCA_038501795.1. Lineage (NCBI taxonomy): Eukaryota > Metazoa > Chordata > Actinopteri > Pleuronectiformes > Pleuronectidae > Pseudopleuronectes > Pseudopleuronectes americanus. The sequence continues at coordinate 17,825,142 of CM076730.1, forward strand.
AATAAGCAGTATAGATAATAGATGGATGGATAATACTTGTACTTGAAAATGAGGCTCAGGCCAAAAAACAGAGAGGTTTAGGGTGTAGCCATGGTTAAAGGTATAAATACACAGTGAACGTGGAGCATAGTGGCAAAGCCCTACAAATAGAATACTCCATCATACGGCATGTGTCCGTATGTTACTTGACTCTGAGATTAGCAGCTCCAACAGTTGCTCCCTGTTGAGTAAGACACTTGTCTGTCTTTCTCTTGCACTTACAGAGAGAATGTGTACTATTCTCCTACCCCAACACTACCACTGTGATTAATCTCTTCTAATTCATGTGCACTTCATGTCATGTTAGTGCTGTTTGTTTATGCAAACAGCTTTCCTCATGATACACTGCAAAGGAACAGAAGAGAAGAGATGGAAGAAAACAAACTTTTTTTTTGTGCAAGAGAAAAGTCCCTTCGGGAAGATTACGCAAGACCGGCCAGTGATATCATCAAATCATCGTGGACGGAGAAGAAAAACGGAGGGGGGGTGTTATGAGGACAGAATTCAAACTGGGGACGAAAGGCTGTATCTCAATGAGGGAGGGGGGGATCTGGTTTAAAACCAGTGTAATGGCTATGGACAGCTGTATTCATCCCCCTGGCCAGCTCTGGAGATTCTTTTCCTGAAAGTTTCTAATGGAATCAACTCCTGTGGTGACTGGCGCCCACATGACAAAATTACAATCAATTAAAGGGGAGATTCCTGTCCACGGCTCAGTGATATGGAAGGCTGAGCAGGGAGAGGTGCAGAACCCCTGTCCACATGAATCACATACATTAACTTATTATGGGTGGGATGAGGATGAAGGTCTGCAGATGTCAAAGCAGCCTGCAGGCATGGTGGGGGGGGAGTCCTAGGGTTGAAAATACTTTAAGAATTGTTTATATGGCGAAGAAGAGTACTTTTCTTTAAGTTCTTAGTGACACCGACTCTCATAAGTTACTATAACGATTTAGATGAGCACATTTATTCGCCCAAAACGGTTCATATGGTAAATGTAGATTCAGTGTCATACATGTGCTGAATTGAAATAGTGAAATTAACAAAATATAGTTTTTAAACCCATTTGATGCATTTTTCTCACCTTGTATAGTTTACATTCAGATTGATCGGCTCCTCTAAGACACCACCAATACCAGGAATCCTCAGAGTTGGCAAATGTTTATGTGTGTATCATTAAAACCAGCATGAGCTTTTGAATATAGTGGAATGAGAACTTTGCAGCAGCAGCAGCGAGAGAGAAAAGAAGGAGTTAAAGGAAAGAGTGAGACTGGAAGCATAATGGCTTATCTTACCTTCAAGCACTGTGAGCTTAGCACTAGTGTTGATCTCGCCAGCGCTGTTGGTGGATGTGCACTCGTAAATGGCTTCATCTCGGTGTGTGCGCAGCGGCTGGATCCGGAGCACGGAGCCCGAACCGTCATCAAACTCAATCACCTAGGAGAACCAGAGGAGAGGAAAAGGGAAGGAATGTTATTTCTTATCCAAGTATATCGCTTTATTGCAAAATGTAGATAACATTCATTTCTACCCTCTTGTGACCCTGTTACTGATATTATTGTCTCTAATATGAGAGAATTTTGTTATGGTTTGCAAATGTTTCGGCTTGACCAGTTTCTTAAAGGCCTGTTTTCATTTCCTGCTGCAGAATTAGATTTTTCAAGCAGAGAGTGGAGTCTGTCTTTTCCCACAAAAAAATTGGCAAATTAAATTATTTGTTTCCCAAAAACGTTCATCTTGAATTCAATAGGGAATCAATCGTGATGTGTAGACTGAACGATGATATGAAATCTAATCCAAAAATATCGATGCAGAGCAGAAACCACAAGTTAGATCATATCCAGTAAAACCAACCAGGAGCTTAAACCAATAGTCCTCCCAGCTGCCATGGCTACATTACATTACAGAGGAAACACTGGTCAGAAGCAGTGTGAGATCCCACCTAAGGCTCTTCCTTCTCCTCCTGAGGGTTCAAAAGGGGGGAGGGAAAATACATCAGGTAATACATCAAGGAGGTGCAAGGCCAGAGATGGTAGAGCCGAGCAACAGAAGGGGAAGGGTGAGGGTGTGAAAAGATTGAAAGAGATGAAGCGGACTTTATAAATCAAGATTGGAGGAGATGGTGGAGAAGGGAAGCCTGTCTATTCTTGCTTAGAGAAGAGAAGAAGAGGTGTGATGCTCAACAACCGGGCAATTGAGTGTGTGTGCTGGGGGAAAGGAGACTTTGTGTGCACGCTGCGAGCGCATGTGTATGTGTAGATGAATGTGTGGACGGGTCATTAATGGGAGAGGGTTACCGAGGCTGTCTGACGCCCCCGTCTGTACAATGTGTTGTCACGTGAGTTGTGTTTGTGCGTGCCCCGTGTTTACTTGAGCACCGGGAGTGTTCAGAGATCTGAGAATCACGCATGAGTGCTCACCTCAAAGCGCTGGGAGCTGACTTTCTTGCCTTTCTTCATCCAGGTGATTCTGGGTTTGGGGTCCCCAGTGGCCTGGCACACAAACGATGCAACTCCGCCCGAGATACCCGTCTGGTCCTCTGGGGATTTCACGAAACTCGGCATGCCTGAGGAGGATGGATAAAATGGGGGCAGAGGGAATTTGAGAGGGAGGGAAAGAAGTCAATGACAGGGAGAGAGGGGAGGACAAAGGAAAGCAGAAGGGAGGGGGAGAGGTGAAGGTGATGTTAGTCACGTCATTATATAAAACTTGGTTATCTGTGGGAAACACTTTCTCCTCATAAATGAGGCAACCTACGCCGGTTTTGTTGTTTCACACACCTACTATCTCTTTGTGTTCCTGCCTATCAATGTATCACGATGAATTTCTTACTCTTGCTTCAGCAACATTTAAAACACGGCAAATAATCATACAAAACTCTTTCTCAAAATATAAAACTGCTTGTGAATTCGACATTTTCGGAGTTGACCAGGTTATTTGACAGGATGTCCTAGGATCCAATTAAGGCTTCTATCGTGTTTTGATTCTGAAATGTCTACTAGTTTACTCTAGATAATGTTTGTTTATGAAAAACACTATAGATTACCTAGGTGAACCTCTAACCGTGGTTCCTGTGTTTGCCTTTAGGGTGATTCTACCCAGCACCACACCCAACGTCATTGTTCACGGGACAATGCCATGCGTGTTTCAGTGACAGCCCCTGTCTTAGTTGACATGGGGCTACAATAAGCACACCTATGCGCCAAGCTGTGGTTTCAATGCTTTGTGCTGTATTTACAGCCTCAGATGTGCATTATACAAGCCAGGCTTCAAAAACATAACTTGGTGTCCTTATTACCAGCTCTGTCAGCTTGTGTTTCATCTCCAGAGTCATTAAAGAGGGAGGTGGGGAACACCTAACCCGCAGTTATGACGAACAGACCGCCCCGTAGAGACACGCACAAACGGGTGAATCATTATGCTGTGTACACAGAGGAGACGCCAGCCTTCCCTCGCTGAGCACACGCTGGGGAAACAACCAGCAATGGCTGCCACCATTCTTTTCTTTTTTATGTCTTCTACTATAACAATCGGGTAGAGGGGGGGTGTCGGGTCAATATCTAGTTGGGATAGCAGTGTACTAGGTTGTGGTATAGATGGGACAGTTAGTGAGCACATTCTCCAGGTCTTATATTATCCCCCTCTGCCCTTGGTTGGCTGTAGAGACAGTGGTGGTGCTTGCTGTCTTTGCTTAAGGACATCTCTGAAGAGGAGCTTTCAGTGTACAACAAAAGGGGGGGGGGTGCAGGCAGTGAGGAGTGTGCACATCTATAACCCTTTTTTAATGTGAAATGCACATATGAATGCAACTAGATGCACAGACAGATGTACTAACGGAGGTATGGAACAGGTTGTTCCCTCATGTTCCCTCTCTAGAATAACAGCTAGCCCAAAATTACAGTTTTATTTTCGTAATATTTCAACCTTATCGTCGAAATATGAATATTATTTTCCCTTTAAATGGTCCTAAAGCTCTGTCGTACATACACACATACACAGTCTTGCCAAGCACAACATTTGTTGTTAGTTGTCTCACATCTAAAGACACATTAATTGCAGACACAAGTATCTGGACAGGTCTGTTGTCACATGCGATTAAAGATAATACACGTAACAGCAGGGATGCACTGAGATACACCACCTCTTCCCAGCTTTAAAAAGAAAGTAAAATGAAAGCATCTATCTGGCATTATTCATTCTGTTTATAATCTGTTTTATGTGTCAAAGCTACTGTCACATAAGTGTCACATTTGAAAAACAGATTAAAGCTAATGTGGTCTTTTTAAAACCAATCACGATAAGCTAACCATGACAAACAAAAACACTCTCGAATCCACGTCCTCGTACACAACGGTGATAGGTTGTAGCGTATTGCAGTGCAGTTAGACGAGCCTGGCGATGCACAGTAATCCAACACGTCCATCCACCTATCTGTGACCTTTGACCCCCTCGTAGTACCTAATCCCACCTGACATTTGAAGGATATTTTTCCCCTGCTTCTCCCAGGGACTAGATTTAGATGGCGAAAGCACAGTAATGATGAATCCTTTTCTACAACGTCAAAATGTGACTGGGGCGCTCACACACAGCCGGCAGCCTTGCTAATGATTCAGGCCTGATAAGCTTTTAAGAGTGTGTGCCTGAGAATGCATCAGCGCATGCATGGATGGTGAGTTGGAATCCCAGAGACCTGATTATCAGCAGTAGTTCCTGCTAACATCTGCCCCTAAGCGGGGGGGATCAAGCAGCATTAAACAGTTCTCAGCACATGCTTCAAATTAAAGGATGCAGACTCATGTACTGCCACAAACATTTAACCGAGGGAACCAGTGGATGTGAGGAATTGTCAGGACTTTAAGGATAAGTGGAGGAAAAGGGGCAAACTGGCCCTTGCTGAGCCTTTCCTGTATTAATCCTCTTAAACAAGCTTCCCCTGAATTTTGATAGTTGACCTATGACTCTGAGGCGTAACTGTGGCACATTCTGAGCTGTTTGCTGTTAATACAGGAACTGCCAGGCATCAAATCACAAGATCTCAAAAAGGGTCTGCGCTGACCCCAAACCCAAGACTTGTGGACAGGGTTAATCATATCCTTACACACTTGAATGGAAGGGCAGGGGTATTTATTTTTTCGACAGAGCCTCGGCTGAGTTCCTCCGTCACTGTGCCACCACTGGTGGGTGAGGATAGTGAACCGTTGGGTTTGTCAGTTTCTTTTCTTAGAGAGACAAAAAATCCAGACTCTTGCTTTCTTTTCTCTGCCTGTGTCCCATTTCCCCGGCTGTCAGGCAGTTGTCACATGAAAACAATGGCAGGGACGAGGTGGAAAACACATAAGCCTACCTATGCAAATCCCTCTCCCTACCACTGCCTGCAAGCTTTGAGCCACACTCCAGAGCTTTGATACGTCACATTGAAAACTCCTGTCTTGACACACAAAGCTTGAACGCACGCTCTCCTCTCACTAGGCAGAGTGTAGAAAGGGCTGCCACATCTGTCAGGCCCGGCGCTGGTTGCGAGGTGCTATGGATTTCAGGGCTGAGGTTATCGACACGTGAGTGCCTCATGCTCACCATAGTAATTTATTCACACCAACCAGATCAAGGGATAGCTCTAATTACAGCAACTATCACGTAAACACCTAAACTGGGTTATCTTCATCACTATCAAAGCAGATAAACACGTCTGAATTACAACTCAATCATTGAAACTACTGGTTTTTAATTAACAAATTAATGAACCAGAAAGATCAAAAAGTGATCCACATGCAAAACAGTACACGAACTGCAGAATGGCTGCCGGAGTAGAAGAAAAAAACTAAAACACATTTTTAACAAGAGCAAAAAGGCTTTCATGTTAAAACTGATGAATGAAGTTTATGTTTTAATTGTAGCAAAAACAATACAGATTGAAAACCCCATCTTTGGGTGGGACTAATAAGGTTTTTCTTGTAGGCTACAGATCCTGATTCTCAAACTGATTATAGAGTTATTAGGGAAATTAATTTGAACCCATGTTAATGATTAATTAATGTTTAGTACAAAATGAGACGGTTTGGCGTTTAGTATGCGTGCATGAGGCAGGACTAATATCCCACATCACAAATATGCATACGTGTGTGCTCTGTTGACATGGAATTCAAATTTGACCTAGAGGGCACGGTATTGACAAGTGTGTATAGATTCTGGTTTAGACAGCACTGAAGGAGACTACAGAGCGGCTGACTGCTCCATGTGTGGGATTAAACAGCTTCTCTCAGTTAACCTCGTGCCTTCAGTTCTATCTGTGGGGTTTCAGATCATTAGAGCGATGAAAAGATGTGGGGGGGGATTCCCAAACTCCAGCGTTGATACAGGTGTGCTTTTCGTCTAATAGACAGGCAGGACAGATGGTCAGGACAAACTGTCCCTGTACAGTAAACAGTAGATGACTTTGTCAAGGGCAAATGAACTGGCCTGGTGTAATGAATTTGTTTTCAGTCCACACACGACAACATGAGACTGATCCAGCTAAAGGAGCTAGCAGCCATTAGCCTGTAAACACAGGAACCGGGCCTCTCTCCTTGCTCCTTTGCCGTTGACTTCTTCTATTCTATTCTTCTACTACTTCTATTCTTCTTCTGTCTTTGGTTTTTATTCTGCGATGAGTACCTCACGTCTCTGTGTGTGTGTGTGGTTGTGTGTCTGTGTGTGTGTGTGTGTGTGTGTGTGTGTGTGTGTGTGTGTGTGTGTGTGTGTGTGTGTGTGTGTGTGTGTGTGTGTGTGTGTGTGTGTGTGTGTGTGTGTGTGTTTGGGCCTCTGAGCGGGGCTCGTAATAAATGCAGAGACAGCAGGGAGAGCCAAACAAATAGCTCTTGTGTGGCTTACAATTAGTGTATTCCCAAGCCCGCCACAGTGCCCGGTGAGAGCTCCTGTGTGAGTGTAGAGTATCAGGGATCGATACACACGGGGCAGAGAGAAAACCATTAATTCTTATTAATAATGAATCAGCAAGTTATCATTTTCACGAGGCAACACTTAGTGGGGATTTGTCTGATGGCATCAGCAGTGGTTGTTTTTAATGGCACTCTTCCATTAACGCCTTTTCAGGTCATTAGCATGCAACTTGTTTGCAATTAATTCCATATAAAGCTGCCTCCACTGCGAGTTATTTACCCCGGTAAAGTCAACTGCACTTCAGGCTGTTTGTTTAAACCAATAAACATCATGTTTGCTATCTGAACTTCTGTTTTACACCATGGAGCATTGTTATTATTTTTTGTTTTTCCAAAAGACACGTGTATATTTGAACGGATTTTTGTAGAGCGACCAAAGGACTGAATGAAGTGAGGGAGGGTTTCACGTACTCATCTCACTTTAGATGAGGGATTTCAGGTCAAGGTGATTTATTTTTATTATCCAGTTTTTAAATTTTAATCTCTTAAATCTGTTAAATTGATATCACCTTATAAAGAGTCATAAAGAGCGATGCAATTGCAATGAGCGGCCCATTCACCGTAGCCCATCAACTCCTCCGCTCGTTTTTCGCTGAGTCAGCCTCGCTGTGAACTAGCTGAGCATACACGACGAAAGGTGAATGAGAAAATAACTTCAGCCTAAATATTTGAAGTATGATCGGAACTTGGGTGAAAATCACAAGAGCAATGTGATTAGTCATCACTGGGATACTGTGCTTAAGACAAAATGTCTAAACCTGAAAAGGAGAATATAAAAAAAGGAAAACCATGAAACTTTCAATACCCCGTAGACTTCGAAGACGAGCTTTCTATCAGGCCTTCAAGCCTTGTGTGAATTATTCAAGACAGTGGAGAAGAACAGGAACTCTAAGTGCAATTACCCTTCACTCCTCTCTTCCCACTGTGAGCAACATTAATGTAATGGCTTTCATCTTCTCAAGCCGATTATGAAAGAGCGAGGCATCTCTCAACTCTGCACTCTCTCTCTCTCTCTCTCTCTCCTCTCGTCTGTCAGTCAATCTATGACTTTAGTTTTTTTGAAAACCACAATGTGCTTTCGGTGACCTGAGCCTGGAGCAGTTATTCAAAACGACTGTTTAACAAACACGCGAAGAACAAACGCTTCATTGTGTACTTTTTTTTGATGGCGCGGATTGTGGGTGTTCCTGGTATCACACGATTTGGGAGTCTGAGGTTTTATATTACCTGTGGTATTTAAACTGGCGCCCTACCTAGATCTATTCAAAGATGACTCACTACCTGTGGCTGCTTTCAACCCACCTCATTCCTTAAGGGAAAGTCTCAACAGCCATTAGATCAAGGCAGACACGGCTCCGGGTTTTCTCTTTGTTGTCCGCTCTTAAGAGAAAACCACTACTTGTGTTGTTGTATTACACATTGAAAAATACATACAACTTCATGCTGTTTTGAAATTATGGTAATAAAACGAGGGCAAACTTATACTTTATATTTTATGGGTTTCCTTTTTTTCGATGCAAGAACCATAATTGCCTGCTGGTTGGAGCCCCACCATATAATTAACTGAAAAACAACCCACTGTAATGTCTGAAACACAATGTGGAGAATGTAAATGTGAAATGCAAAACCGAATCCGTACTGTATGTGGCCCCGAACCTCCAAGAAAAGCCTGCTAATGTGTCGCCAGAGCTGCAGAGCTCATCTGCATAACCCCGGGGCTACGTCACCTCCGATGTTCATTTAGCTCGCTTGATGAAATGTTCTCATTTGCGCCGTCGTGATACTAAGTGTTTTTTCCATCTAGAAACTGAAGGACGACTGACTGCCGCAGTTGAAGGCATGTGTGGGCGGCTAGCTGCGTGTCAATCTGGGGACACTTACATGCAAAACAAAATAAGAAGAGGGCGGGAAAAGTGCATTTTCAATGCGGCTTGAATATGGAAATAAAGAATATAGTGTGACACCGTTATAATGGAAATCCAAACCACTCTGTTAAGCTGCTGTGGGAGTTCGAAGGAAGACTCAGGCAACTAGTGTGGGGGGGTTTTGTTAATGGTGCCGCGCCAAGACCAATGGTCACCCCGGCCCGGACTCTGACATTAATAAACCAGTGCAGGGAAAATGTTAAGTGTGCTAAGCGATCCCGGGAGGGGGCGGGTTAGGGGCTAAGCTGCAGAGATGCCTCCCTGCTTCTTCTGAGCTTCCATTTTGGGGTTAGCTCATCATCCATCACCACGCACCCCCCTGTGACCCCAGTAACCTCATTAATTTACCTCCCCTTGATTACCCCTCCCTCCGAGACCACAAAGAAGCCCCACCATTGTTCTCATCTTCTCACCCACACAGCGCAGAGGCCTTAAGTAATTCAACTCTCCCCAAGCTAAAATTTAGGAGGAAATTAAATTATGCTACTGTAGGGACATAAAACAACAATGGAATTCTATCTTTACAGGCGGCAATAGGCTCTTTGTAGCTCCCTTTACAATTTAGAGCTTTAAAAAAAAGTTAAGGTGACCATTTATCCGTGAAATACAGGAGATCCCACTAGAGACCAGACTACGTTTTATACTGCACCATGTCCTCAGGCTGTTTGGGTTGAGTTAACTGCCTTTAAAAAATACCTTAGAGGAAACTGCAAAAGTAAACAATACATGGGTGCTTTGTTCCAAAAGGATATTCAATTATGCCCTATTTAACGGCAGCTATCTTGAGTCTGATCACACATTGGGATGCGTATGGGCATCCTTTAATGCTTCTGACGTTTCCCACATAATATCTCTCAACCCAAATTAAATCCAAATCAGTTCTTCCAAATCTCTCCTAATACCAATACATATACCCCAAGATTAAGTGAGCACGTAATAAACAACAGGTTATAATTGGCAGTGAGGTATTTAGTCGTGATTTGTCAATAAAGCCGTCAGTATGAGCAGAAAATTAAAACGTCTTTGCCCATCTGCCCTTTTCTGGAAGGACACTGGCGCTTCTTGTTGTCCTGTGGCATCGCCGAAACCGGGACACAGCCGAGGGTTTGGGTGAGTGCCTCCGGCCGTGCCACTGAGCTCCCTAATTAAACTATTAATCTCACATCATTAACCCCCTGTGACCCCTCCCTCCTTCTATTCTGACACTGCTGCACTGGCTTATGAAAGCAACTTCCCATCAAATCTCTCCAGCCTCTAAATTGCATTCCTCCAAAAACATTATCTTGCAGATGTTTCCCTCTCATATATATATTGCTTTCTCCCGCTGCTTCCCGAGGAGAACATCTTCCTTTGTTTAGTTTTATCTCCTCCTCAGCCTCCCTCTGCGCTACTGTCTGTATGATGTGTGTGGACCACAGCTGTGTGTTAACTGTATTAGTCTCCGAGTGGCTCTCCAAGGTGGATATGGTTACTTTTAATTAAAAAAGAATCAATTCCTTTCCTTTCAGTTTTCTGAACTGGGTGACCATATGGACACTTAAAAATACAATCCAATTTGCAGCCACCCAGTCCCCCCCCGTCTGTCCGCTGCTTTCCAAAGCGCTTTGGCACGTCCGTCACGTCAGTCCGGTGAAGTCGCTTTAGAAATTGCCAGATCAATCCATGAACCTTGTTTTATGGGTTTGTGTAGCACATGGCAGTTTTTAGGATTCAAGGTGTTAAAAGCCCCTTTTTCTTGTAAGAATTCTCGTAATGGGAACTTTATTGGTTATTTGGGGATATTTCCGTTTACAGACATTTATATTTAGCATAGCATCCCCACGGGACACCTCTTTGTGGGCTACAGATTGGATGAAGACACACAAAGGCTAAGATATTGTCTATAGAAGTAAAATAAACTGCCAGTAGTCTATTTGTGGTACATAGGGGAACACAAATAATATGCTAAAAGAGAGTCTTACTGTGGTTTGATACGAAAAGTCACTTTAAACTTAAGACGGCCTTGCTGCACCTCACATGAAAAGCCACCTGAGATCACAACATGTGAGGCACATGAAGGCGCCACATACATCAAAAGCTTATTAAAGCCAATGGAATAACTCACAATGACAGCACTACAAAAAGATAACCATTTCATTTAAGTGCTGGCTCTGTGTGACTTTGAGACTGACCTTGGGGGCCAGGGGCCTATTGTGTACCAGGAGGCTGAATAGAGAGCTGGTTGATTAGGCCGAGCTCCCCCGGGATCGATGAGACGTCTGCGATCGGCACTCGCAGTAATCACACTGTATTCTGAGCTGACTTAATGGCGATAGAGGATCAATGATGTCACAGAGCGTCACTGGTGCTGCTGGTCGGGGACTTTCTGTATTTGTGGTGTTAATCATTAAGAATTGTCGCAGCTTGGGAATCGTGCCTAACGAACAGTAAGACAACAACCTCTGAAATGCGGCCATCCTAAATCAGCAAACATCGCACTGTAAATGGAATAACCTTTGGTTTTTATGAGAGGAGATGGCTCAACCCCTGCTCGCACATTTGCCATCTGTGACAGCTTTTGCTACGGGGAGACAAGGACACCAGACTGAACCCATGTAATCAGAGCCTTGCCAGGCACTATCCGCCCATAATATCTGTCTGGTGTCTGCCCTGTAATACAGGAAATTCAAACCAGAACTATCAAGTTCACATAACTAAGTGGCATACAAATTACAGACACCAAACGCACACAACCCTGCCATTAGTGGTAGGTGTTATTTTTGCCCCCCAACTGTCTTATTTTAATTCTATGTCTTGTTGGCTTTAGGGACAGACTCCTTTATCATAATGGCAGGTCTACATCTTTTCCAACGTGTGCTTTCATTAAACTACAACCCTAGTTTAACCTCAGACCAGAGCCAGGCTTTTTTCATCAACTTATTATTTCTTTTATCTTCCTTTTTAAGATGAAATTCCTTTTCTTCCTCTCATCCAAGTATCAGTGTCCGGGTGGTTCCTCTGTAAAAAGGCTCGTCCCAGCTTGTCACAGCACGACACAGCAGAGTATCTCTCTCTGTTAATGAAGAGCCCTGGTTCTGTGTTTTTATGGGTAAATGATACGATTACTGAAATTAGAGACCGGGGCTTTGCTCTCACGGAGACAGAGAGCAAAGGATTAAGTAAAACATTGTCCACAAGAAGCCATTGTTCAAAGGCGGGACACAGTTAAGCGTTTTGTCAAGCAAACTCCTGCATGTTCAGGTGTGTGTGTATATTTAACTCTGGCAAATTAAGTGTATACATTCAAAATGTCCTGAAGGCACAAAATACTGTCACAAAACATGTCTTTCTAATAATTTAAATACCTTCAGCATAATTGACTTTGGACATATCCGCACAATATAGATTCAAAACAGCCCAATAGCATTACAGCTAAATAATCAAGGTCGCATCCAAACTGTGCACTGTGCATCTGACAGACTCAGCACTTTTAAATAATGTATTGGAACCTTCTATGCCCCCGACAGTACCTTTTCCTCCGTAATCTCTACACAGCAAATGCAGCTGAATCAATTTTGTTTCCTCCCTTGGTGGCAATTAAAATGAAGGTAAAGAGGAGCACAGGTACACATCATAACATGACAATAAATATGGTGAGTGAATAAATAAATTAATTACTGACCAAGCAGATCTTTTTTGCAGATTATTTGTTTTGTCACTAGTAGTAGGATGCCACTTATTCATAGCCCAAATAATATCTTGCAGTTATTCCATTACTTTGTGAAAGATTATTAATCATCAGCAATTCATACTGAATGTGAATTTTAAAGCGATTCAGAGTTTGTTATTTTGAATCAGGGAAGAATCCGAGGTTTAGCAACACTCCACTATGGTTTTGAGCGCAGAGGGAAAGGCACCGCCAACGTACCTGAGTCAGATACATGGCACTTTCAACTCTAGGTATGAAGTAATCTCAGGGCAAATCTCCTCGTCTTACTTGACCACTACTACTCCAGTCAAGGTCGGATTTGGTCTAATCCCATTTGGAGCAGAACAAAGACAGTCTCGCTGAACCAGCAGAACAAAGACAGGAGAGCAAAACATTTCTACAAGGTCAGGTTCACAACTCTAAACTGTGCAAAACTCCAGACCCACTGCGAGAGACAAGGGGCTGAGTGAGAGGAGGCAAAGGGGACGGAAAAACAAATCCTATTGGGCTCATGTACGAGAGGACGGGGCAGTTGGCGTGGCCGGGTAGAGGAATGGGAGGGGTCGGGGTATAATTGAATTACAGTGACCCAGTGACAGCACTATAGGTGAGGTCATGTGTTGAATTAATTCTGTCCCTGACCCCGGCTTTGGCAGGGTAGTGCCTCTTGTCTACCCCGGAGACCCAAAGGCACGGGAATGGCGAGACATCTTTCTGAGAGTACTCCTTCCAGCCAAAAGGCTTCATTCAGATTGACAGGCGAGCACAGAGGCCGGTGGAGCTTCACTGCATGCACTGTACACTTATTTTTAGTGCACATGCTAAGGCTCTCTATACTCTGGGGCATGCATTGGAGGGGGAGATATTTATGTTCGACTGGAATCCTCCAAAGACACCTAATTTAAATAGAATCTGTATTTTATTTTTGAATTTGCATGAATCCACAACTAGAATAGGCAATCAGAGAGTGCATACCTATCACTCAATACTAAATAAAGTAAAAATAAATCCTGGATCTGCCTGTTTATTCAGATTCACTCAAAAATTATACAGTTTCCTCCTTGGGTTGGACCCCTTCACAAAATGTCATGGATTTAGTAGTTTTTGAGTAATCCTGTTATCTACCGAACAATGAAAACCGAAGGATGGTGCTCATTAAAGAGACTATCTTATTTGTATCTGCACCACACTAGTACATATCTGTCCCCTAAACCTGCCAGGTCTTTTGACATTAAGATCCTAAAATTATTCTCTGAGAACAATTTGACGTCTCATATCTCATAATGTTAAAGAAAGTGAAGGAAAAATAAAGGATCCTTCCTCCTTATGTTCACCAACAGTTAGTGAATTCTACCTTTTTATATAAATCCCTCCAGTCTTTTTTTGTGTAATCCTGCTAATTAATAAACAATTTATAGATCAAACCTGATAGTCGTAGGGAACTTATTAATATGATGTAGTGGGTTAAGTTACGCTTTGATAATGTTGGTCCCTGTTAAAAGGAACTAGTGCAAAGTGCAATTTATTAAGCCTATTAAGCTTATTAAGGATTTCCTGTGTGAATGAATTGACTTACTCTCTGCCACAGAGGAGAAGACCATGCAGCTGAAGAGAAGCAGGAACAGCAACGCCCCTCTGGGCAGGAGGGGCACTGCCAGGTGAATATTAGGCACCATGTTCCAAGTTGGCACTGCTCCCTCCTCAGTCCCTTGCTCGATGCGTCCCACTCCGACAGGATCAAAGACTAACACCTGCGAGAGCAAACACAGGCAGAGAAGGAGAGAAAACATTAGTATTCAGACTCACCGTATATTTGCATATATTTGAATGAACATAATAACACGGTAAAGCAGAAAATATCAAAAACAAGTCGCGAGGCAGAACCAAAGCAGACGGGAATTTTGTATACTTGTAAAGAAAACAACAGCGCACAACACTGGGGATCTTTGGTCGCGATAAACAAGGCACCCAATAACCACAACAAAACCCTGCTCGGGGCAGAGGAAAATACAAGTGGAGCGAATGTAACACGCAGAGACTACATCAGCAGAAGAGTTCGAGAAGAAACCCAGGGCAGCTCGGCAGCGAGAATTCATGGGAAGATATAACAGGGACAAAGGGGAGGTCAGGACGCGGGATTAAGCTTCTCAGTCATCCTCTCCTGGTGAGGATCAGTCAAAAACCCAGAGGACCTCCTGAACATTAGTCCCACGGGACCGCCGCCCACTTAATGTTCCCCATTAAGAAATTGAAACTGTGTCTTCCAGATGGGCTCGAATCAACAAAGTGCCATGATCTCATTCAATGACAACATGTATGCATACATAAACAAGCACCCAACACAACCCAGGGGACACACACACGACTGGTCAACAAAGGAGGAGCAGGTGTACGACAAATTAACCATAACTGACCGAGCCATAAAACAGAGAGCACATCTCCATCACTGTAAGTAGAAGGTGGAGACAAAAACAAAAGAAGGCCATCCCTCAAAACAGACAGCACACGCACTGATTCGAGGTCTTTTAAGAAATTGGATTTAATGTAGGAAATGACGAAGCCCACTGATAAGATTTAGATCAATTACCTCCAGTTTGTTATAGCCTGCAGTTTAGATGTCTAATGCTGTTACAAACAAAGTAACTGTGCGTCCCCATAAATTCGGCTAACTAAATTTCTTATCCCGACTCTCTAGCCCATGGCCATCTGTGATGAGTCATCATAACACAGTCAAGCAGGCCGCTGCATGGTAAAGATAGAGATCTCACTTTTGATGGAATTAAAGCAGTATCTCCAGAAGACATCAGAAAAAAACCCCGACCCAAAATGAGAAAAGTTTCAAAAGTTTCAAAGTAGCCCTACTTTTGTCTTCAAGGGCTCAGCGACAATGATTCTGTACAGAGTTTTTACAAGAGGCCTTTTGGAATGGAATTGGAGACTTTCTCAGCTCATCTGTTCAGTTTCACTGCCCAGTTTATAGTGGCTGCCTGAACAATACTGATATTTGTGAAAAGAGAAAGAGAGGCGCTCACAATGTGCAATATCTCCGGGCTTGCTGGGTGGCCGGTCAGCTTTGGTCTATTCAATTCAGCTAAATAAGTTGGAGTGTCAGGAACACAATGCCCCCAGTATCTAGTGGGAAAAAACCTTTCCATTCTTAAGCCTGTGGAGGTGTTGAGCAGCCCATTACTCACGTGGTGTTTTCAATGCGTGATGTGGAAACACACCGAGCACCCTCTTTGTGAAACAAAGAAAAAACACTCTGTGAGGCAAAGTTCTTGGGAGCGCAAATTCTTAAAGGCGCTGTATGTTTGTTTTCTCCTGCGCCAAGTGTGTGTTTTTTTTTGCCGGGAGAGGGTGGTGGTGATGGTCACTTGCCATTAGCTTCAGCAGTCTCTGTGTTTAAAGGCAAAGAGGCTACAACGCGCCCTCTGACCAGCATTTCTTCTTCAGGGCGGACTGGCTGCTTCGGTGACTCACTATCAGAAAGTGACAAGATGCACCAGAGCTAACCGGTTAGCATGCTAGCCGAAGTAGAATAAAAGAAGAGACAAACACGTGACTTATCTTTAGGCATCTAGAAACAGATCTTGAAGAATGAAGAAATTAAACCGCTGTTGCTGTGTTGGCCGACATTGGCTTATGTAGCAATGTACAGTTCCATGTTTCATTGTCTTCATCTGAAGAGAAGTTACTTCAGTTACTTGGCAAAGGAAGACACAGGCATGGCTGAGATGATGAGAACTCCTCACATGAGCAGCTGCAGACAGGTATCATTGACGACTACGTCTTCATCACTGTTTGATCCTTACAGGAATGGCCCTATAGGCTTCAGGTCTACCGAATCTATTTCCAAAGCAACCTGCCTTGCATCTAATGAATATAAAAAAACGGTGAATGCAGCCAGCATCATCTATTGTCAGTGAAGGTTCATGCTGTGATTGTATCAATCAGTATTACACTCTGCCCTGCATGTAGATGTTCCAGAAGTACTAATAATTTCAAACCTCGAGATAAAAAGCTTCCATCCGTGTCTTCACCTTCACTGATAATGAGACTGCAGCTCATTGTTGCTGTGTTAATCTGTAGCAGTCTGTTGGAGAAGAAAGATAAACAAAAACCCTGGTCACGGAGCCAAAGAACTGGATCACACCCCCACTCTGCAGCCAGATCTTAAGACACTCAGACCCCGTTTTTTAATTTAACGTTGATGCCCTAAGTTTGCTCTGCAAAATGAGCACAACTCACATCAAGTTTGTTGGCTGACAAATGTGTTTTGACACTCATTTTTATGTATGCCAGTGTTGCGTTGCTTCACGTCGGTGGGTAGATAGAGTGAGCGGGGCTGATAGAGCTGGCTACTTGCCGTGCTCCAAACCCTTGGCGGTGGAGGGATATCTTTCACAGCAGATGCCAGAGAGAGGGAGATGCTTTTCATCTTCAATGAGACAAATTCCTAGAGCGAGGTTTATTCTTTATTTATTTAGCTACTTATTCATCCCAGTGCAGCTCGGTGCCTCCCAGACCCACACTAACACTACGGGACAACGCGTTTCCCTGTGTGCATTTGTGTTGCGGTGGAGGAGCTGGGGAGGGAAGGACGGGGCATCAACGTGGAAATGGTGCCGTTTGATCCAAAGAATCAGAGCAAGTGGCTCAGAGCATAGGAAGACACTGTTTGCCATTATGTGGGAGAGCGAAAGAAAAAAAGTAAGATCACGAAGGGATGGATGTCTGCGCTCGGAAAATTGCATGTGTATGCTTATGTTTTGTAAATGATTTATTCTGAAGCCTGTAAGAGAGGGAAATGTGTGGGACATAAAGAGTTACCCCGGTATAATTATGGCTGAAACGATCGTCCCGATTATCTTGCAGAGACTGATACCGTAATGAATAATTAGTCAGGATGAATTCAGGAGCAAAATTATTTTACAGCTTCTGTGGATGATCTTAATTAATAGTTTAAAACTGTAGTGCACAAACTAATATTTTATAAATTTGTGTTTCACAGCATCTGCCAAAGATCTGCATATTTTCAAAAAAGTTGAAGAGCAGAAATTATGGGAAAAACTGAATTTTTCATATGTTTTGTTTATGCGAACTCAATTAGATGATTACCCAGGTTAGAGGGCCCTGATATAGGAAAATACGAAAAGGCAAGGTCACAGATTAGTCTGATCCATCCACCTCATTATCACTTAAGCCTTGGATGTGTATTGACGAAACAAAGGGGGAGGATGTGTTAAATAAATTCAAGCCTGGAGCTTCGTAGCCCCGTTAACCGCTGCTAAGGAACAGCCATTCACATCCAGCCGCACCGAAATCATTACTCTGAATTGCCATACAAAAAAAAAGTGAGATGTATGTGGTGTTTCAGAGGCTTGCAACCAGGCTAAAAACAATTTATGGTGTAGCTCTGGGGCTTCAGTCCAATTTGTCAAGATGTCAAGATCATATATCCTAAACAAATAGATATATGGGAGAGAGAGAGAAAGAGAGAGAGAGAGAGAATTCTGTGGTGGCAGTGTTTATTCTAAACACAAACACACTGTGGAAGAGATAAGAAGGTAAATAAGAAATAACCCTAAATGTCCAGTCACTGGAGGGCATCCACTCTCCAAGTCCTTTAAGACGAGGCTTTGGAGTCTCGAGTGTCTGGGGATTTTCAATATTGCAGAACAAAACATACACGCTCTATATATATCCAGCATAACAGGCAGAAGAGGTTTAGTGATCAAATTAAAAGCAGAACAATGGATTGTGAGCATTTCAAACGGTGAACTTTAGAGGACAATGGAGCTTTGTGGGCGGTATAATGAAAAGTACACACCTATGCCATTTGCTTGTTTACCACACACATCTGGTGCCTGTCATTCAAGTTACTACCCTGTGTTTGCGCGAGGCAAGGGAGTGGCCACCCAACTGGAGGTTGTAGCCCACAAACAATGCAACAGAGCTACGCACAGAGCACGCAGAAGCTGAGCAAACACTAGTATTACACTAACTACAGGTAGTAGCTCTGCTCTCCACAGATCCCATCCCTCCTACTCACGTTGTCTCTCTTTCTCCATCTCCATTTAATGGGTCATCCTGAGCGTGGGGAGGTGGGACAGCGGAGATATATGGCTGGCAGTGTGTGGAGCTAATCACGGCCATCTCTGGAGGTGATAAACCAAGACCAGCGAGGTTTGTGTTGGCACAGACTGCACCGGCTCCATAAACACAGTTACAAGCTGAATTTCGACAGCAGTGTTTTGGCCCTTGATTAGTTCTCCATGCCCTGGAAGGCTCAGCCTCACAAGTCTACGCTTTTTTTTTGCCTCTGCGGCGAACGCAAACCCCCAGACCCCATGAGAATAGCTGCAAACCAGTGAGCCACATACTGTAAAATGAAAAGTGTTAAGTAACCAAATTAGGTTTTCACTCTTACTCTGAAAAGCCTCGCTATATCCGCATACTCAGTGGTGCATGAATTTTTTACAGAGCTACTCTGAAATCCACCTAACAAAGGGTAATGTCCCGAGACCTATTGACTTCTAGAGCACTTCTGTTTACAAGCTGATTCCACTGAGTTAATTGTTAACGCTTTACTGCCGAGAGGAAGATTGAGAAACTGAAAGACGCCTGTAACAGGCGAGTGCACATCCTCAAGTTGAGCAATAGAAAGTAGGGAGTGCTGATTATGGTGACCTACAATGAAAGCTCTCTGGTTATAAATCACACGGGTAAAGTGTCTGTCTGTGTGGATGACTCAGAGAAATCAATCAGGTTGTTAAAATAGGACACGTCAATAATTATGTATAACTCACAACTGCCATGTGAAATGTAAGCATATATTAAGAAGAAATGACCGAGTCAACATGACGCACTGTGACGTCAACTGTGACGCGTGGGGGTTTAGTCGTCATGCACCATGCTCCTCATAATCTCCTGATACAGGCACAAACTTGCCTCTCAACAGAAAGCAGAGACCGTGGTATTTTGGCTCAAAACCATGTGACGCGACGTCGATCAGCATTTAGTCTGGTCGAGAGAACATTTAACAAAACTCAAGCACCTTCATAAATTACCTCTGAACTGAACTGGGGGATTTACAATCTCCTCTGGGGGGCTACCAATCTCTGTGGCTACAAAACAATCTGGGAATGAAAGGTGATATGTATTACTCTGATGTGTATTACACAGAGTAGAAGAGACATACCGGAGTGCCACTTCCATTTGAATTTATTGGAGAGTGATTATTGGCGTTGTCGAGCGGCGGAGCAACGAGAAAATGGCTTGCACTACAAAGTGCTGGGCAAAGGACCGGCAATAAATCAAAAAGCAGACTCAATGCAAAACAGACATTCATCAAATAAAAGCAATGCTGTGTATACCTGGAACAAGCGACTGTATGAAGCTGCTCATTGTGAAGTGATACCAATCTTAGAAGCCATGTCGACGGAATATAAACCCAGTTTGGTTTAAGAATACTTAAAATTCCAATGGTTTTTGTATGGAATAGGAATGTTGCTAATACAATTCATCCTATTTGTTGACATGTGTACAGGATTGCTTTGACACTTCTACGTATATACATATATTCAGGTATTATCATTACTATACATTTTTTCTTTATTACTTATCTGTCCTTTTATGATAGTATTCAAGCAAACGTTTAATTCCTCAAAACTGGAGCCTAAATAAAACAAATGGAGACAATTACAAAACAACAAAGCCTTGTATCAAGTGAAGTTTTTTTTGCGTTAATTTGACAGAATTTTAAAAATGAATAAATGCATAAGATTAAATTAGCAATATAAACCGAGATGCAGTCTCAACAGCAGATGTGTATATATATATATATATATATATATATATATATATATATATATATATCATAAGGAAATTCACGCAGTCAAGCAAGAGATATGGGCTAAGACGTCGCCACTCGACAGTTTGCTCATGGACAGATGGTGCCATAAAATGACTAGGCAGGCAACACAGAAGGCACTGATTCCTCCTCCCCCCTTAGACCAAAGAGAGGACCTCAGCCACCCCCCCTCCCTAGCCACCTCCTGGGCAGAAAGCCTCGTCTCCGCCAGTAAAAGACAAACAGTGAAGGTATGTGAGCAGAGAGACTGGCAAACACAGGGCTTCATAGATCAATAGCTGGCCAAATACAGGTAGTTGTTCGGGCTCAGCTCAATCCGCTGATCTATCACGGGTGGATTTTCAGGAGCCGGGAGAGAGCTGACATATTAGAAAAATTAGGCACAGGAGAACTACAACGCAGCATGGGAAGATATGGAATACAATACAAACTGTAAACACACTGTGCAAGTATATTCTCTCTGTGGTATTGCCCAACTTGAGCGAAAGCTTTATCTTCAGTTTTTAAGCGAATATTTCTCACAGGTAGCATCGCGGTGAGAGTATCGAGCCTAACTTTGTGAGTGAGCATGGGATGGGGCTTCGGAGGGCTTCATACTCTTCAGCAGGTGTCTACACTGTTCTAAATCAATTACCTCTAGTCAGCCAGTGCTTAGGGTAGGGGGTATTATAAATCAGCTTGGTGTCAGGCCAGATTAGTGACTGTAACGGCCTGGGACAGAAGCTCTTTGGCCAGCAGGGACCCTGCAGAGGCTGACATGTGAAAGAAGCTGTGGCCTCAGTGCTCCGTGACAAAGCAGCAACTCTTGTGATTGTTTGCCACAGTACTTTGCACTGGGGCTTGGGCTATTTCAGGATGTATATTGTGAGAGTGTTAGACATTTTTCCCTGTGGCCTTTCTATTCCTTTAATATGCATAGTCACTGCAAGAAAATTATGCAAATGAAATAGCATAGCCTTCTGCCACATGTTCGGTGGGCTATGCCATTTGATTTCAGGTATTTGGACAGAATTATACTCTATACCGTGACATATGCATTATTATATTTCTACAGAGATTAGAACCCATTACCTTGTAATACTGTTGAACTTCAAATGTGGAAATGAATGGATTCACCAGAGCGCAACTATTAACTATTTGTCAGATATTCGAGATGATTCACTCATTCATGAGCATTGGGTGGATTGTCTGTGCTTGTCCTGTAATCTTGAAAGCAGCTCACTATCTCACTTCATCCTTTTACACAAATCGTATTCCCTTCAACCACTAAACACAGAGGCGACGTCGTGTAACTAGCTTACATTCACTCTATGACAGAATAAATTTTTTATACTACACTGGATTGTTTGTCTTCCGGTAGAGATGAAGTGGATAAATATAGGGCCAAATCCGCCCTGGTTTAAGGCTACAGAGGAATATAAACCTAGTGTTTACACAGGGAAGGGATGAACTAAGGCAGGCAGGGCTGAGAAAAGCACCTCCTCTATAATCAGGCATCTGCGGTGAGGAACAGAAACAGTCTGCCTGATGGTGTCTGAGGCAAAGCATACGGTTGGATTTAAAAAGGAGGACCCCTCGACGAGAAACGTGTTTGGAGGAATTAAAAAAGGTACACAAACAAATGTTGTTGTGAGCCAACAAAAAAAAACCTGTATGTATTACCCAAGGAAAGGATAGCACTGGTGTAACTGAAACAGTTAAGACCTAACAGATTTAACATGGGTTAGTCTTTGCAAATGTAGAAAAAGAGGATCCCTGAGGTCCTAATCCAACTCCTTCCCTGCCTTCTATTCCAGGCAGTTATCCTCTCAGTCCCTGTCTAACTAGAGAAAAAAGGCTGATTCTAATAAGCTGTTCTGTCTTTCTGACAGTGTTTCTCTCCATCCCCCCTGTTTCCTCCTCTCTCTCTCTCTCTGGCCATGTCTCCTTCTCTGTCTCTTTCTCTTTGTGTGAGCCATGAGCCAGTCTGTTGGAGCAGATGGAACCATATATCCCCATCGCTCTCCGGAGGCCTGAGGATTTAAAATGTAAAAGAGATGAGTGCGGCATAGGCAGGGGCTAGTGGATGAAGGGCACGAGAAGCTGGGTGACTCTGCTTAGACCACGTTCATCAGACGAGTACAACGCCTCTAACGAATGCACATGTGCCCAAAGAGAAATAAACTAAAGATGCAGACTCTTAACTAGGAATTTGTGTCCTGGCTGACCATCTGCAGAAAAACTGTATTTTAAAAGTAATGGCATTTATAGAATTATTCTCTGGTGTTGTGGATACAAATTTGGATCATCAACTGATGTTTACTGGGTTAGGGTTAGGGTTGAAATTTGGTGGTTGGTACAAATACCCTTGAAATTCTATGATTGTCAAAAACCAAATTGG
Source organism: Pseudopleuronectes americanus (assembly GCA_038501795.1). Classification (NCBI taxonomy): domain Eukaryota; kingdom Metazoa; phylum Chordata; class Actinopteri; order Pleuronectiformes; family Pleuronectidae; genus Pseudopleuronectes; species Pseudopleuronectes americanus. Next base: position 17,847,982 of record CM076730.1, read on the forward strand.
ATACGACAGCAAAAACGTCATTCAGTAGAGCGCATACCTCCACCAGGGCTCTAAAGTCCCCTCATGAAATCACATTTAAATTCACCAGATTAGGAATTTGATTTCAATCTGCACCGAATTGAATTTACTCATAGATATCAGTTCTCTATTTAAAACTAAACTCCCTTTTTAAGATCCAGGAATTATCCCCTGGGAAACCTGCAAAAATGGAATGCACTAGTAGAATCTAAGCATCAACTTGGTGCAGATGTATCGGTTCTCGAGACATCGCTAATCCTGATAGTTACTGGCCATGGGCAAAAAGGTAAATAAATAAACAAATAAGGAATCAATTAGGATGCTACTCCGGTGGCTTTCTGTCAATGCTTTCTGTAGATGTGGAGTCAGGCCTGCCCTCCTCCACATCTTACCCCAGGCCACCTCACACAGGTAATGAGAAAGTAACTGCACACTGTATCTGTCGACTGGGAGACGATTCTGCTTCGTCCTCAATCTCAGCATGGCAGGTTGACAGACAGCGGGAGCGAGGAACAACAGGAGGACAAGGTTGTGAGCAATACGATCGATTGCCAGCTGACTAGCAAGGTCCATTATACTGACAGGCCGGAGCCACAACACGACGACCTGCACTCCTCCAACGGCCTCATTACTACCTATGAATCTCTCACCGTGGCCCATCTCTCTCCATCCAGCGCTCCCCTCTTTTTGACTTCCTCTTGATTTCTCTCAACTGTACATCCCCCCCTGACAAAGCAGGGGACTTAATTTTACTCAAAGAATCGTGTGGAAACAAAAGCCACCTCTAAGCTCCTGCACTTTGCTTTGTGTGTAGGCAAGCATTGGATATTGAACAAAGAAGACCTGGGCTAATACGCTGTTCTTCAGAGCGGTGTTCTTGAGACAATACAGCCCCAATGTACCTTTAAGCCGGTGCTATCTCTGAAGAAATTTTAACTGCCTACGAAAACCTCATATTGAACATTTCTCCCACTATCTCTCTGTCTTTCAGCTATGCTATCTGCTCTTCTTGTCCTCCCCCCTAGCATCCCTCTAGTTATTCTGAAATCCTAAGTCCTTGAAAGACTTATTTATACTCCCTTCCCTTCCCCACCCCTCTGCCTCACAGTACAGCTGCAGATAGGATTTACCTGCAGCTGAGACAGCCTCCAGACTATCAATTACCACCAGTGTAGAGTCGCTTTTCTGTAGCTCGGCTAACAAGACAGTCACACACACACACACACACACACACGCAAACAGTGTACATGCACACGCGTGCACACACAAATCTCTTCGACACATCCAGTTAGAGAAATCCTGGGTTGAGGGTTTTACTGACTAATCAAATAGTTAGATGAAAATCCACTTCATCCAAAATCTACATAAGAGCTTCTTTAGTGATTCAGTGCCGGTGAAAATTCATCCAATCAGGAAATCTGGTGTTTTTTAACAATTCAAGAGATTTAATCTTCGAAAAATAAAAACAAGTGGCATTCAAGGAAAATCAGTAACACTTAAAAATTGGGTCACTTCAAGCAATAAAATCACATCTTGAAATGTTAATTATGAATCCTCAATAATAAATCAACTTGTGCTGTGACCCACCAATGCACATATGTTGTTCAAGGATGTGTAGGAAGAGGCAAAATTCGGCAAAAATTGATTACAAAATCAAAAAAGGACAAACGTGCAAAACTTGGCGTCCTCACCGCAGCTCATTTGATTAGTTGTGATGTTTGACTGCTCGGCAATGTGCTGAAAACAGAGATCTCACCAAATTCTTCCTGACATATCATCTAACTCCCTGACACTGATTAGAGTGAACACCAGGCCGTTACAAACACACAGAAAGACACGCAGGGACAGGACCCGTCACTCACCTAACCAGATCCACCCTGAAGCCTAAAATGCCTCTGTCAGCTCGACAAATGAGAAGCCATCACAGCCACTGTTGTAGTCATCAAGTTGAAGTTATTTCAGAGATTGGTTCTTCGCTGTCTCGCCAGGTGCAGTTAAACCCGGCTGAGCGTGTTTGGGCACCAGGCATCAGTTTTGATTCTCAGGCTTCGTGTTTTGTTGATGCACCATCACAGGAGGGGAGCAGACATCCAGAAAACAGAAACCATGTAAGGGGCATAGGCTAACATTTCCTAATAAAAGTATTATGAGGACTACAGGCAAGAATCTATCGGTGCTCAGTCATGTAGTCAGTCCCTACAGCCCAGTGTGAGCCTGTGAAGAAAGATCTGAGGAAGGGAATTCCTTTTAAGTGAGCCATCGTGTCTAGCCGTGACAGTAGCACACTGATCATTAGGATCAAATATTTGGGTCAAAAAGAGAATGAAGGTGCATTAACAATGGACTCTGGCAGCTCACTTACAATCCAGAAAAAAAAATCTACCAGCCTCGTAAGCTACTCAGCAAAGGGATTATTTTTTGGCATGCTAAAACCAACACGTTCTTACATACATTATTATCTAATTGTATAAAGAGATCGACTTCATGTGTTTTCAGGGCAAGAAGTAAAGGGCCTGTCCTATTAACTTTAAAAATGGGGCACCTGGTGATCTCTCTCCTTCCCCTTCCCTTAACCATTCCCCTTGTCTGACAGTCAGCCAAGGCAGCCAAGTCTCCCATGTTTACTAATGTAGAAGCAACCCCTTTATCAGGGAAGAGATTTGTAGGGAAAAGGCAGGGGATTAGCCATCAAATTACCAGGCAGACAGCATCCCTGCTCCAGGGTTGTGAGGCAGTAATCTCTGAGGCTGAAGGGGGAGATCCAGATAAAGGTTTGGGATTGGTGCTGTGGCACTCCAAACTCCAAACTGTGCACAAGTAAAATATGAAAGTGTCTTTTATTTATTTTTTTTAAATCAAGTTCTTCCTTATGCTATTTTTGTGATAACGACATTCATAGGACAGGATAAAATTATATAGTTTCTCCCGTGTTGCTGGGGGTGTTAAGTATCATTACATGGCATGACACCCCCACAGTGCCAGACTTTTGGTAGGGTACAGCTCTCAAGCAGGAATGCTGTAGCTAGGGCAGGGCTGGTAGAATTAGATTTCACTGGCCTTGCCCGTGGTTCTTACATTGTCACCCGGCTGCCCTCCCTTAAACAAGCTGTGCTCTCCTCAGAGAATACCCCCTGGACACAGGAATGTTTCATCAACGCCTCAGCCCCCAGCATCCTTACAGGGCCACAGTGGGCCAACAGGCGCTGCAAAGACAGGCTATAAATAAGTCAGGCACTATAATGAAACAAAATGAATCTCCATCCATCTTCCCAAAACAAGCCGGGGACCTCTGAAGGAGGTAACGTCATTGTCTGTGTTTCAGGATGAAGAGCAAGACAAACGCAAGCTAAATGTTAAGCTGATGCTGAACGTCACGCTCTACTACATGCGACACGCGTGCTGTACTCCAAGGTGCTAGTATGACTACATAGAAGCCTGTGTATAGCAAGACCGTTTGATGCCATCGTATGGATAGCGGGAGGCAGAAAAAGTCATAATCCAGGAGAAAGTCAGAGGAAAGCGGGTAAAGTAATCACATAGAATGTCATGTTTAAACCAGACATTTGAAAAAATGGGGAAGCTGAGCAAACAATGGTGCTGGCGAAGGGAGAAGTATAAATCAACCACACGATGATACTCCCAGAACGAAGCACCGAATAAATCATGCCTATATTCAATTTTATTTGCTTTACTGCAGTTTAGCATCACAGTTATATCCTCACACTAAAGACCAAGGTAAAGCAGCAACCTTTAATTCTATTGTAAACACGCTGACCTTGTATTTCTGCAGAAGTAAACTGTACAAGGTATGAGATATTATCCTGGTGCCTTGAAGCAATTCACTTATAGAACACCAAGGGGGTAAACATTGTCATGCAAGTGATCCAAAGACGTCTCCTTGTGCTCAGAAAATACTTTGAAACAAAGCAGAATTTGTGAATTATTTGTCATGGTCCCTGTTTGTCTCCAACCTGCATCATTGCACATTTCACACACACAAGCACAAGCTTTGGCCTTGTCGTACATACAGAGCACATAAAAATGCAGCTGCCCCTGAAAATGGAGGCTGTTTCAATCAATGTGGAGGCGTAATGGGATGATGTGGAATTGAAATGAGTTTTGTGCAAGGAGGGAAATGTCCTCTCTGACAAAGCGGATTTGTGTTCCCATTGAGGAACTCATGGCTGTAATGCATAGAGCTAAGATTTTAAATGGATGGTGCAAGGCTGTGAGCAAATAACGGACCTCTGATGGCCGGCTAGAACCGGGCATAAAATGCAGACGGAATCGTTTAAAAGAGAAGAATAGAATGTGTAGTAGAAGAATAGAAAAATGAAGAGAAATCTAAGCCTGAGCACTATGATCCACTTATTTTCATATCACTTTAAAGAGACAGGAGCTGGAGCTGCACTCCCGCTGATATCGTTGGTTTTCAAAAGACAATTTCCAATCATCCCTAATTGGCAGCAAAAATAACATAACATACCTTTAAATAAACCTGTCTCGCTATGTGGATATGATCTCAAGCCCAAGCCCTAACCTGTGTTAAACAAGCTAGTGTAGATGTCAAAGCACAGACCTAGTTCTATCAAATGTGCTCTGAGCTCGGGGCGGCTGAGGAAAAGTGTTATTGTCAAAACAACAGTGCTTTGAAAAAAAAAGGGCCCATTTTCTAATCCTTCTCCTCAGCACCTGTCACAATGAATGATGGACTGTCTTTGAGTAAGACGTGTCACAACTGAGCCCAGAAAGTGACTATCAGCGCAGCCAGCACTTCACACAGGCGGTGGCCGCTGAGTGACATTGCACATTACACCGGACGAGTCTTGCTCACTCACCCATCGCTGCATAAACATGTTATTTAGCACAGAACAGGGGAGTGACAATTAGACCGTGTCATCATAAAACATCTACTCATGACCTTGTGCCCATCAGGAAACATCTCCTGACACACGGACAAATGAGGAGAGAGAAAGAAAAGGTCCCAGGTCTCCTGGAACTTTCTCCCAAACACGTCACTACAACGCCAAAGCTTTGAACTTTAATATCGCCACAGAGCCTGGAGGGTTTTTTGTCTGCTTACAGTATGCGTCATAGACAAAATGTCTGGCTCCTCTGACACAATCGCCTTCACAGACATTGATCGGTGATTGTAAGCAACCTCTTTCATGTCCGGGCTGAGACGAGAGTGATTAAGAAGATCCATCATGCATTAACAGGCCATTACACATCACCCAATTCAGCAATGATGAGAAATCAAGTTCTATGGAAAGATCCATATGTTCAGCCAATAATTACTTTTGAGCAATCCGATGGGGGGGGGCATGAGTGATTGACTGTTGCATACAGGGTAATTCAATAGGAAAGACTTTTAGCCAAAGTAGTCATTAAAACGAACGATCATTTGTATGTTCGGTGAGTGAATATAATAAAGAGCAGTGGTACACAAATGGCCGTGGTTATTTCCTCAGGTCACATCGTAGAAATCACTTAATGCTTCTCTGGATCGGTTTTTCAGTGACGAAGTGACTGAGGCACAGTCATAAAAGTGGAATGGAGGGTCAGCGGCCTGCATGGTAGAGGTGAAGGAGGACGACCTGCAGGTCAGCAAGTGTGGACAGGAGTTGGCTTTATTTGAGCAAATAGCCGTGGCCGACCGTCTTTTGTCTCGTTTGTTTATGCTGCCGAGCAGCTGAGCAGACATCTTAACACTTGAGTCCATAAGAATTTTTCCTCAAGATTACTTTACTTAAAATCAAGTGTGGGTTACCCCTTCAAGTCAAGACTTAAAAGGGTGTGCTGCACAGAGAGGTTTGTAAAACTGAATCGTTAGCTCAAAAGGATTATATATATAAACAATAAAGAAAGAATACTTTGGTTTGACTGGAAGAGAAAATACAAAGTTCTCATTGCAGTGAGACAGACCTGTGGGGAAGTCTTGTAATTTCAACAGCCAAACAAAACCAGACAGATATGTTGGCTACAATCCGCTCTTTGAAAACTTGAGACGCCTTTGATGGAATAGAGCAAATTGCTAAAAGGATATTTTTCGAGCTGACACTGGCTGCTTGTACTTTGTACTGTGCAACAACTGCCATATTTATTGTGTCTACGAGCGAGGTGAACTCAGTGCAAAAGTTTCTCATAGCAAAAGATTTATGTTGTAGTAAAAGAAGATACATTTGATTTAAGACTTCATTAAAGCCGACAGGGACATTTAGAGCTGGTTAGTCTTGAATGTGTTTACGTGTCTTAGGTGGAGTCGTCTGATCATTCCAGTAAAAGAAAAACAACTTTAAACCTTGAGATAGTTCAAGAAACAGGACTTGCAAGTTGTACTTGTACTCTTGAAAGGCACAAACATTTCCCCGAAAATCATAATTTGTGACTTCCAAAAGTTGTGCTCTACAATTATCTGGGATTTCAAAGCCTTTCAGTGTCTCCTTCAAGCTGGAATTCTTGTCGCTGAAACTTTACCCTCCAGATTGCCCAGGGAGATAAAGACAACTGGAAAAACAGGTTGTTTGGCCTTAGTGTAGGCCTAATGCAGTAGAACGGCAGGGAGCCTCACCTTAGCAGCGGTAGCTAGGGGACATTCTATGGCCCTTCTATTCAAAGTCCTCTGAATACGTAGGGGAGGGCTTGCACCAGACAGGGCAATTTGCCAGAGAGCCAGCCAATAGAGCTTAGCCTAGACGAGGTTAAACTATTGTTTTGGCTTAACAAGCAAGAGTGAGCAGGGACAAAAGACCAGGGGACAAAAGAATAGTAAGAAAATACCTGACCATTTAAGTGTAACACATCAACTTACTTTGTTACTTTTATTGTGAGAGGAGAGAAAGGTGTATCCCAAGATGAAATAAAACACAGCGGCAGATAAAGACAGATTAAGTTCAGAGTCGAGGGCAACTCCGTCAATTTCCCAAAATGTCCCATGCCTCATTTGCTTTTTGAGCAGCAATAACTTAATTTTTTTTGGCACATTGCAATATTGCTGTGGTGCAGAATTCACACTTACCAATGCATATCAATTAGGTCCACTTATAAATAAATCCTCCAATTCCTTTTTAGTGTGAGGCTCTTATTCCAGAGAGGGAGAAAGAAAGAGAGAAGCAGTATCCAAATCCTAGAAAAGACAATCCAGCAGGATCCAAGAAAGTTTATCCCTGAACGACGTTTTACAAAAAAAAAGAGTTTTAAGAGAAAGTAGTCTCCGGTTCCCGCTCAGTTATTCCATTTTCAGCGTTTCAGGAACTGTCTTTTGGCTCCCACAGCAATATGTTTCCAGCTGTGGCTGGAGAGTGATATGGCTTGGGGAGAGATCCTTCAGAGGCAGAGCTTGTTCACACACTGAGCGGGTGTTCGGGGACTGCCTGCAAGAAGCCAAACCCACCGTGTGATGTCACAGGAGTCAAATTTCAGAGTGGAGAGGGAGGAGGCTGAGGGGCCTTACCTTTCGAACCCTGACCAATGAAAGATAACTTTGCAGTTCACCTGCATGCAGTAAAAAAAAGGTACACGTGATGTTATGTATTCCCGCTGCTTAGAGACTCCATTAGGGCTTATCTATTGACCACCTTCCAGGGGAGGAATGTGACCTTATGTGCGTTCATATGCCGTCTAATCAGAAGCCTGACGGCTGGCTGACATGGGCACCATCTCTAATTCGAATTTTAAATGGAACTCCTGCATGTATTTCAAAATCAATTTGCCATGTCATTATCACAGAAACAAAGGGGTTAACAAAGTTTGACCTTGAAACGTTCAAGTATTCCCAGGAGGCCGAGACAATTCAACACATGTCCAGCACCATATTTAGTTTGCTAATGAAACAGTTTCAAAAAATAATTTGGCCTCTCTTCCCGAAAGAGGTTGGAAGAAAATAAACAGGAGAAAATTCTCATTCTTAAATCAGCAAGGCGTTGAGTATGCAAACGCACACACGCACGCACGCACAAACACACACACACTGCTTCCCACTCCCTGCGGTCAAACTAGCTAGCCATGGAGCTAATCATCCACAACAGATGTTCAGAAATGTTCGGTCGGATTTATGATGGAGCTCAGAGGAACAGCCAAGTCAGCCTCTGGTGCTGTTTTTTTCCTTCCGCTCTATAAGGACAAGGGATTGCACTGAGAGAGGATGTCAGCACAACCATTCTCTTCCCCAAAAAAATACCCTCACTCTCTGAGATTCACCATCCGAGACGACAGCGCTTTAATAGATCACAGGGCCTCGGGACCTTGGGGAGAGGTTTGCTCATTTATCCCAATAATATTGTGAGGACTGTAACTCGCCCTCCACATAACAATGTTATTTTAAATATTTCTGTTGCGTTGCTGACGCTTCAAGCAATGACCCGGACCGAGACCAATGTTCTTAGATGAAGCCATACTACGTATTGTTGTGTTGCATTAATAATTAAATTATACATAACAACTTTATCATAATATGTTGATACTTTCTGAACGGGGAAATAATATTTTAGCATTACTACACTGTTGAATGTATTATTGGCTTAAACTAGGAAATAGAAAATGAAATGTGTTGTACTTTTTTCTTTGTTGTTAACAATGGGAGACATTTTACTGGAGGCTACAGATCTGTGCACACAACAGACTTTCAGCAGTAAAAAGAACAGTTTTATCTTTAACTTTCATTCTAGTTTAGTACAAATGGGATTTGGGTCATCTTATGAAATAGTAATTCACTTTTAACACCCTGAAATATAAATGAGATTTATTCCAGCTGTCCTGCAATAATCTTACCACTACAAACGGAATAGTAAGTAACCACCATTGACACAAGCAGCCTAAAGTTTACATCATAACTATCTGCAAAAATAAAAAGGAGGGGACAACCAATCTGGACATTTCTAAAACCAATCATCCTTTGCAAACTAATGAGATTTTGAGGGAACCTTCAGGAGAATAATTATTTCACCTACCCGCTGCTGAGGAGAGGATGAAAAGTATTTTTGTGGGTGGAACCAGTCTGCACCAGCTCAAATGTCACATTCATTTGGAAATCAAATTGCAGAACAAATTGCACGGTACTAATAGGTTGAAGTAAAGATTATTGACTGGGAGTCTTAATAGCAGGACTGGAAGAGAAACACGAACAGTGGGATGCAGCAATGTTAGTGTAATGTGTCAGTTGCACGACACGACTTTTTACTGTGATTTTACTGCTGTTAAGTTTAAAACACAGATTGAATTGAGCAGTCACCCCCTGTGCAAGATTATAAACTGTTGCCCCGAGCCCCTTCTTCAAGCCCTGGCAGTTTTAAGACTTATCTTTTGCCCCACCCCCCACATGCTTGAAAAGAGTTGAAAACACCCCCCCCTGCCAAGTCTGAGAATTTATAACACAGTGACAACCACCCATCCCCCACTAATTTCATTAGACTTAAAAAAGGTTGACAACCTCTTCAATCTGCAGCAGCCGGCCTCTCCCCGACTTAAGCCAGTGTGCTAACAATACACAGTTAATAGATTCTGGTGAAAAGCTCTGATTCGGTGTGCGATCAATGTTTTTCTAGCTTTATTTTTCTGAGTTATTGTACGAACAAAATCACTTTTGCAGCTCCAGGGTTTTCTTGCAGGTGTAGAGCACCTTGATCAAGCCAGACACCAGCAGTCATCATCCGCTGGGAGAGTGCACTGGCTGCTGAAGATGAATCATACTGGCCCTGGATTTTATCAATATAACTGTCTGCACCATCGAACAAGTCTGCCAAACACATTTTGGAAAGTTACAGCATTGAGGTAAGAAAGTGCGTTTTTTGGTGCAGGGACAGACAAGCACATCGACTGAATGAAATATCGGAGTTACCGAGCACATACTTAGTTTTATGTAGTTTGAAACCCTGCAGTCTGCAGTTGTCTAGAAGAACCACATCTCAACGCACAATTGTCTATTATCTATAACGATGAAATTAGAAAAGGCCTCGTTTAAATGGCATCCAGATAGATGTGTTTTATCTTCCCATTCAGATGGGTCACTGATAAACACAATCCTGGCTGCAGGCCAGTGAAAAAATGCTGACCTGTGTCGTAAACACTGAGCTGTGAAAGTCAGTGTGCTGCTGCTGATGGGCTCTTAAGACTTGCACTATGTCACCATGTCCAAAAGCACAGCTGGGCAACACCTGTTAGCTCCCAATTCCCAGCCCACAATTTATCGAGACTTGGCTGCTGCTGTTGTCTGTTTGTTAACTAATTTACCTCCAGATTGTAATCAGGCTGTTATTTAATCCACATGCATAGGGCAGGTTATGACTGATACACATAGGCTGGAAGAGCACAAGTTACAGGGATTGGAGGAAGCAATTAAACATTTAAATGGTTTCTTACTTATTTTTTACCCTAACCAGCTAAATTAGCATCCATCACAATATAAAAAGAGCAGCACTCTACTGAGAATTAAGAACCTTTAAGCATGCAGAGTAATGCATCCCTGTGCAAAATTAATAAAAATGTCAAACACTGTGCACATCATACTCTGGCTCCACATTCCAAACACGAGCAGCACACTTTGGGGCATGAATTTTTCTCAGGACTGCAGATAACGCTGGCTCCAGCACCGAGAGGGAAGGGGATGGGACATGGCGACAGGAGGTGTGAAAACGACAAGGAGAGTGGGAAACAGAGCACATAAAAACACAGATAAGATTGGCTTCACGGTGCTGACCTTCAGCGAGTGCTGGCATGTGTGCGTGTCTGTTCAGATATGAGACCGTGTCCTGGGGCCTCAGTCACTATATACGTCCATTCAGGTGGACGTGCTTGTATGCCTGTATTGACATGTTAGTTACAAGAAAACGAGTGATCGAGCATGGTGCCTATTTCTGTTCATATACTCATTGAAAGTCTAAAACAACGCGCGCTCACCATTACACTCTGTTGCTGACAACTGGCAGGGCACGCTCTCTGAGTGGAACAGCAGAGCATGCTGCAGAATGCATGAGACAAATCATTTTTATCTGGGACCCCGGCGGGTATTGACAAACCGGGGATGCATTTAGATAGCCCAATTAAAACGGGGAAATGAAGCGACACTGAGGCACTTTACAGCATTGTGCCCCCTTCTCTACCCTCTAGCCCCCCGCGCTCCCTGGACCTCTCCAGAGAGCGACTCCCTTGCATACTCCACTCAGCGATGGGTACGGGGTGACAATGAATGCAAAGAAGCGGGTGGCTCAGCAAAGTCGCTTTGAGCTGAAATATGCAAAAACCAGGGGGTGGTAATGTTCATAAGAGGAAAGCACTAGTGATGTGGCATCATTTTTTATTTTGTTCCATCTTGCATGATTAAATTCTTTGCACAGTCCTACAGTGGAGTGTAGGACTGTGGAGATCCCCAGGGTGCTCTATGGCACGGCACAGAACCGGGTCAAGAACAGCGAGCGAGACAAGGGGACTCAACGCAACTCTGTGCAACTTCAAAAGTGTGAGATGACGATCAATGATATGGATGCTGCTGGCTCCATTTATCCAAACATGTCTTAGCAGTTGACCTTCAATGTCATCCACGCCCTCCTCTCCAGCCTGCACGGATCAGCCCACTTCTTCTCTCACCTGAATATGTCTTCCTCTGCTCTACTTACCGAGATCTCGCTTTGTTTTTTCTTGATCAATGATCACTCCGCAGAGATTCCTGTCAGGAGCATTTTTTTTTATTTCTGAACTGACAGCCTGACAGCACCGGCACACAACACAAATCTCATTCATCTGCATTCCCCCCTTCAAGTTGACTAAAAGTGCTCCGAGACTAGGATAACATAAAACATCTCACCTTCTGTGAGAGCAAAAAGAGTGATAGGGAAAGCAGCCTAGTTAGTTCTCCAATCAAGGAAAAGCCACAGAGCAGCTGTTGAGCAGTGTTACATTTCACAGGCTACTGTCAACAGTCCTGCAAAGACACAAGCTGTTTCTACAATGCATCCTGTTTTGAGAGGCTATTTCCAGAGAGGAAATTGATACCACCGCATCTATGTGAATGTATTTATTCCCCGAATGTTTGCAAAAACCTCGTCTTCATCCAGTGTTTGAAATTGTCTGCTGCAAACAAGCAGTTTGTTATATGACATCTATAATTTACATTTTTCCGGGGATCTCGAGAAAATGAAAACAGTCACGACCAAACAGAAAAAATGATTAACAATGCAATTCACAACACAAGTGTTTTCAGGTGGATTTGACTCTGAGGCAGATTAGAATCGAGGTGGATATGACTCAGATACCAGCAGCAGATCTGAAACCTGCACAGAAACTCACTTTGTGCTAAAATATTGGATGAAAACAGGGGCCACTACTTTGTGCAGTGCCTCAGACAGAGTGAGTAAGGGTGTACTGAGGAGACTTTGATAAATCTGAAAAACTTTCATGGAGGTTCCTAATAAAAGCCCCACAAAACCAAACCCGGGGAGGCTACACTTTTTCTTTGACAAGACAGCCTTCAAGATGCTTTGCCTCAATACATTTCTGCCTCACACAGAGGATAAGGTGCTAGCACTCAGGAAGATAAGTAGCCTGACCGGCTATAGAGAAAAGTGTCAACTGCTTTTCAAATACACTCTAAGCTTCACGGATGTTCAGTGTCAATATGTATTATACTTCAACCTCACAAAAACAACAACATACGAGTCCGTGAAGAGCTTCTCGAAATTGTGAGGACTTATTTTTTTCTTTTCACAGACCAAACTGGTGAAGTTCTCATAAAATGTTCTAATATTATAATAATGTCCCATTGGCATTCAGAAAAAAAAACCACTCGGACACAAAGGGATGCATTCAAAAACACACAAATCAACTTTAGCATTGTTAATGGCTCTCATTAGGAAGTCTCCCCAAGCTTTGCACCAGAGTGCATCACTTTACTGCAATCAAAAGGAAGGGGATATGAAATTATTCCCTCTGTTGGAGAAGACTACTTCCACAGCTAAAAGGAAATAAACCACAAATTACGAGCTAGCCTCTTGCATGATTAACTGAAGATGGGCTGCATGCTCATGGCTTGGGCTGTGTAAATAATAGGGATATTCATAACCACTAATTTCAACTAAACATAAATGTAAATTTAGACGATTTCCGAAATGGGCAAGGAGGGACTGAGCGAAGCAATGGTGCAAACTACTAAGCCATACAACTTGAATTGTATTATTATGAGAGGTGTATAAATATTTTCTGTTCATTATGAACCGTGCTGGGACAAATTAGATCGGCAGGCCAATAACGTCTCGGTAATTAACGGAAAATAATTAGGTCAACACATTTATATCGGCTTGCTGAGTGTGGCTAATGCTAGCATTGCTAGCATCAGCAGTCTTGTTTCCTTGCTGGTCAACACTATTGTGCTGAATGTGGTTAATAATTAAGTTTATTTTGACAGAGCCAGCAAAGAAACTTGATTAATCAAAATCCTGCCAAACCACTTTGTTTTATTGGATATTTTTAGTGCGGTGAGAGAGCCCCGCCTAATGGCAGGCAGATGTGTAATATATAAAACACAACAGTTCACTGGCATTTACAGGAATAAAAAGTATTTCTAGTATGAGTGGCCAGATAAGCCAAATTTATAGGGATTCTCACAAATCCCTATAAGATAAATATTTTAAAAGCTTGAAAATACTAAAAAATTAATTATGATCATTTACATACAATGAATAGAAGAGACTGCTATCAATAACATCAATATTTTCTGTCACATGGTTTTCCTCCCTTGTTTAGTAATTAATCGTTATATAACTTAAAAGTAAGCAATAGAGTTTTCTTGTTTTTTGTTTTTGCAACATCAGCAAAAGTTATATTCTTGCACACAAGAAGAAACAAATCTGAGGGATACACTGCACCAACAAATTCTCCCAAACAAACACAAACATGCATGCCTGAGTGCGCATACACACACACACACACACACAAACACACAAACACACAAACCATTTCAACAGATGAAAAGCCTGCCAAATAAAAGAGTAATCCATCACTGGTGCCATTTTGCATTTGCAGGGTCCCTCTCTTCAACAATGGCTTGACTGACAGGGAAAGATAAGGGCCCTCTGTTGACCAAAACAGTCGACACATGGGGGAACAATGGCAGAGTCATCATTCTACTGCACAGGGAAACTAAAATTATATGACGTTTTGCATGTAAATGAATATTATGCATACAACTTTATAACAACTAGTGTTAGAAAACAAACAATTAACAGAAATAATGGTGATTTTTTTTAACTGCTTTCCTTGCTGCCAAAATTTGAAGTCTTAATTCTGAGTATAATTCATGGTACTTATTGGTGAGACTGGATAGCTCATATTTCCGATATTAAATGATAAACATTAGGGCATAAGTTTCCTGAAAAAGGGAGAGCACAAAGTTTAAATACACTCAATAAATGACTAAATAGCTTCGGCTAACAGAAATCCGAGCCGACCACAGCTTTACTGGAAATGTTGGTGCTTTGCTCTTCATTAACCATTCATAGCAGGGCGTAACAAATGGACTTCAACTGGCTGACTAGAGAGCTAGCCCAAAATAATTAAGGAAATTAAATATTCAACATAAACTTCTTATTATAGAATCGGTGCCTCATAAATTTATAGGGAAGAAACGAGTGGATTAATTTGAAATGCTAATGGAGAAGAAAGACAGTAATTTCCCTTTCCAGCCATTCAACTTCATTTAGCTGTTGAAGAGTTACACCTTCTCTTTCTTATCTCAGGGATTTCTGCAGCGTGACAGATCAGGAGAACTCGATTCAGAGCATTGGTCTCCATGGTTATAAAAAGAGAATTCTGTGGCTAAAGAAGCAAGCTCATAATGAAAAAAGAATGTGAGCATGAGTGCTCCAGGAGGGAAGAACATTTTTCTTTCAAATAGTTCAGAGATCTCTGTGCCATTTTTACCTCTTGATGGGGAAGTTTTGCTAAATGTAAAGTGCTAAAGTGCAGTGCTCTCTGAGGCGCAAATAGAAAGAGAAAAAAGAACTGTGTACCTCAGAGACAGTTTTGCCCCTGGAAACCTCGTCTGGGAAAAAATACCTGCACGTCCCAGCCTGACTTAGCAAGAGAATTCAAACCATCAAGCTTTTAAGGGATTTCCATTTTTTAAACACACCGTAGGAATATCCCTCTGCTAATACTTGATAGCTTTCACATCATTTCATTGGCAAATTTATCATGGTATCAAAAACCTTCTTTGCAGATTTTTGTCCCCCTATATATGAGGCTTCTCTTGCTTTTAGCAAAGTGTCCCGGCTTACAAAGAGCTCTGGGACATTGACAGCAGAGTCAGGACAACTGTCAGCTCACTCTTCACCAGTGGATAATGTCGGGGCCTAGGGATGTGATCAGCAACCCAAAACATAAGTTAAAGAAAGGCAACACTCAAAACTATCTTATGTTCAAATTACTGGTTCACTTACATTGAACCCTTTTGTTTCTCTTTCAGAATATAACTCTGTGTATAGTGAATTTAATATTTAGAAAAAAACTAAAGCTAGAACACCATTTAAATCCACTGTGAGTCAAGATCTCAGTTAAATTCCTGAGGACAGAAATATTAAACAAATTCAACATTTTAATGATCTTCAGTAGACGTTATGAAACTAAACTTTAAACTAAAATGAAGTAGGTTAGTTTTTATCGCAGGTTTTATAGCCGCAGTGGGTGCGGCAGAGGGATCAGCATTCCCAGAGTTACTAAATTCCATTAAGGCTCCCTACTGTCTGACCCACCAGAGTGGCATTAATGGGGCCACCATGCTGGTAACACTGAAGCATCCCAGTACAATCCCCCCCCTCTTCCCACAGTTATCAAATATTTCTGACTGAGGTCAAAGCAATACTCTAGGTCACGCTAGGGGGGCTGCGAGCCAGTAAACACAGCATGCCATCATGATCACAGGTCAGCTTTTAAGAGGTGCTGCATGTTTAAAGTTAGACTGTCCGGAAAGGTAAGGCGCCTACTTGTTCCACTAGTCGTTGGCCCTGCTCTGAGCCATGTGGCTGATCCCATCGGACAGACCCAAACTGAAATGGTGGGTGAACCGTGATGTAATTTCCTCCAGCATCTCCCCCTATGCGTTTCGCCCGGTGTTCACCTATGAAGAGGCTTCCCAGCAGGAAAATGTTCACATCACTTCTGATCTCAGTAACTGGTTTTGCCACTGCAGTTATATTTCTGACAAAATTAGGAACAGCGCTGCCGTGGACAAATGCCACCTTTCCATCAACGTGGCCTTTGGGTTTGGAAACTCGTCTGATAATAGCTTTGACATGTGTGATGGGACATTTTGTACTTAGATATGTTTAATGAAAGAAATGACAAGTATAATGTATATGTTTTCTGTGTGGTTTAGACTTGCAACATTGGGCTGTTTCACTGACTTCCTCTGATAAGATGTGTATTTGCTTTGAGACTATGCCTGTTGTTAGAACAAAGGTTTTCACAACAGAAGCCAATCAATCAGATGACTGTAGGTGATGTTGTCCAGAGACGGGGGATCTCTGAGAGATATGTTGTTCACACCTAGAGTCTCTTGAGACTCAGCAGAATCAGCATTCCATTGTGTTGTCATGATTACATTAGATCTATTGAATGTTGAGGGAGACCACATGTCTGGACTTCCTGGTGACGACATACAGAGAGCTGATTGGATCAACTTATTCTCCTGTGTGAGGAGGGTCTGAAACTGTATAAATGTACTGTGACTCCATTGTTCATAGCTCTTGTTGAATCTTTCAGTGGTTCAGCATTAGCCCCCGGCCGCAGCTGGGTAAAGAATTAAAGCTACCAGAATTGGTAACTGTTTGTGCTGTCCTGTAATGTAATTAAAAACTGCCATTACACATGCAAATGTGAACTCAGCATGTGGATTTATAATGTGATCTGTCCTTAATACAAATACTTGCCACATCTAGACTCTCAACAACACACATTAATAAAACATAGTATGGTAGCTAACAACAAAAATAGAAATGTAACAACACCGATACAAATTTGTACATTATCTGTATAGAGCATATTTTATTTATTTACTTTATTCCAAAAAACAAATTTCAACACCCCCTTTTAAGGATTTTAGAAATAGAGGCAACTTGCTAAGAAGGTAACAACCACCAGAGGACTATAAAATAATGAAATTATCAATATTTTGCTATGCTGTTCTCGTGCTGGAGGGCTCAGCACAGAATCATATTTTCTACTGCAGCCGACTAGAATAATAAATGCTACTTCGTCCTCCCATCACAAACACTCAGAGGGATAAATAAAGTGAATATCCTTCACACGACTGACATACACACATGAAAACCGCAGCTAATTTGGACCATGATAACAGAGTGTTTACTTTAGGGCCATTGTGTGAGTCTCAATTACACTATACAGGTGTTTATGTTCTGGTGTCCACCCCCTCTACAGCACCATGGTGATACAAATGCGTTCTTGAGGAAAATAACTCCTTTGGAAACCCTCTGCCTAATTTTCCTGGGGAGCAGTTCCAAAATTGTGTCACCAGATGGCCAATGCTTGTGGGCGGACAAGCCACCATGGCAGCGAAATATGTTCACTGCAGAATTAAACTAACCCTGTGTCCCTAAATTGACTATGCAAATTAGTCTACATGTCAAATATCCTAGACTAAATTGGCAATTTAAATCAAGCAGCTAAACTGTAACTAAATAATACAAGTGGGGGAATGAGAACAGTCTCCGGGGCAAAGTATGACTCAGATTTTGAGTAGCAAGTTGGTCACATCCTATTTTTTCAACTAAAACTGACAAGGGAGTCACATTAACTTAATACATTTATTTCAAGGGTAAACTATTAGCTTATATCATTCAACCAGCTATTTTGTGGGATATGATCAAATTTTCACCAGGTTAAATCAGTGTTGCTTTTAACCCAGATTTATGGGTTCCTTCTATGTGAGCAATTTATTTCTATTCCCACATGTGATCCACACATTCTCCTTTCTGAATATGCTGACAGATTCAAAACCCTCTAGCTTCTCCTGAATAAAACAACACACATTTGCAAGAGCAAACAGGTCAGTAAAATCCAATCAATACCCATTATTGGCTCAGCGACGGCCAGGATTTGTTAGAAAACAAAGACCCAGTCTAACGGGGTGGGGGGTGGGGGGGATCCTTCAAACCCTTTTAACTTGATATTTAAAATGAACATTTCCTGGTCACTTGAGTGCACACCTTCTATTTATCATTTATGTCAAATGGAGACCGTGCCACACTTTTCCAAGTGTAAAAGCTAAATGACGTCTGCTTTCCACGGGCGCAGCACCCCCGTTAAGGTGAAAATAATCAGAGCAGACATGAAATTACAAAAACATGCTGTGACCTTTCAAGTCTGAGGGGGGAAAGGCTGTGTATACGTTTACAAAATGTGAGGGGACAGTAAAAAAAAATCCCCATCACAGAAATTGGAGTGTGACTAATGATTAGTGAAAGAGCTGGTCTGTAACCTGAACTCTAAAATAATCTTGCCCAAGTCTCCATGGCCACTTTGGGGGAGCAGTGGGGGGTTTGACAAGGGGAATGGCGGACCACCTGCACAACCAGTGGAGCCAGCTCTGTACTGGCACCACCATTTGTTACGCCCAGGGTTCCCATTACTTTAGCGCTAGGATGGCTGGGAAATCCATCTCCTGGTGTCAGGTTTATCAAAGCTTGACACAAACGGCAGAGGTGGAGAGTGAAAGAAGAATCAAAGTAAAGCCGAGTCTACAGACGATAGACGAGTCCTTACTTAATGGGCATGAAATCCAGCGTGTGAAAGTATGCCTCACTAGCTTGTATATTGGATTTTATTATAAATATTAAATATTATAACATAATTTAAGGGTTGTTTGAGGCCAAGGTAACAGGCCTCCACATCGAAATGATGAGTACGAGGGATGATTGATAAATTCACAAGGTAGAAGGACACAATTTTAGATATCCTAGCATTTATTTACCATAGTTTGTTCTGTAATTTACACACGTACTCAAGATGTCAAGTAGCATATGGATCTCATCTGTGTAGAAGTCGCCATCTTGAACCTCCAGAAAGCAGAGGCCACTATTTCACTGAGCTGTAAGATGGGGCATTCATGTCCTCACAGACCTCCTCGGGTGATAAGCCCTTGAGACCGAACGGATGACTGCACGAAGGCCGATGTTGTCCATTTCCTCAGACAGTGCTGACTTGCAATCTTCAATTACTCGAAACAGAAATACCACAAAAGTTATTAACTTCAGACTTTCCGCACGATCACTCAAAGAGTTGAATTGCGAGTGCATGTAACGATAACTCATCTGCTTCTACCTTAGGCCACGAACTTATCAATCTCCCCTTATAGCAGCATTATATGCATGCACCACCAGCCGCAGCAAGCTTAGTGTCAGTCCTGAATTTAAAAGGCAGTGAAACACGCACTGAAAGCGACTAATAGAGGTAATGTCTGCTGTACTGGTTTGCATGCTAGCTTGGAAAATCAGCAGGAGGAGGAAGTCTTTAACCTTATTCATTTCATTTGAACTGATCACTGTATACAGTGGAACACTACAATTATAGGTAGATAGGCACATGGTCATCACTGATAACAACCTAATTAAGGCTGGTATTTAACAGTCATAGAAAACCAATCTCCTTTAAATACTGTTTCCTCGCCAGAAAGTAATATAACGTTAATTGTATTCCATTCCTTCCAATATATTATTGTTAGGTGAATATCTTTGAGTTCAGGAATGCTGATTGGACCAGCCATGAAATCTGACAACGCAATACTCAGATAAATAATCACGTGATTACTCAATAAACACTTATCCTTTTTAGACATAGTTAAGTAATGAGGGAGAATCTCAATTAATACCACAATGTCAAATAAACATTTCATAAAGATAAACAAAGAGCAATGGTATTAGATAAGCTTTTGGAATCTCATTTTATGTCCCGCAATTAGCATTAGGATCCCTTCTTCCAGATGTAAATGTTCCTAACAATTGATGCAAACTGGGAATGCATAGAAGCGTCTACCTACCTGCTTCGTCCTTCTTACTTGACAAAAGGATAGAAAATAAAGGCAACAGAGGTTTTTTCTTACAAGAGACCAAAATCCTTGAGGCCGAATCTTTCCACACGTTTCCCTGCATCAATAATACGGACTGACGTGCACAAGATACTCTCAAGGAGAACCAGTCAGTTTGTGTCACCGGACTGCTTGCCATGAAATAAACAAATGAAAACTGACAAGCCTTGTGATAGTCCATACATCCTCATGAACAGGACACATCCTTGTCCACCCCTTATGGATTTTTTACATGCAATCTGGTTGGCTCCATTTCATATAATAAAAAAACATGAAAGAAGCACCACCCAGAATTAAACGATGGCAGAAATCTGGGCAAATTCTGAATCTGGGCAAACTCAAGTCGATATTGGTTCACTTGAGTTAAAAAACACATTAATTCAAGATTTGTCTTCTCCCGCTGATAGTCCAACATGTCTCCCTGTAAAGCCCAGCAGATTGTCCAGCTGTATGTTACCAAGGAAACTCATGAACAGTACACTCTAAATTACAGATATAATTAAAACAATGTGTGGTTTCTTTGCTTTTTGCATTACGTGACTAACATTATGTATTAAGGTTTGTATTTCTGTGGCATAAAATGTTCAAACATTTCCTAGGAGTACAAATTCTCCATTTGTTCATTTTGCAAAGTATGAGACTACAATTGGAGACATTACCTATAATAAGAGAAAATAAGCAAAGCCTTTCAGTTGGAGTTCACTTGAGATGAAAACATTTAAGGCTTTTAGTTAAACCTAAAGGGTAAAATATGATATAATACAGTGGGCCTGGAAATTGAGGAACAAAAAGGTAGTCATATGATGCATTTCCACAGCTTTACTCTAAAGCTCCTAATTAGTTGAGACATTTTGCTTAGTGGCTTGGCATTTGAGCCACGGGGGGGCTGATACAGGAGATTGTATTGGACATGCTAGCAGAAGGACACAACCTTAACGGCTGATTCAGGTCCAAATCCTCGACTAAAGCTCTGCTCTACTAAAACTGTACAAAACTTTGCCAAAGCAGGGGGGGTAAATGTCCATTCTTCTCGCAAAGTCATTGTATTTTTAATCAAAGTGTGTAAAATAAGCATCAAGCCTACCAATAGGACACTAGCAATTTCCAGATACAAGCCCATTAGCCATTTAAATTGTCATGCAAGTTTAAAACTACATGCATTTTTTATCACAGGAGTTATTCAACAGAAGCGAGGCCTAGATAGAGATGTTCATTAGCCTATTGCTGAGACAAACACATTTGATGGATTAAACAGTCAAATATAACAAGATGCTTGAACTGCTGTCCTGGTTGTTAAGGGAGATCAAAGTGGGGCCTGGGGGTCTGGTGAGTACGGGGAGCAGGATTGGTTCAGCAGAGCTCCAAAAGAACAAGTGCTGGACCAAGGAGATACGACATCAGACGTGCGCACTGCATTCCCCTAGGCTTGTTCTTTCGGAGCTGTCAGCCTGCCCTGCACCAAATGAGCTGCAAAGGAGGAGGACGCAAACATTCTTTCAGAAGGCACTTCTAATCTAACAATAAGCATAAGCCTCATTTGGTAATCTGCCATCTTAGTGAAGCTGGTTGAAAACGGAAAAAAGGAAAATTCAGTTTTTTTTCTATTATTTTTGAAATGCCGTCGCCTATCATCCTATCATCCAACTGTGAAAAATGTGACACGATTCAGAGAGAAAACCATAAAAGCAATTATGGTCCCACGTTTCACAATAGGTATGCTTTCAAACATCCATTTCTAGAATCGAAGAATAAAGAAATGATTAATTAAGTAATACAAAATGTATAACAACAGTGAAATGCTGTTCAGCGGTATGAGAGAACCAACATTTTGAATTTCAAGCCAGGAAGACCTAACGTTGCATGTGGACATAACAAAATATGGATGTGTGTGGCACTCACTCTGCTGTCGGAGTACTTTCCTCAGTGACACACACTATATTTGCCTGATGATGGATTGCCTGTCTGCCTGCACTGGTGCACACACACGGTAAGGAGACAAAGTGCTGATAAAATGTTTTTTTTCTGCTTGGCTTTCAGGCACATTAGAACACGCAGGCCCAGTTTGTCACTTTCTTCAACATTTCAGAAACTCAATATGATCAAGTTGGAGTTTGGAAAAAATGAAGAAGGTGTTTACTTTTCTGTCCTGTTTGTAAAAGGCCAGACAGTCTGAGATCTTTAGTCCTTGTGGAGGTTATCATCACTGAGTCAGTTATAAAGGTGAGATGCTAAATATGTATTGGTTTGAACTTCATACAAGTGAGAACGTTTATATGTCTGGGTTTAAAAGAACAAAACATGCTACGGATGGTGATGTTTGGCATATTTCAGCATTTCTTGACATTTTATTCAATAAACTATTGATCAGTTAATGGATGTGTTGTAAGATTTATCAATAGATGAATTGACAAGGAGATGAATCATTAGTTGCAGCCCAACGACCCCCCCCCCGACACACACACACACACACAAACACACTCACACACACTGTTTCCTGCAGCCATTCTGAAAAAGTGTAACTGCCTGCGTTCCCAACATGGTGGATGATGCAACTTACAGCTTGTTCTCTTCCAAGTTCTTTCCCAGACTTAGAATTAGTCATCCCTCTCAGTCAGCAGTTGTACATTCAGTTGTACTTAAAACTAAATTGAAGAGGAAGCATAAGGCATAGGAAGGGGTATAGGATGTGGTGAGAGCGTCAGCTGAGGACCTGTTATTGGTGCGTTGACTTGACACGCCAAATAAATCTCTTAATGTGTCTAAATCCACATAGGAATGCATGACGATATGTCTGAGAACAAAAATGGCACCCAGTGCTGCATTGTTGCCATAGGAGGACGTAATACCGTCGTCCTGGTGCAGAGTGTGACCAATCGATTTAACTTCCGCCTGGAGAAACAACACGGCGAGTGGGGAAAATGGGCGTCTGCTGTGTCCCGCCCTCTCTCATATCTGCGGACCCTTCAAAGACATATGATATCATACAATGCTCAGTTTTGAGACACTCGAGCAAGGGGGCAAGACAAGAGGAGGAAACTGTGAGAAAGGGAAGGAGAGGGAGGCTTTTGTCTCCCTATTTCTCACGGTGGGTATCGGAAACAGCCAGATGCTGTCCATCACAAGTGAAGGCCAGAGAATAGGCTGCCCTATTTATCTAATGAAGAGGTCAAGGGATGGGGGGTGGGAGGTAAGTGGGGCAAAGCCAACGCTGTCATAATGCCAAAGCCGAAGAACTTCCAAGGCCGCCAGATCACCCATCACATAGCACAGCAGTAGATTTTCAATATACACATAATGGGTGGGAAAGCTTTCTCCCCAACGAGCCACTTCAAAAGACAACCCTCACGAGCCACAACGACCAAGTGCCGTTTGTTTAAGGGAAGGATTTGCTGATTTCCTAAATTCAACAGTTTAAGCTGAATGAATCTGTTGCAGTGTTGTTAACGCCACACAGATTTCACGGTTCATCAGATTTGGGGTCACAGTCGGGCACAGTTGTAACACTGCAGGGAAAACAAAGGAATCATAGAATCTGACATTTTTTTTTAAACGTGTAATGATGACTCACTGGCCAGAAAACTGGCGGTTGAACATTTTGATTGCTAGTGGGCCCAACCTCCTTTCAACATTGTGGACGCACGGTTTCGGTCTATCAGTCTTAACCGCAGTAGCTGTAGCATACTGGGAAAAACCACAGCGCTCCAAAGTGACACTGGAGGCTCTCCCAGCTCTGGTTTCCCTTGGGCATTAATCACACCAATGACACTCACTGTATAAGCTACAGTTACATCTGACCCAACTAGCTACTAGCATGGCATTACAGTAGATATACTGTAAGAGAACTGGCCCCCTGCAAACAGACTGAGTGGATCTCTGGCTCCGATTTATGTTCCACCAGACAAGTCATTATTTGGTGTAACCACAAAAAGCTTGACTGAATTCTTTGGGAATAATAAACAACCTGTTTCTTTAATGTCATTGGTGGTGGTTTTGTTTTGTTTCATATTTTTGTTTGTTTCGTTTTGCTTGTTGTTGCTTGTACTGAAAATCGTACAGGTTGTTTAAACATACATCTAATTAGGGATGTGGGGGGTCACTATTTACGATATTCCCACTGCTGTAATCATATGGATGAACGACTCCGGGGCCGTGGTGGAACACAATGTGCATCGATTGGTTTTGGAGAATGGATAAAGTCGCCCAAGGATTCCTGTGAAGTCAAACCTCCTATAGTCCTGTTCTATAGGATGGTTGGATTATATTCACATTTCACAGAGACCTTCCATTAACAAGGCAGAGGAGTGGGTACTAGCCGTAAATAGCCTGCTGGACTCTCACTCTCACCTTCTCAGGCTTGAGGCTATACGACTCTGAATGAAAACATCTTGAACAACCTCTTTTGAAGCAGAGACACTCGACTAGACCTTTGTCATGACTATTATCACCAGAGGGTTCAATACCACACAGTACTTAAACCTGGCCATGCACGGTGTGAGATCCAAGTTGTCTCCAGCAGCCACTCGTCTGTACAAAGGACAAATAGAACATCTGTGTTAGCATGTTCTATTTTTCTTTCTGCCGCTTCAAGGCCAACAAACAGGTGCTAGGAGTTTAGATGGAAAATGTAAGTACAGTGTTAAGTAAAAAAGAAAAGAGTGAAGTGTTTACGCTGCTCTGATTGTAATAACTTGGCCCTTCTACACAAAAAAAAAGATGATTGGATTTCTGATGATTGCTCTGCAAACCATGCGTGAAAATTACCATTAATAAATAGCATCCATAGAATGTATTGGACTTTCACCGAATTTGTATAGTTGCTATTTGCACAAAGACTGATTTCCACAGGCCCTGGAACTCGTGTGTGGTATTTGTGCGACCTCTCTAGGTGTGACATACATTTTAATACAACATCTGCATAATGGCTAATGCTGTTACCATAGCAACACCTGTGATTGATGGCTTTGTTAAGAGGAATAGTTACACGCCATTAAACTGGTGTAATAGTGCATGGCAGTCATCTCAATAACCAGGGACAAAGCAATTAACAAGTCGTTAAAAAAAAAGAGAACAGACTAATAAAACATGGTGCACACAAGTATGAGTGACGTGCCTTGAGATCCCTCTGTGTGAATATTTAACTTTCAGAAATAGTGTTTACTTGTGTGTACAAGCTGTGTGGATTTAGTTTATATAAATGCTTATTATCTGTGCATACTGTATGTACATTTGCACTGATTGCATTATGTTTTAGAGCAGATAAATGAATTTGTATATGATTTTCTTTAAAAATTAAAGATAGGATTTTTCTTTTAGACATTTTAACTGTCAAAAAGGAATGATATCAATGAGTTTGGTACAATTTGGCCTGTTGGACCTTGGTGGGGGTTTGCGCTCTACTGAGTAGTGTTCTACTTTCATAAATGTGAAACAAAGTTGGCCTGCTACTTCACATTTCCTACCTTACCGCGTCTCACGCCACATATGCTCTAATGGTGCCGGCTTGAATGCTCATTTCCACTGGGATTACGTTTCGCTGTGCCTTGATAATAATTTGATGGCCAAGTCAAGAGTACTTGTTCACAGGAACAGCCCAGAAGCTGGGAAGTGAGCACAGCAGCACTGGCAATGATTGAGAGAACTCAAAATTCAAATGAGAGAGAGAGAGAGAGAGAGAGAGAGGAGATGGAGTGAAACAGATGTGCTGTTGTTCTCCGAGAGCAGCGTGCATACAGGGTAAGCACGCACAACCGCACACCACCACACATGAATCTATATACACGTGCATAGACAGCCGGGCCACTCCATCATCCTGGTTGAGGGCCAATCCATCTATTGCTGGTTGACTGGGATCCAATCACCATTCCCAACAGGGCCAGAATGAAAGAATGGCAGACAGCCTGTGAAGAAGCCCACTCTCACGTCGCAGATTGATGGGACAAATCTTGGGGCGGTTCATGAGGCGTTCCATATCGAGACGAACATACCATAAAAAAATCTCTGATGTCATACAGCACTTGAAAACAGGCCTTTAACCTCACTCTGTGTCAGAGCATGGATCTGTTGCTTGTTTCGTGGTAGATGAAGGTTTTTCTCTTTTGCCATTCAACCATGAGAAGCCCATTAGGATGTGTCATGAGTTTCGGTTTTATTTGTCCCCAGCGGATAACAATAATTTTCTCGTGTTTAATGCTGCAAAACATTCTCATTTCTTTATTGAAATGCGAAAGCGACTCGGGGGTGAGCGCGAAGTGGAGCGACAGTGGACATGAAAAGAAGCTTAGCAACGACTCAGAGTGGAAAAAAAAAGAATAATAATAAAGGAAAACAAACTTTTGTGAATGTCAAGTGGGGGATTATAACGCTTTCAGTGTGTTAGCTGGGTCAGCTCTGCAGGATAATTATATGTTACTGGTGGACAGAATAGGTGAGTGTGAGAATGTTGCTCCCGAAAGGAGAATAACACAACTCAATACTTGAGTCACAAAACATAATTCTGAAAAAGAAACAAAACAATGTATGGCACATATATGATGGAGAGCTCTTAGGGTTGAAAAATTGTAACTACATTTTTTGTTCTGGGTCGGACAGGCAACAAACTGAATTAATTATTTTGTCCAACCAGATTTTTCTTTTCATTAATTACCATTCTGCTTAACATTAGCTGTTTTACAGGGCAAAGCAAAGGCCTTTGGGGGAAAATCCCTGGGAAAATCCCTTAGTGTTCCTCTAACTGACTCTGAATAATTTAAAATGTATTATTCTCCATAATATTAATTGGCCCCTTGCAGAACATTTTGTATTCATGAGTGAGCCCTCTTACCTAATAGAAAGAAGCCTTTCTCTAAATGTAATCAGCACTAACATGGAAAGAAACCACAGAGAATAGCCATTCAGGCGGGCGGTTAGTCTTCACATCCGTTTTTGCCACAACATTAATGGGTCCTGATGTGGGGGTGCGTCAGAGCTCCGTTGCCAAACTAAGAGACTCAGTGCTGCTGGCTCTCATTACACCGTGGCCACTTAATCTGTGTTTTTAGTCGTTTTTCTAAAATGTACACGATACCTTCCTCCACATAATGTGAAGACGCTGATGGTTATCGTTTTAAACCTGACTCGTGGTTACACAATCAAACAAACAACACACGCTAGTTCTTTGTGTGTCAAAGTTGCTTCCTGACGTACCATCAAGTGACTCACTCCGAGGTGGCATCCAGAGAGGCTGTCGGAACCAATTTCAATATTTAAATCTGAATCTGATGTGAAAACACGTCATATTCAACCATCTCAAAAATAATTGGAGCTCTTTTTATTTCTTTTATGCACATCCGGCTCCTGGTTCACTTGCAATCACACAATCTGTTTCTACAAGTAACAAGACACGTCCCTTCCGCTGTAGATGGCAAAGTAACGTAATGCAAAGTTAAAACCCTTCATGAAAATAAACTGTGGTAGGCCGAGTGTGCAGATTCAACTCTATTTATAACACGTTAAACATGCATTGTGTCTTGCTTCAATGCATCACTAGCTAAGGGACATTAAGTCCAGAGCAGCTTGTATGAGTTTCATCCACAAAATGAAAAACATTATAAATTTCATTTCATGCAAGATACTGAATTTGTTCCTTATTAATTTCAGTGACAAAATAAGCCTGTAAGCCTGCAAACCCCTTTTTTGATCATGCAACAAATCATCAGTGCTCACACAGCACATGGAATTGCATAACCTTCCATTTACCAGAGTAATTATTTATTAAAGTTAAAGAATAATTGAGCTTCAGTGGATATTCTTTCAACTTTAAAAGTAGGTCGGTGCCGGGCTTTGATTGCAACACCCACAACAGAACCATAATTAAAATCTACTTAATAATGAATATGCATAATTGAAACCAAGCGGGATGTGTGGATTATCATTATGGAGGGTGACCATGGACAGATAAGATAATTATAACTGTGGAGAGCATCACCTCATTTACCTCAAATGGTCTATTTGTAAATATATGTAATTTCATATGGATGGTACATAGATTTCAATGACCATGTAAAATAGGTTAAATGCTCACCCCCAAAATAGTTTTGAGTAATATTTTTCTGTGTAAATTGAAAGCTATCTAATTACAGCCTCAATAAACTCTACAAATTATAATCAATAAAAGGTCTGACACAGGAGCACGACCTGTCGATTTGAACTCATGCTTCCAGCTCGAAGAAAAATGAGATGAGGAGCATGAGAAGATAAAATAAGAGGCCAGGCCGCATGTCTCTTTGACTTAGGTGGTTGAAAGGTACATAAATTACACACTAAATATTTGTTTTATCTGACAAATTCCTCCTGGGTACAAAATAATCCTCCATTACTTTGCACTGTTGTGAATTTCTGAAACAAAAATGACACTAGTGAGCACATGAATATCACCGGTTTTCAGGCTCATGGTCAAATGTAACCATTAAGACAATTGCATTAAAAATGTATCTAGTGTTTTGACAAAGGATAAGAGGAGTGAGTGGGATCATAACAGAGCAGAGCACAGAGGAAAATATAACAGGTTCATCACTGGGCAAATATTAAAACCAGAAACCTAGGGCAGCTGTCCCCCGAGCGACAGGACCATTCTACCTGTCACACACTGCTGTTGAGTCTAATCCCTATTATGAAGATCAATAACAAATATAGCAGCCAAATTGTAAAGTATTCTTTGGAGTTTGGCCTCGGGCAACGCTGCTATTTTTTCTATCTTTCTAGATTGACGGGAGAAATACAATCCTCATCTTTTCCAGCTGATTATTGACTTGTGCTCGAGGATCTGGTCTTGTGTACTGGTGTCGCCCTGTGTCAGCATCACACACAAACATTGTGTTGGCCTGTTAAACAGTTCAGTCAAATGGCAGCTGCAGCGTTGCTCTTGCTAATGCGAAGAAGCACATGCCCACATTAGAGCAGTGCACCAGAGGGGAGAAGAGCCTCAGGTCGGACACCTACTGAGCTCCGGTCCCGTGGCTGCTGCAGAGCTCTTTCATATCCAGCGTGAACCCTGAAGTGTCACTCTCCTGTCGTTTAATGACGGAGATAACCTTGGAATGTATCACACAGGCGAGGAACTGTTTAATTTCACGGCTTTTCCTCTCTAATTTGGATATGGGCAATTTGTCTGGTGCTCAACAGGCTTTACAGGATTTGTATTCAGTTCATATTTGGATATATTCAGATGAATTGCAGCCAGCACCAGAAAAAAATGCAGGGTAATAAGATTTATGAATTTCAACTCCCTTCGATGGATATAACTATTTCACTGAATGGGTTTATTTGGAAAACAGCTTATTTGTTAGTCGGAATATATACTCCATAATGAGTAGACTGCTGAAAAACATTTTAGAGCGGGTTTTAAACAAAAACACCGGTGAGATCTCTGAGCACTGTTATTAAAGATGCAACAGTGAAGAAGAAGTAGAAGAAAAAATGTATTTATCATTCTACAGCCTGGGGTGCTCAGCAGCACCAAGGGGGATGCACTCACCCAAAATGTTGAGTACCACATTCACGTCAACATTTCCCAATGAAAAAATACAATAAAGTGTTTCTCCAGTCACAGGAACTGCTTAACATAGTGAGAAAAAAAATGGTAAATATATATATATTGATGTCCAAGCTATCTCTTACATATCAGAGCCTCTCTGGAGATACAAGGATGGAGCTAGAAACTACAGATTATATTAAAGCAATGCACATATATATTTTTTCTCCTTGGCTAAAAACCAATCACTTCACAGTTTATGACGGTGTCACTTGATGCTGATATCTAGGTTGTCACACATGCAGAGCGACACATGCCGTATATTCATCAACCCAGATGGACTGACATATTATTGACAAACATTTACTTGCAGTTAAAATCTGTGACACACAAAAAAAATCCTGCCTATACGAAAAGCCTGAGGGAGACAGCTAATTGGCAAGACTCACATCGCGAGTCAAAAGGCTTGCTTTTCCTTCAAACTTCAAAGAATAATATATCCATTGATCTGACAAATCCAATTAGGTTATTAATGCATATTAAGCACTGATTACAAAATAGACACAAAGGTGTTTGTTGTCCTAATTTAGAACAAGGTCAATCACTGCCATGGTTCTCTTTGAAGCTTTAGAACTAAGTGACTGCTCATCTGCTACCACCACAGGTCAGACTTTCTCTAATCAAGTGGCTCATCTCTTGCTGCAGAGACTCAACTCATTGGAATGCTGAAGATGCTGTTGGGTGGAGGTATACACAGTCCTTGACCATGATGTGCTGCTTAAAATGTAAATGAACCTCTGAACGATGGGACAGGTCAGCAATGAATATGCAGACGATGACAAATTCCTTTTTGCTTATCTTATAAAACAATATTTCGGAGGAGACGGTTTAATTCTCAACGAAAACCAACTTAATTCACTTAACCCCGAGATGTGGAAAGTTCCTGTGTCTGCGACCTTGTTCCCATTCATGACTGGAAAGTTTCCTAATACATCACAAGTGGGGTTAGGTTCAGACCACTCCAGCAGCATTCAGACGCAGTCAGGATTTCCTCTGTGGTTAGACCGATGCCCGGAGTTGGGATCAAGGCCTCTCCAGACATTTTTTTAGATTGGTCAATATAAGTTACATAAAAATATATTCCATTTTCACTCTTTTAAGTGTTTCTTGTACACTAACTGTGAATAAATACCCTTTCCAGTTGTGCTTACTGAAATTGGCAGCATGAATGTTCTGATTAATTTAGTTTTTACTGATGCCAAACCAACCAACTTGATTTCTGGATACAGGAGGTTGCTTGTTTGTTGGACGTTTGTATTGTGCTGCATTGTCTAAGACACGAACAAATGGTCTTAAATCATAGGATTAGACTTTGTTCCAAACGTAGATGCCGTTCTGTAATCTGCTGTTTTATATCAATTAGGAACCTGATTAACATGTTTAAAGCTGTTAGCCTTTTATCAGTTAGTGATTGTTCTGTCGTAATGGGTTTCCTGCTTTCTAATCAGATATCAACCAAAGGTTCACCTCATTAAGACTCAATTAGAACACCAATTAATATTTCAATTAAAATAATCTTTGTTATTTCCAAGCCAGCTAAACTTAACCTTGATGTATGTTTGTTGGGTCGTGCTGCTTCCTTCTGCAGATAAAGTTTGCCTTCGCGTTACTTTCAGATCAAATCAAAGTGATCTGGCTCTGTGCAGATATAAAAGCATAGATAAGACTTGGAGTAAACAAAAGTGAGAAATTGTCTCGTTATTAAGCAGCTGTACTTTGCTTTGTCGTATGTGTGTTCATCGGTTGTTAGAACGAAGACATTAATACAAAACAAAGCCTGGTGTCATGACAGTCACCGCAAAATAAAGAGACAAGGACAAAATCCTAGAAAACATTTGTAAATGCTGTTGAAACATTACATAGTCTTTTTGTGAAATCAAAGATTGATGATCCTCACCCTTGGAGAGGAGAAGATAACGAAAACTTCAACAGCTTTCTTTGTTTGCCTTGGTTCTGTCTCTTGCGTTTCACTTCAAACCCCATCTCTTAAGCTTTGTATGGGGAGGGGGGGGGGCAAGTCTTGACTTTTCACTCTATTACTTCAGAGTTTCATATATGAGAAGCAATCTCAAATACCACTACCAATGCACCTCTCCGTCTACTTTGAAAATGTTCAATGAAAGCAAAAATGTAGCACAGAGATTCCGTGATGTGGTATTCTTGAAAAGTTTTAATACCTGAATATCGCTGAATGAACTCTTTTTTCAGCCAATTATCACGTAGCTTTGTCTTATCTCCAAATCACCATACTCGAGGGTGAAGTTGCCAATTATTGTCTTGCCAAGCCACAGCAGACTCATTAAAAGGTTCAAAGTGATCAAACGTGAAATGGAAGATAGCCTGAACAATAAACAGAAAAAGTGACAATGCAAATACAAATTAAACACCTCAAAAGGGGAGCAAATATAAAAGAGTAAACCCTCTGTAGAGACAAATACAAAAAGATCATTATTTTCCCTAATTTGTGCACACAACATGCGGCTAGTCGTTACTCTATTGCATTCACTCCTATTCGAGACTTAAAGGGATTAACCATTCCCTGGGAGTTCTCTACCTAAATCACATGAGGTAAGTTAGCACAGAAGACTGAACAGCAAACAGCAAGGAAAGCAGAGAAAAAACAAGCTAATGATCATGCAAAGACAGAAAAACCAAGTGAGTTCAAGTCAAGCTGCAAAGCCATCAGATAAAGATCAGTCTGACACGTCGCCTTTAATATAATCCACTTTTAAATACACCCTTTAGAAACATTAACATCCATCTTGGGAAAAGAGATTTTCTGGTTGGGGGGGCGCAGAATGTTTCAAAGATGGATGATAGTGTGTACAGACACCATGTGGAGTCACACAGCCTGTAGATGTCACTCATTAAAACCTAAAGCAACTGCTGATCCTCTAAGGAGCTCCAGCGGATCCTTTGGAACGACGGGACGCTGGCTGCCTCTCTCCAGATCTAACGTAACGATGGTGAGACGGGAAAAAAAGGGAGTATCTGCTAATGGGATGGACTGCAATACTAGAAGCAGGTGATGTTGGCTAAAACATTCCCTGTCAGTTTGCATTTTAAACGCTTCACAAAGTACGTCCCAACCGGTTTGTGCAGCCCTTGTTTGCAGTCTGACTTTCCCACCCCCTTGTTCCGCCAGGCTGTGCAATTCTGATGAGAACAAGCTAAGCACAATCACTGGAGATCATGCTTGATGTGAAAACATGCCGGCAATCCCGTCATTGCTTACACTCTATTGCTTACACTCCGTCCGCTGGTAAATCCTTGTTTATTTAATAATGAGCCTGATACCTGCTTGCATGGGAAGCATAAGACCATCAATGAGTAATGTGCAGGATCCAGCGTGGGAATCAGGAGTTTGTCTGATTTAAAAAAAGGACTAGAAGATTCTCAGACCCTCTGACAGGGCTCAGTGAAATTGTTTGCCGTGTTAATTGCTTCGTGACAATCGAAGGCTTTAAATAAATCTGAACCATTTCAAGTGACTTAAGCTTTTTCAAACATTTTCAGTTTACTCTGTCAATTAATTAATTCCAAAATTGTGGGCCATATTACCTTGCTGAAAGTGGGAGATTCAGAGCTGCTGGGAGGCTCCGGAGCTCAGACAGGGATAGAGAGCTTAATAGGGAGGAAGACAGACAAAGCAATCAGCAGGCTTTCTGAAGATTTAAGTATCCGGCAGGGACTTGACCACACTATTTCACACTATTTCAGAGGGAGGACTTTTCTCTTCAGATTCAAGATTAAAAGGAACAATTTTCAGGAGGCAGTTCCTATTTTTCTGACAGTGGTCCTACTTCAAGTCACGGATAAGGCTCATATCTATATATAAGCCTTGACAAAGAAAGATAAAGGGGGAAAAAACTGCTTATCCTTGGGCGTGACACATTAAGAACAATAGGGCTACTTCTTTCACTCTGCAACTTTGGTGTCATCAATTCTACTCTTTCCTTTTCTTCTTAATATATGGTCAGGACAAAGTTAAACTGATGATGCACAGATTGTGAGCAGTGAAGTGGGGAGGTGTGAGCTCACATGTGAGTTTGTGTGCATGTTCAGGCATGCGGTGGTAGTGGTGGGGGGGGGAAACCTCATACCTATGCTTGGAAAGAGAGCGTAACTGCTCACTGCATCTTGAGCTATAAATCAGTGCCTTGGTCAACCTGGCCAGGAGCATTTTCAAACCCATTTGCAGAAGATAATGCCAGCTATTCCTCCCAGCCCCAGGGACGGGGGAGCCAGCGTCATGAATCATTGCCCTTTTAGAGGAGCAGCAGCACGGATCTCACCTTGCTGCGTCCATAGGGTTCTCCTGACTCTCCCTGGTAGGCAGAGACAAAGGGAGTGACGGAAAATGTTTGAACTGTGAAGAAGTACTTCCAAAAGGCGCTGTCGATAACCAGGTTCTGGTTTGAGTTACTAACGCATAAAAATGCAAAATCGCCAAATACCTTAAGGAGAAGTACTTTATTTCAAACCTCAGAGAAAGTGCATAGATTATAAGTAATTATGTAGCATCAGCCAAAGCTAAAGTCTGATCTAGATATACTGTCAAAATTGAATAGTTGAATGGTTAGAGCACCAACAAGTTAATAACCAAAACTGTTATGCTCAGTCTATAAAAATAGTTGAGGGGACATTTATTGGAAATGCTTCTTTCTGTTGTATCATTATATTCCTATTCAAGTTTTTAACTCCAGACTAACTTTATTGTCTAATATATATATAGACTGTAAATCTAAAACTATTTTGTGCTGCATGCAGCTTTTTAAGATGCTATATAACCATGTTGTTTTGGAATTGAGAGTTTGTAATACCTCACTATGGCCTTGGTCTTAAGACATTATATACATTACGTTTTAATACTATCATTAAAATTACAAATGCAGACTTGCAGTCTATAAATGTGCACGTGACAGGGATTGCCTACGGTGTGGTGATACAGTTTAACATTTCAGCACTTCAGGATCACTCATTCTGGGTTGATCTGAGGGGACTTGTAAAATATCCTTACATATAGCAGTCCTTTGGACAGACAGCTTGATTCTTCAGGGTTTCAATATGTGGAAATTCCTCTCCTGCATAACTTCAAACCTGGGTTCTGAATCTTATCAGGCAAACAGTTATGGATGATCAGGGGTCATCCCTTATAGTTTTATAAGCTATTATTACACATTTATATGTTGTATTTTATGTTTATGTTTATAGATGCATGTTATGTAATTTGTCAGGCTCTGTTTATGTATTTTCTTTTAATAGAAATTCAGCAATAAACATTACAAATTAGCTCAGGCTGTAAATGCTGTGATATGTGGTATTAGCCATTTTTAATGGAAGTTCCTTAATTATTCATCTGTCGCAATAAAAACAAACATAAAAATGAAAACATGTATATTTCTATGGAGGATCCATCCCATTCATTCATGTGCAGCAATGGAAAATACACTGTAGACGCTGTTGAAATGGAAAACAGCCATTTATCCAGTGTCCATAAACATTAAACATATAATAAATTCCATTTATTACAGTAAGAGCCAAATGAGTTTCCCTCCCTCCACCACCAAAGCGACTCCATGACCTCATGCTGTGATATTCCATT
>CM076730.1:17888258-18163258 GCA_038501795.1 Pseudopleuronectes americanus
TAATTCAAAGCAGAAGGTCTCCTATATCTAGGAGGTCCTTGTGCTTAAATGAAAACCAGACAGAACTGATTAACCTAACACATGACCTTTCAGTTTCATCCATATTCACTGCTTCACTCAGCAGCACTAACACTCTTTGAGGTAAAACAACAAATCACACAAGGAATGGGTAAAAATAGGCCTCGCGTGTTAGCGCGGGCCATTTTTAGGGCTGCGTCTGTTTCCACTTTGCCCATAGCAGGGTTATCCTATAAAACACTGGTGTAAATGGTTTATAATGCCACCAGTGGACTCTGAAATGAGAGACCTGGTTTCAATCAGCAGTCAAATTGCTCCTATATTACCGTTGTAGACAGAGTAGTAAATCACTCCTTGCCTCTATGCTGCTGACGTTAAGGAACAAGCATTGTTAAAACTCCACCAAGCGTGCGGCTAAGAGCATCCTGTCTCCGAGTGGGGATGGGTTGGTAAACAGCACAATAGCCGTTGCTCCAGGGCCAAAGATGAACAAGTGAAACATCCTGATGTCTCAGCACAAACTCAGCATATTTTGCATCTGTAGCAGAATTTGATCTTGAAACCTACACTTAGTAACAGATTTACATGCTTGAGATCAGCTTACAGCCCTGGGTCCCATGTTACCCTCATGCCTGGGTCCTGTAACCCCCATCAAAACCAGTATGAGCCAGTTTGTTAAAAAAGAGTTCTGGTTTCTCTGTGCCAACGCCCTGACAGCGGGCCAATGCGAGGCATCTCAAGAGCAGCTTTAATCCCCCATAAAGTCGAGAAACGCTGATCCCGCCCACCACAGACCAGCACACTGTGGGCATAACCTCTCATTAGAACTCCAGGGCCCTGAAATTACTCAGATTTTACCCATATGGAAAGCATGAGAAAGCGTCAGCTGGGAAAGGGTTGTGCCGAGTGGTTTTTCAGCGTGTGGCCACAGAGGAGCTGGAGCCCTTTAACAGTGCCATTCACCCCGGCCCTTGCCAGGGAACGCAGACGAATGAGGAAGCTGAGGCAGATGCCCTGGAAACCATCCCTAGACCACAACCTGCTAGGAAATACCATCAACAAATACATACAAAGGTTCACCCAGATCATATAGCATGAAGATTCAGCATAAAACAATGAGAATTATCTGGTTAAATGTGTTAATGTGTACTTATTTAACAACCTTCCGAATATAGAACAACAACCAACAAGGAAACTATGATTAAGCTGTATGAAGTTTATTCACATCAGAAATGGTTGTAAAAAGAAAATATAGTAATAAGGCCAATATTTTGGTTTATTAGCATTTCAACAATGAACAATCTGTTGAAAATAAAACTTTAGTTTCTATGTTTGCCAGAATTAAACCACAATCCAAGCATGCCTCTCTCCTCCGACGATTGCTTATTGTTTCTGTGTAACCAAGCTTTTCCCAGTATGTATGCCAGGCAGATGACGTCACCAGCAACCGGCCCAGGAACTGTTTTAAACTCCTCTAACAGAAAACACCAAATTAACTGTTGACTCATCGGCAAGAAACAAAAGAATAAGTATGCACTGATCCATTGTGGGCCACCATGTAATCCCCCAGGGTACATGGGGATTAGGTCAAATAAATCAAATAAATTCTCGTGAATCATTTTGGTTTTGAAGTGGCTTCAGTATAAAGTAGGCCGCATAGCTTGAGATAATGTGCCAAAACTCAGTAAATAAACAAGAGTGCTTAACATGGTGAGAAATATTCTCTTTTTACAAAATATGATTCTTTGCATAATGTCTTTCACAGCCCACAAAAATGGAGAATAAACAGGAAGATAAACCAGAATGAACACAGTGAGGAAACCCTGGAGCTTCCCTGCAATACATGGCCGACATGATGGAAGATAACCATAATGCTTCAGCAGCATGGAACCTAACAGGCCTGTCCACACAGGTTGTAGTGATAAAACGTCTTTTTCATGTACTGATCCACTTTTTTTTTCTCCTTCAAATCCAATTCCAATACCTGAGTTTGGATATCTGACATAACTGGTGCAGATTCCAATGTTGTCAAATTGAAAAGTATTATTAATATTTGTTATTGGTATTAAATATAGTTACATAAGGCTCACACAAGAGCAAAATATATAAAAAATCAATGCAAAATAATATGGTAACTCATTTAATGTCTAAACTTGAACAAATCAAGTGCATAAAAAGTAGATTTCCTTGCATGAGTTCAAAAGCACTAAGAAAATGGAGGCTGCTGGATTCTAGTAGCACAGTTTAATTACTGATTAGTAAATCAAGTTCAATAAATTAGTGTTTATTTTTGCTTACATTTTATTTGTATACATCTATGATTAAAGGAAACATCAGACTATGGAATCTGGGTCAGTGTGTGGTTGATAAACATGAGTATTGACAATATACGATAGTGGATCTGATCTTTATAAGCTGAAAATATCCATTCCACAGGTAACCATGAATTCTTGATTCACAAAGCACCAGAGAGAGATGCCTGCTTTAGGAATAAATTGGCATATTTCCACTAATCAGCATTCATTCTTTAGTGTTGATGAAATTGCATGTAAAACCCACAATGCTCAACAGTAGACTGACACTCTTATACAGTAGCACAGTGGGGGATTCAGCCTACAGGACAGTTTAATATCAAATTACCCTCAATCTAGACTAGAAATACACCATGACACCTTCTTTTCAACTTGCAGGGGCTTAAGGTTAAAAACCCAAACATGCAGCGGGGGCCTGGGGTTTATTTG
Source organism: Pseudopleuronectes americanus (assembly GCA_038501795.1). NCBI lineage: Eukaryota > Metazoa > Chordata > Actinopteri > Pleuronectiformes > Pleuronectidae > Pseudopleuronectes > Pseudopleuronectes americanus. Next base: position 17,891,018 of record CM076730.1, read on the forward strand.
CAGGAAAGCTTCTGATGCAATTCCAAGAAACTAACCCACCCTGCATCATCCTGTTACAGTTTGGCTCGTGGTGAAGGTCTCTTCATTGTGCCTGTGACAGCTATAATCGGATTCGTGTATTGATAAAGGATGGCCATGAGGCTACTTCGGCATGTCACTCGCCCTGCAAAATTGCTTCCAATCCTGTCTTTAAATAAACTCGACAGGGCTGCGGGGCTGGATGCAACGCTGAAAACCTTTCTGTGTATCCACCAAGTGAAAGACAGCTCCCATGCACCACCACCCTTTCAGATCCGTTCAATACCTCAAGAGGGATTTATTGCTATTCAGTGAAGTGACACACCTTTCAGAGGAAAACTGTCTGACAATTGAGTTCTTTTGCCGATGATTGCTGGAAAAAAATGTCTCTAACCCTTTTCTGTCTTTCTTTATTTTCTAGCCAGTCATGGCATCAAACCTGTGTGCGCAGCCGGTGCTGCAGCAGCAGCAGCAGCAGCAGTGGGGATGTCTGAGGGCAGATGAAATGACACATAGCATCACATAGGAGTGTGTGTGCACAGAGAAACTCAGGATACATGTGGTGTGTGTGGTGCTGATTAATAAAGACACTGCAAAGACTGCATGTTCCCTAGGGGGGGGCTGTGGTACCTTTATGGCGACTCGTTTTTTACAATGCAAGGCCGCGAATGAGAGGGGAAATTATAACAATGCAATTAAAATGCAAAATAAAAGAACAAGGACGTGGCTGTTGATTTGTTCGGGATCATTTATGTTTTTTAATTCTGCTGCATGATGGACGTTTCCATCCCGCACCATGAACACGCACCACAGCTAGATGTGAATTTCCACGCAGAAAAGTGCACGCGCTCAGAAAAAGAAAAACACCACTTGAGAAATAAGTGACGCACACTCAGCATCTTCATCTTCTTCCTCACACACACACACACACACACCTTCATGTTGGAATAAAGGCTACGTGTTTGTGTGTGTGTTTGTGTGTGTGTGTGTGTTTGTGTTGTGTTGTGTGTGTGTTTGAGCCTCGTTAGCATCTGCGCTCATTCGCAAATAAAAGTTGCTAATAGCTGCGCATTCAGAGTTAGCGCAATTTTTTTGTTGTTGTATAATTTTTAAATAAAAACAAACGGAGACTCCGGACTGTGTTCGCCGCCCTGCTGTAGCCGGAGCCCGGTTCAGCCACAGAGACCGACCGACCGGGGGGAGCTGGCTTCCATGCATTTCACACGTTTACAAAAATAAAAGGACAATGTCTTCTTTCAAAGTGTATCTCCACGACACACACACGCACACGGACACACAACGTTAGCTAACCCCCGGTGTCACAAAGTTAGCTGCGTCTCAAGTTCAATGGGGGACATGGGGAGAGCGGATAACGGGTGCAACTCACTCAATCTCCTCCGTGTCACCGCCGTGGGCATGTCTCTCCTTTCCCCCCGGACCCGCTGCGTGTAGTCCCGGCTTCAGTTTGTAGAAATCCACTTCGTGTTTAAAAAAAAAGAAGAAGAAGAGAAACCAACAAGGGCGGGGGGGGTGTGTGAGCGGGACTGGGAATGGGGAAAAAAACCAGCACCCCCGGGAGAGAGAGAGACAGAGGTGGGAACGGTGGGTTGAAAAGATACGAGTCCAACCGCCGGAGGAACACGAGGTCCTTACCCTGCTCCGCCGGCCGGGGTCGTGGGATACCGGATCTATTCGTGGCAGCTCCTCGGCTCACGCGCTCACGTCAGCCCCGCTCGAGAGCTCCGTGTGGCGGCTCGAGCGAGAAGAGGGAAAAACACGACAAACCCAGAACGGAGGAGAGATCTCACTTCTTCTCGCTCTCTCTCTCGCTCTCTATCTATCTCTCTCTCTCTCTGTCCCTCCACAAGTAAATTTCAAGTTGTGCGGCAGAAGTCGGTGCGCACTCGGCTCCGTCCCTCCTCCCTGCAGAAGGAGCAGTGGCAGGCAGGCAGGCAGCAGTGCGCGGATCTCTCCCCCCCCCCTCGCAGTCACGCTTCTCTCTGCCTCTGTGGACAAAACAAACACAGGTCGATCAGCGGGATTTTTTTTGCCGGGTTCACTCGGATGTGTTCGATGCCGTGGCCCCCTACGACTCAGCTGGAACCTGGGGGACCTCGAACCTGTCGTTGTTTATTTCTGTTTTTCACACCAAGCACCTGCTGGAGAGAGGCTGAGAAACTGCGTGTGCACGGTTTTTTTTATTTTCTTGAGGAAACACTGCCAGAGATCATTTATTTGAAAAAGCATAAAGCAACATGTCCCACGACTCACGATACGATACAATACATGATACAGGCTACATAACATAACAATACATGTCCCAGGAAACGATACAATACATGATACAGATAACAATAATGTTACGATACATGTCCCAGGACAAAGATACCATGCGATGCATAGCGATAACATTCCGATACATGGCCAAAGATAACAATAACTTTACAAGACATGAGCTAGGATAACGCTAACATTCCGATAAATGGCCCATGATAACGATTACATCATGATACATGTCCCAAATAACGATAACAGTACAATACATGATTCTGGCTATCGATAACATTACGATACATGTCCCAGGATATTGATAATATTACGATACAGGTCCCAGGATATTGATAACATTACGATACATGACCGAAAATAACGATAACAGTACGATACATAATCCAGGATATCGATAACATTACGATACATGTCCCAGGATATCGATAACATCACGATACATGACCGAAAATAACGATAACAGTACGATACATGATCCAGGATATCGATAACATTACGATACATGTCCCAGGATATCGATAACATTACGATACATGGCCCAGGATAACGATAACATTACAATACATAACCAAGGATAACGGTAACATTACAATACATGTCCCAGGATAACGATTACATTACGATACAGAAATTCTTCATAATCCATGTGTTGCAAGACAATCATCTAATGATACATTCTGATATCAAACCGATCACATAGAGAACTCTAGTATTCGTGTACTTTATCGATCAAGACACTGTTTTCCATTCACTGTAAGAAACAAACTTGTTTTACCAACATTTTTCACAATGCGGATGTTGTACATCAGTCTGCATCTAAAACTCATCTTCCTCCTCTAGACATCCCCTATAATCGACCATGTAGATTTGTTATTGGCCCATTACAACGCACCACCCCAAAACCCTTAATCATGTACATTTCAGTTATCGATGGGGCCTTACTCGTCCAATTATCTATTGAGACACTCTATGCAGCTCTTTTTCTCTGTTCCCGCAGTCTTTCAGCCAATATCCCAGAAAGCATTTATGTTAAAAGCTCCTTCTAATTTACCAGCAAACATTTCATCCATATCATCTTTCCATTTGTAATTTATCTTTATTCATTTTTTCATTTAACTTCTCTTTGTATTCTTTGTGTGTTTTAAATATGCTGTCTAAAAGTCAACATTTACTTATTGTGTTGAGGACCTGTCTTATACTGAAACACTTTGATCACTGGGACACTGTTAGGATACGTTCTAGGGTAGCATGTATGTAGTTGTTCCCACTTTCATGTACACATGATTATGTGTGTGTGCAGTGGAATATAGTCACATACATGTATCATTGGCAACAGAGTGATGCAGGGGTCACTGGGTTCCTGGTTCTAATCCCAGTTGGTTCTGGGTGTTTCTATGGAGTTTGCATGTCCCCCCCCTGGTTTTCTCAGAGTATTCTGCTGCTTCCTCCCACAGTCCAAAGACATGTGGGAGTGCACATCGGGGTTAGGTTAATTGGAGATTCTAAACTGACAGTGGGGTGCGAATGTGAGTGTGAGGGGTTGTTTGTCTCTCTTAGCTGGCCCTGCAATATGCTCGCCACCTGTCCAATGTCAGCCTGGACGGGCTCCAGCTCCCCCAATGACCCACACAAAGATAAGCAGTATAGATAATGAATGGATGTATCCTGCATGCATCTGTGGTTCTGGATGCCTGTGTGTGTAAATGTATCTTATACCATCATGAACCACCACTCCCTCCAGATTGTGTGAGTCAATACCTTCTGTTTAAATTGCAAAAACTATTTATTTAATATACTGTGAATGATTAAATAAGAATGATCATGGAGATATGATGGCAGATAGTGAAGATTAAATACAGAATTGTTAAAAACGTTCTCTCAAAAATAATGGAGTCAAACTATTCCTGGTTTTCCTGGGGAGCCCCTCCAGCTCATCCAGGTGGTCCCCGGGCCCCCACTAGCAACCTCTGCAATAAGCAACTTCATGTATCATCCCTGAGAATAGAACATTTATAAATACTGCCCTATTATCCTCAGTTTCTAGAGCAAATAAAATGCATCCAGCCCCCAGTCCTCACCCTCATCCTTGCTCTCACCTTGTGAAGGCTCAGGACAAGACTGTAATCTATAATTTATAAGTGCAGGCCAACTTTCTGGCTCTTTCGCCAGCACTTGAAATTGTTTTTTAAGACAGCCTTGGGAGACGGTTACAGGAAATATTCCCCCGCTGTTCAGTGACCAACACCAACATGTTAACAAGCTGTGTGTTGACAAGGAGAAGTGTAACGACTTTGCAGTTTGCTCACGTTCAAATGTTAAGAAAAGTACAACCAGAGACCATTTGATGCACAGCCACTGCAGTGAAAAAGCAATTTTGAAATTTGAAGAAGGTATCAATACCTACAAATCTAGATCTGGCATTTCCAGCTGAATCACAACCCACTGGCAACCAAGGCCGGATTCCAGTCACTGCAGAATACATAAGTGAAGCAGTGTAATGGGGACAGAGAGAGGGCTCTGCTTACAGTGCAGCTTGACTGTTAGTGCATGAGCACTCAAGCGACTCGGCTGAACGTGCAGGGCATGGACACCGTGACCCCCGGTAATGAGGACCTGAATATCTTTAGGATTCTGACAACCCATCTACTCCGCCTTCTAACCTCTCCATGATCAATCGTTAGCTTGGCAGAACCCCCTCTCTGAACTGTCGCCCGACTTTCCACCACACCTTCCATAATAACGGGGACAAATGACATTTACACAAGGTCTCACCCTGTCGTTAATGTCTCCTGCATTTGGGCAACCAGGTAGATCCTCCTTTCAACACACACACACACTCATAGGGACACATTAACCCCTAATTCAAGTCACAAAAAGAGTTGCTATGCCCCCTCAAAGTGAATCAAAGAGAAAGTAATGTACACTATTATGTGTACAGAAGGTCTTTGACCAGAGCCTTGTATAAAATGCTCTTTATCGAGCGACAGCCTGCAGGAGGCTTTGAGTATGGACAAACGATAACCTTGTGCAGAGCCCAGTGATCCAGAAATAGGATCCTCTCAGACAAATAAGAGGCCGAGGCAGCACGGTTACACTTAGCGGGTGGCCATTGTTTTGATAAAACCATCGTCAATATGTAGGTGCCAGACAGAGAAATTGGCGCATGTGCTCAATAACGCTGTAACACATCTCTGGTGGCCCGAACCGAGTCCGGTTTTTCAGCTTCACACATCTTAGGCAGCCTTGGCGCTAAAGAGTCCTTGGAGGGCCACCGGCCTTTGTCTTTTCCAGACATCGAATAAACTTCGTCCAATCAGGTTTCTCAGAACTATCCTCATTGAATGTAACACAGGAGATATGCTGCCTCCTGCGCAGGGATGTTTCATTAAGGAAGGAATGACATATAGAATCATGAATCCTATTTTCTTCAGCCAATTTAACAAATTATATCCATCTGAGGGTTGGAACAATACTCACTCTTTTAACTTTTTCCTGTTATTAATTATTTCCGTAACTTGGAATAAACGGTCGGCTAAATTACTGCAAATCAAAAACAGTCTACAGCACCAAATCATCCTCTAACCATAACACTCCTGGAATGAAGCCTCGTACATGGGTCCCTTTATCAGCTGTTCCTCCTTATTAATTTTTTATACTGAACTCTATGGGGAAATCAGCCGAGAGAAATTACTTGTAAAGAGATTCATTTCTATCGAGAACCCCCTCAGTTAGTACTTGAAGGGTTGAAGGCGGATTTAATAGTGGTGCATTTACTTTCCTGCTGAGTCGTGGGGCGGCTGTGGCTTGGGAGGTAGAGCGGGTCGTCCACTAAGTGCTCGGTGGTTCAATCTCCGGCTCCTCCCATCTAAGTTTCCTCTGTCAAAACACTGCAATCGCTGTGGAGAATGTGTGTGAATGTGATTCATGGCTTTGAGAGGCTGTTGAGAGAAGAAAATACATAAAGAAGAAAATACATAAAGCAGAACCTATAGCGTGGTGCACATTACATTATATACTGAGTAAGAATCCTAAGGTGATGCAGAGAAATGATGGGAACACTGGCTTTTAGTGACAGTTGATGTGTATAGTTGTAATTTTGAATGGATTATCTGGTACAAGTAATTTTTTGAGGGAGGATATCAGATATCTGCCGGTTTTCTTCAAATTAGGAATGTGGATCCATTTAAGCATAAAAATATTTAAACAGACTTGGAAGAGAGGGAGTGGAATATATTACCTAAAGTATTTTTCTTTATTCTCATATAACTATGAGTTTTTTCCCAATAAATTACAACTTTACTCTTGTATTATTACAACTTTCTTCTCGTTTTCGACATTATTCATTCAGAGGCTTCATTTTCAAGACCGTCACAGTGATGCAGCTAGACTCGTTTCAAAGGCTTCTCCAGACAAATTCCTCCTTCATATCAAATCAAATCAAATCAAATCAAAGTTTATTGTCACATTCACCAAATAACAGCGTCATCAGAGCAGTGGAATTCTTATGACCTGGCAGGCAACATCTAGGCAGTAGACGGGCATTCCAAGATAAAAAAAAGAACATATAACATATTATATATAACATAACATGAAACTCGTGACATATAACATCAAAACAAAGGGCTAGCAGCAGTTTATAAGGTGAAAGAGTGAGAAATATTAAACTAAATAATTTGCATAAAGGCACCGCTGGGAATTGAACCCAGGATCTTCTGTTTACTAGACAGACGCTTTACCAACTAAGCCACGGCGCCGGATGAGAGAGGCCGTGCCGGGTGGATCTATAAATACCCAACATATCCCGTGAGTTATAGCTCTGTAGAAACCCGGTCCTCCAAAAGATCTGGTTCCTGAACTGAGACACAGCATCGAAGTCCAGTGAAACCAGAACCTACACAAGCAGCAGAAGTCAGTGCTGATTGGTGGTCAGATTATCGTTTACTTGTGAAATTCACAGGCAGAGGAAGTCATTGCCTGTGGTATTTAGTGTGGTGATGATAACGTGTACCTTGATATCCAAAAGATAAAAATGACATACACAGGTTCTGTTTACTGCCATGAGAAATTTAAGACATTTTAATGAAACCTGAGGAATCGAAATAGTGGTGAAAATCCTTCATTTTTTTATTAAAACAGTATCAGAAAGGATTACTGACTTCTATTCAGTCCCATATTTAAAAAGGTTTATCCATCAAACATTTGGAAGTCAAGGGTTCCAACCTTGTGTTTTAACATCGAGCTGCGGGGCCAAGTCTTTTGTTTACACTTGAGTCATGAGCTGTATAATAATTGTTTCATTATTCACGGTTTAATCTGCTTCAAAGTAAAACAAAAGGGAGAGAACCAGAGAGCACACACAGATCTGCACCTGTGGAGACTGAGCTGCTCTGGGTAGAGAACCACATCGAACTAATATTGAAATCTGAACAATGAGAAATTAAATACGTGATTCAGATTCATGTCGCAGAAATATGTAAAACAACACTGGAGTGATATTCTGCTGTCCAACATACAACAACAACATATATTACCGAGCGGCTGCTCCTGTGGTTTGTTCTGAAACCAAATTGCATAGCACATACAGGAAAATTACAAGTGTGAAGATGTTTGTCACTTGTTCACCAGTTCTATCAACACAATGATAAGTTACAGGCTTTCTAACATTTATCTATAGAAGCTGGCTCCAGCGTCATGTTGTATTTCACAACAGAAATGACAACCAGTAGCTTTCATGTAATAACAAATGTGTCCTGCTAAGTAAACATGTTCAGTTTTCATGGTCTTCATTGGAGAGAAAAAACATTTATTTTTCAATATTTTAACAATATTTTTGGTTTATCATTGCAATCCGTTCTCCAAAGGAAAAAGAGCAACTGTTCAATAGATGTCCTCGGTTAATCTCCCCTTCGCCCCAGGATTTCCATTAACTAGCCTTTTCAATTTATCCCTTTTTGTGAGATGGGTGGTATTTTTTTTCTCAGTCATATTTTTTCTCAGAAGTGGAATTAAGCTCATTTCAGCTGAGGGAAATCTTTGTTTCTCAGCCGTCTCTGCCAATTCTTTATTTGTATTTTGTTTGTGGTGCCTCTCTGGTTTTAATCAGTTTATTAAAACCGAGTTAAATTCTGCTTATTCCTTTACTTCCTCCTTGATTTTTACCAGAAGATGGTAAACCCAGGAGACCGCCTGCAGTCGTTAGCGTGTTACCGTGTTGCAGCCCATCTGCGTTTCATCAGAAAACATTCGGTCTCCCCTGGTTTAATCTAATAAATGAATCCTCAGACTCAGCAGACGTACACTTACACGTCTGGCCGTGGTTATCAGGGAAAATTTGAATCTAGGGAAAACAGCTCTGAGCAAAACAAACATCTTGGATTTTATGTAAAACCTGAGTCTGACTGTTAGCTGATACAAACTGGCCAATATGAGCCCAGCACAAACATTCATTTCAGTATTATTATTATTATTTATAATATTTATGGTTAACAAACATTTCTTGGAAACAAATATGTCAGTTTATCTACAATGTTGTTAACGTCATGAATGTATTTTGTCCTCTCTTAGAATATAAATGAATTTTAAAGGGATAAAATGTAGTTAATAATTGATATAACGTTCACGAATAAGATAGTTTAAGAAAAATTAAGAAATAAAAACTAAAAACCTCTGTCTTTTGCCACACGATCAAACCATTTTCCCCAAAACAAAATCTGTATTAAAGTCCCTGCTGATATTTTTCTAAAGATATTTCATGTATTATTAATTGGATTTTGCATCAAAGGTGTTTTACTCAAAGGTTAAACACAAAAGTCAGAAATGTTGTTGATACACAATGATCAAGGGAGCGAACCCAGTCTCCAGAGCAGGATGCTTTCATCTTACAACTGTTGCACAATTAACGCAGGATTCAATGAGGCAGGAAAACAGTTAATGGAAGTTAATGATGAGAACACACAGAGCTTTGTATCATTAACCAACACGCAGTGAGACATGGTAATGATTGCGGTTACCGTCTCAGCAGTCGGACAGAATGAAGACCCAATTTGACGAGAGCACTCGTCGAGCCGCTGCTGAACCTCCCTTCCTGAGAGGAAATGGTCGGAGGAATAAAAAAGTCACACTCGCACTCGGTTGCAAATTGCATCGAGCAGCTTGATAACTGGACACGATAATGTGGTTTCAGTCTCACAGTGGGGGGGGCGTGAGGTCGATGCCTGTGATGCAGCAGCAGCTGCATCAAGGCAACACAAATGAGCAGGAGAGATGAACATTGGAACATCCCAGGTGTATCTGCATGATATGAACACAGTTAAATTGTTGTTCCTTAACAGATTAAAGCTTTGAATTCAGTCTGTGTTGCTTTGATCAGCTGATGCTACAGATCTTCTGTCAGGCTGTAGATGATGAAATACTACCTCTACTACTACTACTACAACCACAACTGAACAAGCAGTGGCATTATGGTGATAAAGGTGCACGATTTATTCCTCAGAGCAGCAGTAATATAGAAAAAATAACAATAATGAGACATTTTTAACTACAAAAATCCTCCGCAAAGGCCCAGTTGTCCCCTTAAATTGGTAAAGATAGATAGATATATAGAGAGATAGATATTCTACAGGTCCCGAGGGAAATTTAGTCTTCCAGTAGCACACCAAACACATAAAACACAAGAGCATAAGAATGATAAAAGGTCAAAATTAGTCAAGAATAAGTTCACTGCAGTGAGATGAAAGTACATATAGCAACTAGAACCACCACAAAGCTGTCACTGGAAAGAACGATGTGCTAATGGAGATATCGACAGTACAGATGTTTTAAATATAAGGAGATCGAAAGACACAAATAACCGAGGCAGAGTATTGAAGCCAAATCTAAGGGCCTGAATCTCCATTGAATTCCCCATCTGGATCCGCACCAGAATTTAATCGGCACTTCCCTAACCCATGCCACATCCTTCCCCAAAGTTTCATTGAAATACGTCAGACAGTTTTTGCGTAAAACCAGTAAAAAGAACTAAAGGACAGGGGTGAAAACATAACCTCCTAATATTCACTCATCAAAAATCTATATCATTTTACCATCAGACGAGGAGATGTGAGTTTTATGTTTTTCTCTCTGCAATCACACCGATTTCAAAAAGCTCTTTCTCTCTCTTCAATGCTACTCACGTCTAATATCTATAATATATTCCTGTCTGATATCCACCGGACTGATTTATCAGCTGAAGGCTTGAGATAATATGAATTCCCTTTAAGAGCGCTATTATATATGAAGTGATCAGCTAAGACAACATTTCGCTGCATCACAAGCGCACCTCTTAAGCCATGAGAGAGAGAGAGAGAGAGATGAGAGAGAGAGAGAGAGAGAGAGAGAGAGAGAGAGAGAGACATGAATGATCTGAAACACTCCTTCAAAGACTGGAGCTACAAGAAACACACAGGATTTTTCAAAGAAGCTATATTTAAAAAGGGGAATGAAGAGAAACGAAGAGGAAGAGACAGCAGCGGTGAGAGAGGCCGAGAGAGAAAGAGAGAAAGAGAGAGAGAGAGAGAGGGAGAAAGAGAGTGGTGGGCTGGAAATGGATGAAGGACACATAAGCTCTCATTGAGTTGGCAACAGTGAAAAGAGCCCTCGGTTATTGAAAAAAAAGGAAGAAATCAAAGGCAGAACAATTCCTGCAGAGGGACGGGGGCAGAGAAACAAGCCTGTCCTCTTCGTCTTTGTTTCCTTTCTCCCTCCACTACGGTAGCCAGCAGGTTGCCCAGGCCCTTGAGCACAGAGATCTGAGGAGGAATGGGAGACGACACAGCACAAATTGTGTTTTTTATTCTGCAACGTGGAGGATTGTGCTGTGAGTGTTGAGCGCTGCTGACACGCCGTAGAGGCCACAAACATGTCAGTCCGTGTGTCCCCTCGCTAATTATTCATGAAATGCTAAATGTATCTATATGTTGCATGACACGGCGGAACATGCATCGTGTTGCGTGAGGTGTGTCGTGTCATGGCCGCACATGTAAGGACACTAACAGCAAGGTCATGATGCAGTGCTGCGCCGAATGCGGCACAGAGTAATGTGTGCTACATGACAGCACAGGAATAGACTCCGGTTTTATGGAGGAGGTCATCTCGCGGTAGCCAGCTGTTGGAGACGTGAGTCGGTGGTGATGGATGTGATGGACGGGCATTATCCCTCCGTCTCTTCCTGCCGTCCCTGTCAGCGTTTTCCCTGCAGCAGATTGGGTTCCACCAGTCATCCCTCACAGAGCAGCGCTGGGGGAATCTGCTGTTTCAACCTCGCGGAGCATCCCACCAGACAAATGGATATTAGCTGGTTAATTTTTAATTCCTGAGATGCAAGGGAGCCGCGCTCTTTCATGGCTGGAAGGAGAGCTAATGGTCCCGGATTAGGTATCACGGGCGGATATCTGGGAACAGGCCCACGGGAATGCAGTGTGGCTCTCTCCATTGAACACCATTAGGAGTCTTGGAGTAAGGGGAAGAAAGCCTCTCAAAGACACACTGTCCAGCTATTGACCTTTCAGAGGCACAATGGAGGTCCCCACTGGAGAGATATTGAGTGGATGCTGGGAGCGGTTCATTAAGCCATGGTGGGAGTTAAAAACACTGTTGTTGATAAGGTCTGTACCCAGTCCAAGGCAGCCGGAGATAGATTTCTGTTTCCCACCGACCGACTGCCCGGGCCCACCAAGAGAGATCAAAATGAAGGATCTGTGTGATAGTACAATGGCCGGATCACTGCAAGGCGTTGTTTTGCAGGAGAACCGCTCCCCCCCGCTGTGATCATCGGCGTATTTGCAGCGGCATAAACACAGAAGATTGCGACAGTAATAGGCTGTGGGGCTAAAAGCACATCAAGACACTCTCTGGACAGATAGATTGAAATGCTTCAGCCGTGTTTTTCCTTGACCACCTAAAATAATTTCCTTGCTTTCAGCAGGATTGGCAGTGATGATTGTTTTTATTGACTCTGATGTTCCATTAGCCGAGGAGCATGCTCGGGGTAAATGGCTCCTGACAACAGCACAGAGCCGGCTGATGATACCCCCGTCACCAGACCTCACACTGGGGTTATTAACTGTCCGCCACTTCTGCACCAGCACCAGCACTCCCCCCCCCCGACAGTGACACGTACATGAATGAAATATAACACGGTCCTCGGGTCCCTCTCATCTCCCAGCGGAGCGTGTGGGTGAAGGCAGAGGACTGATGACGGCATTTGGAATTCAAAGGAGGTTTAAAGACAGAAATTAACTGAGATCTGTGAGAAAGGGTGTTGACTCGTCAGTGTCAGAGCAATTATGATGAATAGCATGTGTCGGCTTTACAGAAATATGTTCCCTCCTCTGTTGTTGTTTACTGGTCAAACTGTCACATCATTTCATTTAGCGATACAAATGTCTGGAAAACCTCCAATTAGGTGCTAATCTTACCTGAGGAAACGAGGTGACAGGGAGAGAGCAGCATCCGCATAAACTCTTATTGGGCTGCAATTAACAATTCATTTTTATCATAGATTCATGCGTCGATAAATGTTTTAATGAAACAGTTAATTGTTTAGTCGATAAAATGTGAGATATAATTGTGGGAAATGCTCGACTGAGCCCGAGGTGACAAAAGAAATTTAATCAGTTAATTTTTGCAAAAAGCTGAAACTCGATTTGTGCGTAACTTTTAGTAAACAAGACAAAAAATGGACAATGAAGGCAATACTCTATTATATAACATCTTCACTGACAAAATGTTAAAGAACTCAAAAATACAGGACGACCACGACATCTAATGAATCCTTCACAGAATTTGTTGTGATGTTTGGTCGAACAACAAGACACAGCAGAGAGAGAAGCTGTGAGCTGCAGGGAAACGGCAGAAGAAGAACTATCATTCGGTTCAGGCTTAAAAAAAAGAAAGAAGATTTGGTGACAACTGCAGTGGAAACCTGTGGTTATGTCCACGGCCGTTTCATGTCAGGGTGTCAGCTACAAATCGAAATGCCAAATAATGCGTTGGCCGGGTTGTCACCTTATCCTGTCAGCTGAAGTCCATCGGAGAAAACAAACATGCAGGTGTAATGCAGTAAGTGACAAGGTGCACGGCTGTTCAAATTGGGAAACACACACACACACACACACACACACAAACACACAGGCCTTGTAAGCATTTTTTTAATTCGCACCTATACACACAGCAGAGAGGTGCTTGTCACTCCATGAACACGCCACCTGTGTGTGCCAGCCTGTGGTTCCAGATAGAGCCATGCAGTCACACAGAGGTGATTAGAGCCTCCTTCTATAATCTGCCTCCTCTGTCCTTTCTCCACACATCATTACAGTAATACAGCAGGCTCTATTACCCCTCCGCAGCCCCCTCAATGCCCCATCGCCACCGCCTCCCGCCAGCCTCCGAGCAGGGGTGAAGGACCGAGGTCCCAGCAGCATGGCAGTTTTAATTTCACGCTTTGTTAATGTCGCCGTAGCGAGTGCTTGTTCCCGCCCGACACCCTCAACCGGGCCCCCCCCATGCAAGGGTCGCGTCCCTGCTGGCTGCCCTCTGGTCGGCCCCCAAGGAGAGACAGGAGCCCTCCTTACCTTCTTTATTTATTTATTTTTATTTTCTTTACAGCTGTCGGCCATTTGTTGGAAACCTCTCCCTCACAACCTCCCGCCCCCTGCTTACCTTTTATCTTACTCTCCACCCGTTGTGCACTCTGTCACTGTCTGTTTCACTCTCGACCGCCCCATCTCTCATTCCCCCTCTCACCCATGTCGATTATCTATCTCTCTTCTATTGCAGACTCTTTCTCGTCCGCTGCCTTCCCCTCTCTCTGGTGAACAGCTCTTTTTCTCTCAGCGCGGCCCACTCTCTGCCCATCCACTGTATCTTCCCCATGTACTCTCACTCCAGCTCGATTGCCCGCTCTTCATCGCCTTCCCTCGTTCTGTCCCATTATCTCCCTGCCTTTAATTCCAACACACTCCGTTTTCACTCGGCTCCGCTCGCCATCTCAATTTGGACGAACACGTCTCATTGCGTCACTGCCTCCTCTCTTTCCCTCCGTGTCGCCAACCCTCAAGCCTCCAGTTACACACTGCACCATCTGTATTTGCTAAGCACTGAGAAAGGCTGGGAATCATCAATCTGTCAACCTGCTCCTGCTGCAGTCGCCAGCCACTTTCAGAAGTCCCTAAAAAAAATGCTACTGTAAGCACAAACTTGTTGAACTGCAGTTTTTTTTTACAGTCAGCCTGAATGTTTCAGCGCGGGGGCGGGGGGGGGGAACAAAGCCTCATGACCATGAAAACAGGGTCCAGAACCCTCCTGCTCTTTGACCTGGTTCTGTCCATTGTTACTTATACTGTTGTCAGGGCTTTAACATTAACACACTGGAAAAATAGATTAAACAGACCGTTTCTCCTTTATGTAACTGGGTATAAATATATCTATAGCCTAGCTGCTCCCGTACAGAGTGCTGATCTGAACGAGGTGCTTGTAATAATTCAGAGTAGCTGGTTGACTCCCACTAGTAACCTGTAAAAGTACTGGTATACAGATTCCAAATAATGTGATGGCACCTTAAGGGGATAATTCTGTGTGATTAAAACATGCATGTTATTCTTTTGTACAGTTTAGGTCATCATGCATCATCCTATTAGTGTTAATAACTGATATCGTAAGTCCAACAGGTCAACAAACTAACATTTTAAAGATCAGACTGATTTAAATAGAAAGCTAAGTTAGCTTATTAAGATGAGAATAGGAAAATAAAGTATTCATTACCCAAAATGCTGATTGTAAACACTGGTGCAAAATTGCTTATATTTCATAATTACAGTGGTCAGCTCTGGAGCTTCACAGCAAGAAGGTTATTGGTTCAAATCCTGCTTTTTCTTTTTGGAGTTTTCCAGTACAAAGACACACAGATTGGGGTTAATGGAGACTCTAAACTGTCAATAGGAGGGTGAATGGCTGTCAGTATAGATAATGGATGGGTGGGTAATTATCTTCTTATGTAAAAAAAACAAATATGCACACAGATAACATTATCATAAGCTAATGATGCATCAAGCCTATAGAGAAAACTCTTGATTACACTGTATGTATTGGGAGGTATGATGGTGGTTGGCAGCTCACGGCTGACCTGGGTCTCTCTATGTGGGGTTTGCATGTGTGTTGGTTTTGTCTGTAGGTGTGAATGGTTGTGTGTATTTGCCCTGTGGTGCCCCGACCTCTCGCCCACTGTCAGCTGGGATTGGCTCGAGCTCCCTGCGAGGATAAGTAGTATAGTGGTTTCGACACCATGTATAAAGATACTGTTAATACGTCTGAGTTGTGTTTCCACGTCTCACACAACTTCCACCGCTGCACATGACAGCATGACACGCCTGCTTATACTTCACCTTGTTGCTGTTAGTGCGAAGCGACAACACCATCGAGTCGGCCGCGTCATGTTAATTCAAACGTGTCATTTGGAGATAAAGTGATGAAATTAGACGTCAGTTTCCATTCAACTCGTGAAACCTGATCAATATTTTTTTCCAGCTGCACGGGAGAGCAGCGACCGACCAGCAAAACAGAAGGACACAATAACGACACATTAATTAAAATGTTAAAGATTTCAGATTGGAGTTAAAGGGGTAGAAAGGCCCATGGTTCGGATGGTAATCATTCTGCAGGGGGACAAGTGCACCTTTCACTGGCTGTTATTTCCTGTGTTCTTCTTCTCTCCTCTGTGTGCATGTAGTTATCAGTCGAGGTCTTCCAACAGATAAGCGGCCAACACAAAGGACTGGATAATGAAATGGAGGCTCCCCAAAAAGGAAAATGGCTGAAAAAAAAGCCTCTTTGGCTTTAGGAGACTTTTCCGAGGGTCTTGTTTCCGAGACAAGGGGAAGGTAACAGAATCTCTTAGTAAGTGAAGTCATAGGGTCTCCTGCGGGAGGGCATTGATCGGAGGTGAAACACTGAGGCAGAAGGGAGTAACTATCAGATTCTACACACACATCACACACACAAAAACACAGACACACACACAAAGAAACCAAAGTTTACTCATAAAAACTGTTAACACCCACTTATTGGCATTCAAGTCCATAAACTTTTTCTCCTACTCAGCACCACACACACACATAGATGCAGAAACACACACACACACACACACACCACACACACACACACACACACACACACACTAAGTGTTCTTATGATCGCATGTCTGTGAATGTAAATGTGTGGCTTTACGACATATTTTGTCACAGGCGACACATTCACGAACACACCTAACAACGCAAATCAATAACCATTTGTAACAATCTTTTGATTATTGTGTATCTGGAGCTGCTCCAACACGACAATAACTCACACAGCTCCCGCCTCGGCTAATGGTCTGGCAGAAACAGCTGAGCCATTAACAGCACCATGATTGTTTGTCTCTGAATCTGACTTGCCTCTCTGTGCTTAATCATAACAGATGACATGACACTTGCCCACAGACGCCAGGCCGCAGCTATTGTTTAAGTTCTCTCTAATCCGCTTGTTGCTAGGTAACCGGCACTTATCAGCCCCCCCTTTTTCTTATTGTACTTTATTTAACTGCATGTATTAAGTTGCTGCATCCCACAATCGCTACAAGGCCTGTTCCACATTGGGAACATTGTCTTTTGTGGTTACTGAAACGCATGCCAGATACGGTTGCACACTTCAGGCTATGGTGCTGTGACACGTCAATACTTAATCTTACATTATACTTGTCGCAGATGATCCTCTGCATGGCTGTTCCCATGTCTGTTTGTAAGCCTGGCTCCATGCAAATGAATGTGTGCGGCTGGCGCGAGAGTCCAATCTCTCATGTGAAACAGGGAGCAGGCAGTTTTTTTTTATCTCTGGGAACATTGGAGAAAATATTATCGTTTTTCTGCAGAACACTGTAAGGATCCGCACTGAGTTTATCAGTTTTTCTGCTATTTATATTGATACACCCCGAGATGCTGCAGCAGGTGAGATATATGGCTCCATGAAGTATGGCTTTGTCCATAGTGAGGAGGCACTGAACGCTGTTTTGTGATGAGATGGGGACCGGGCCAAGGTGACCCTTCAGTAATATATGGGCTGCGGCTGTCAAGGCCTCCCAGGAAGGTATTTGTCATCAGTGTCCCCCAAGTGTAAGGTTACTAGCGAATCAGGTTATCAGTCTACTGTTTTTGGCAGCAATGGCACAAAAACACAGATAATCTTTTCAATATAGCCCAGCGCTGCAGAGAGAGATAAAGATGCACGTGCACAAAATAAACACATGCACACATACACACAGCCACTGAGTGTAAAGATAGCCCGGTGGTGTATGTTCATGCATTAACACCCTCAACATTACATGGTTAACCCTTTACTTTAACCCCTAACCCAATTGTACTGGAAAAACCACCCACTGCACAGTATTCCTACGGGCAGTGACCTGATTGCAATGATTGTAAGTCTATTACATGTAAAATGTGTGCGCCTTTAGTATTCCTGATGTAATCTGCTGTTTGTGGTAAGAATTCTTAAAGTCGACACAAAACAGAGGTTAAAACGGGTCAAATCAATGTTGTTAAAAATAAATAATGTGCACTCCAGTGTAACATCGATCTGAGGTCGGCAGAAACTTTATGACTTTTAAAGAAGTGACAGAATATTCAAAGCCTCCCTCTGTTGAATCCCACTTAACACATCATTATTGCCCTTCCTGGGAGCCATTGATCACTGGTTTGTTTCTCCTGAAGTCCTGGAGTGCGCAGACACAAAAGGATAATCGCACCCAAACCCATGTTTTGCTTTCATAACTGGGAATATGCAAAAAGTAGTGTTTATTGAATAATGAATGCTTCGACCAGCGAGCGCGCCGACCCTGCACCACCTTGTTGCTATAAAAGTGCGGCTGCCACTCCAGACAGCGTGAACTCTCCTGCACATCAGCGGCCCCGGCGTGTAGGCGGCAGCGGGGGTGACAAATGTGCAGCATTATGTGAGAGGAGGCAGGAAGCCGCGCAACATGTCAGGACACAGATGCTCGCATCTCCCTCACATCGCCTCTGGTGATGTATATCAACCCACAGGTTTAATTGTGTTTGCCTTGAAAATAACAATCTCCCTGCTCGCCCCGGTGGCAGCCGAGCAGGGGTTAATGCAGGGGTGAGACGCTTCCACAGTAAGTGCTACATGGAGCTAGTCAGGGCTCTGCAACTATTAGGTTACATACCGTATGCACCGTGGATAGGTATCCCATCATCATGAGTAATTACTGCAGTCCCAGCTATTATTTTTACAGAACACAGTCGGCAGAGTCAACATAAGTTTCATCTATCAATGCCATTACATACATATATGCAATTTGAAAGAAAAACAATTCAAGATATTATATATGTGAAAAGTTGCACTGAAATTTTTAGCATTTAATCACTTTCTTAAACCTCTCACCTGTACACTTAATTTCCCTTCGGGGATGAATAAAGTAATCTATCTATCTATCTACAGAGGAAGAATCAGGAGGCTATTAGCTTGGATTAGCTTAGCATAAACACTGAAAGCGTATGAAATAACTAGCGTACAATTCAAACAAAAGAGATACGATGTGTCAATTGATGAACTTCTGAGCAGTTGGAGGTTGTATAATTGTATCTTTATGTAATAAACATATTTCAATAAACAGATTCTGCACTTGGATATGCTGAATCTATAAGGCAGGTTAAAAGTGCAAAAGAGCATGAAAGTAAGAACCGAAATGCATCGGCTGTCGGCTTTTTGAATCATAGCTGTACTTAATAAATTGGCCAAAATGTCTTCTCGGCCTAAAAATAGTATCTCAGCTTGTGTGTGAAGCCCCAAATTATTAGCCGTTGCCCCCAGAGGCTAATTTGTCACCAGCCTTTGGGCTCTATGATAGATCTAGCTCCAAAACTTGATGCAGAAATATGACACTGGTGTCAAACTTCTAATTAAACTCAAACAAAAGGAATGACTGCAGTCCCTAAAAGTTCAAGCTTTATAGATTCAAAATCTATAAAAATCGCACAGTTATCTCCCAGGACATTTCAGATAGTCCACTCTGGCCTTCTGACGAGCTCCAGGTAAAACAAAAGAGGCCCTAGGACTTTCAAATCTAAATTTAACCAAAGCCAAACCTTGATCTCTCTCTCTCCACCACAACTGCCAACCCGGCAGCCGAGGCTCCCAGACGCAGCGGGCCGCCCTGGTGAGCGACCAAGACACAAAGTCTACAATGGCTTTTGTCTCACCGGGGATGCGAGCCGTGGCAAACCTAAGTAAGGAAATAAGCCCCCTTTTGCGAGCCAGAGCCGACTCACAGCCAGTGAGGTGACGGACCTAAATAAAGACGAAAGCTGTCAAGAGGCTTTGTGATGAGCAGCTGACAGACGGGCCGCTGCTGTGCCAGGTCGTCTGAGCAGGTCATGAGCAGGGCAGCCATGTGTGTTTTAGGGTTTGTTTGTGTTCTCTCCTGAGGTCCTGCCCTGGGAATAGCTCGCCTGCCTGTTGTTGTTGTTTATGTGCAGCAGGTAGCTACAGTCTCAGGCTGCCGCTATTTTAAAAAATGAGGGTTGAAAAGCAGATAAGAAGCCGAGGGGGGACTTTTAATTAAATATATCTATAACGTTAAGCGAGAAGTGAGTAAATCCCTGTTTAAAATGATTGTATTCCTGCTTTGACCTGGTCTCTCGGCTTTCAATACAAAAATATTACAGTGGAATATTTTCTCAACGTGCTTATACCGGGGGTTGATATTATTCAGAAAGTGGGACGCGGCGCTGGAGTCGAGGAATATGTCTAAGAGGCTTGTGGAGATCCTATTAAACACGGCTTGGTGACACCTGCTCCTGCTCCGACCAGGAAACGACTGGCTCTGCTGACCTGGATCTTCATCACACGCGCCTCAATAGTTTTGTCTCGTGCCGCTGACCCGCAGATGAGGAGCGGCTCGGGGAACGCGTCCGGGCGAGCACAGAGCAGCTAAAGCCAGTATTTCATCAGAGGCGCTACTCTGCACTTTCCTGATCTCACATCAGAGCCTTTCTCTGTCTGCGTCTGTGTGATGAAATTGAAAAATCTAATGGGGTATTGTTAAGCCCCTTTGAAATGGGTCTTTATGGAAGTAGGCTGAAATGGTTCTACACTGAAAGAAAAAAAAAGAGAAACTGCCAAAGAAAAAAGCTTTGAAACGCATGAAATCATCCAAAAAGCCGTCATCAAAAAGTTTAAGAACAGCCCTGAGTCCTTTATTGTGATTTCTCTTTAGAAAAACGCACTTCCATCAAGGACCTTCCTTTTTTTCAAGGGGAGCACATTTAGAAATCCCCTTGCATAACACAGCCCAGCCTGTGAATTAGCATGACATCAAGGTGCAGGTAGAAGAATTCTCTGGACTGAAGAACCTCGAACTCGCCCAATTTATCACGTCTATCCACCTGCAGCAGTTTCCTCCGAGCTCCGGCTTCGTTATACCTTCTGTTTGTTTTCTTGACATTTCAGTTTTCCCTTTACCACCCTTTAATCTCTATAACCCCTCTCCCAGGGGGCACGTGTATGAATTTTGCACAGGCGGTCGTAACAAGCTCTGTTTCCTCCACAAGCGCTATTATGAAAATTGGCCTTGCAGGAGGCGAAACCCAAGATGGCGGGAGCGGCTGCATGTCCTGTCGCTGTACCAAGGCCCTACCGTGGTACCGTGGGGTTAAGGGCGGGATGAAGTGACTTGGAACAAATAGGATGGCGGGCTCAATGTCATCAATGTCTGCCATAATTGAGCCAATGACATATTGATCTTTGGGTTAATGAAGACAAAGCACACGAGAGATAGGGTGTTTAAATCCACCATGGTTAATTCCTTGGAAATCCCAGTATGAATCTTAATTCTTTCACCGTGCATGGATGAGTGACTATTATAAAAGACAGACATTTCTGTCTATGAGGGAAAACTGCAAATGGGAAGTGGCTGGCACATATTGATCATGTTTACTACCTAATGCTGCAGTTGAAGTCGGATTAAAGGAGGATTCCGCTTTGTTCAAAGTCTTTTTGATTGTGTTATAGAAAAGCTGGATTCATAACCACAGTAACTGAAGAGATGTGGAAACATGAGGTTATCACATGGGTTGTAAATGAGTCAGAAACACTTTAAAACTAGATTTTCCAAACCAATGTATCTGGATATGAGGCCTGAAGCAAGTGCAATACACATAAATGCATAAATATTAGGTTAATTTTTAAAAAGTAGATATTTACCTCCACCGAGAAGCTTTGTTTGTTTGTTTGTTTGTTCGTTTTAAAGCAATTAAGGACATACATGTTTTATATAGGTTAATTTCTTGTTTTTAAATCTAAAATGGTACTTGGTACAGTAGAGGTGGCGAACGAATGAGCATTATGTATTTAGGAATATGCTCTTTGCATAAACCTTTAAATGTGTGGATCCTTGATGTGTTTTGCACAATAATAGTTCTGAACATAAGCAGACACAGTCAATACGATCAGTAGATTGATTGATTTGATCGACAGTAAGGAAAATATTAAACATCACACCAACATCCCCTTTTGTATCTTGACCTATAATCGACTTTAATGATCTTTGGACCGATAAGAAAATAAGAAATAAGAAAACTAATTAGCGACAGAAAGAAATGGTGAAAGGATTCTTCTATGCTCGGCCTTTATCAGAACACTACGCTGAGCGGGGGAGACAGACGGCCTCCATTTCCACCCCACTTGCCTGCATTCTAGCACATGACTCCTGTCACCTACTGAGAGCTGGCCAGCAAAGGAAGTGTCACAGAGCGCGGCCGTCCACGGAGGCTCCGAGCAGCAGGGGCGATGAGACAGAGATGAATCACGGTCGATGTCCATTCCTGCAGCTTTCAGCGGGGATCGGCCCACGACTTATTCCCTCCTCCTCGTGTGACTTCAGCTGGGGCCACGACCTTCAAAGATCACAAATCTTGTAAGTGTCACCAGTCATTAACCAAAGCAATATGTCCCAGTCCGCTCTCTGTGGCCACGTCCGCAACAGTTCACACACGGGGAGCCCTGATAGCCACTGTCAAGCCGCATCCATCTTTTCCAAGTCATGTAGGGGCGATATAATGGGGTGTAAACTCTGACCTCCAGCCCTCCATCACCGTGAGGAACTACAGCCCAGAAAAGAATTTGTCAAAGTTGTATAACTTGCACCCGTGTGATGGTTTTCCGTCATTTTATGCATCTTATAAAGATTTACATCGGCCCCGAATTGGTTCGTTCCGCAGCTCCTGGAGTCTATTTTCTCTTCTGTGCTGCAGTAAAACAATTTTAAGAGACATATTCAAATTTGCCACATGATTATTTGTCAAACCACTCCTTGAGCTTCATGACCCCTCAAATATGAACAATCTCCTAAATACGTCTCATTAATAATTCATGCAAGATATTCCTAATCAGTTCATCACACACAGCAGAGCGGAGGTTCTGGCAGACGTGAGCCTGCACACACAGCACAGGCACTAAAGGATTTCACCAGAGTCAGTAGCCCCGTGGTTTTCGTTGAAGAAATTGCTGCCTTCCTCTTTTGTGCCTCTTTTAATTAACTGTTTTGGGAAAAGAGTAAAAGATGAGAGCGAGCTGAGGGAGAGGAGGAAGTGTTATGTAACCGTTTCATCAATATTTGTCTGGTTGTAAGATGCTAACATGGACATGAAGCTGGACTCGGACTGAACATCTTGGAAAATAGGTTTCACAAGGAACAACATACGCACGCACACAAATACACACACACAAAACACAGGAGCCTTTATTTCCCAAATCCAGAGCCCGTTTTTTGGGAGTCTATTGATTTACCTCCTCCCACCTCATGAAAGGCAAAGACACACATGTTGAGAGCCTTGTCTAATCTAGGGGAACGTTCTCCTCGGGGTTGGATTAAGACGCGAGGTCGACGTGTTGGATGGACTCCACTGAGCCGAGCGGTGGGTGGACTCCGTCAGCTTCAGATAAACAAACCTACAGACGCAGTGCACAATGAGAATGATTAGAACAGAAGCAGATGGAGAGAGGTGTTCACATCACGGCCGGCGTTCTTCGGGCGCTTAAAACCGCTGCCCACTGCCGCGATGGCAAAACACAGGAAGATGAAGCTGATCCGTACCTGCTCGGGTTTAAACCGACGTGGCTGCGTTGTTTTTTGAGTGTATGATATATTCAAGGATCAGCTGCTGTGTGGAGAAAACAACTAGCACCAACTGTTTAGTCAGAATCTTAAAATGTGCTGTGTCTGAATATATATTGTTTTTCTTTTTGCTTTTGTGTTGTTGCCTTGATTTTAACCACTGAACTGTTGGTGGTAGAAAAACAGGGACTTAACAAAGAGAGGGTTTTTTCCCCCCCTCGACTATAAAGACATTGGGTCCTTAGCAACTGCACCCACATGGAACAGTAAAACTATGATAGCTGTAAAATGACAGCTCTTTGAGTGTATGTGTGTGTCTGTGTGTGTGTGTTTGTGTGTGTGTGTGTGTGACAGACTGACTCATATCAAAACTGAGCAGTAACCTTCCAGCTTCCTCCAGATCCTCAACTCTTACAATTTATATATTCAGTATCTTCTGGAGGTCTAGGTTCGGTCACATTGACCAGTCTATGTTTTACAATGCACAGGCCTGTGATAGGGTCAATGTGAACTAGGAGGACTAAGGGTTAGTGAGATTAACGCAGGTAGGTTATGCACCAATGGGTCGTGTGTGAGTTGTATCTGATTGTTTCGGTTTAGAGAATTTGTTGGACATTGTATATGATTTATGTATTTTATGCAGATTTTTATAACTTTGGATATATTGATCATATTGATGGTAGTTCCTCGGTCGGTCTTAATGCTAAGCTAAGCTAATTGCCTGGAAGCAAGTTCGATAGTCTCAAAAGAAAAGAAACGCTACAAAAGACAAAGTGTTTAAAAGGTTATTGAAGTTTTCCTTCTATATTGCTTCTATAAAACTTCCACTTTCAGGTAACGATACCTCAACAACATTTCAAGAGCTTTACTTCTTCTCTTATAATGATAAATTCCCAAAGATGTCACCCCTGGTTGATTTAGCAACACCAGTAACCGCAGCTCTTTTCCATCATTCTGTGAACAACTAGGATCTGATTGCACGAGAGCAGCAACTGCTAACCAGTTGCATTTCCTGACACTACTTCATAATAAAAGTCTAAAGGTCTTTCACTTGTTCAGCACTTTTAATTTGAAGCTGCAGCAGCAGGGCAATTTTTACATAAGCAGCAAATTACTGCAGCGTTTTCCTCCAGGAACATTGACACTAAATTCCGCCAAAAGAAAATGTGCTCGATCACCATCGTGTTACCTCGAGTGATGATGAATAGTGATGGTGATTTATTCAAATTAAAATCGAGATTGTTTTTCAGTCTGAAGTCACATTACTCAGTCGCTCTGAGAGGGGGAGAAAGTTGTGAATCACAACTGCTCTATAATTAATACCAATAGTTGCCACAGTGACTCGCTTGTAAGATAATTACTTTTCCCCTCCAGTGGGGTCAGACAATTTCAACAAAGTGAAAGATTTATTTGTCTGTCATAACCTTGTACCTTCTTCCTGATTGCTGGGAACTTTCTGGGCCTTATTTCTTTTAGTATTTTTGAGCCGTGTGAGCAAAGTCATTTCCTGACCACTCTGCCCGGATAGGAATCGAAAACCCTCTTCTCCCCTTGAGGCGGCTGCATTTCAACTGGCTGGTCTCGTCAATCTGATGTGTGCTGAGCCTCTGTAGAAGACAAACCTCAGACCAGTAAGAGAAAGACGGACGTGTGATGAGCGACGGGCGGAGACAACGCAGGAAAAGAGGGAGGCTGGGAGACAAACAGACCTGCTACTCGTGTGTCTAACAAAGAGAGCGAGAGGAGCTCAAACGCTGTTTTTAAAAAAGCAACTCGCTTGTCAAAACTCACACTGTTGCACTGATGTGGGATCAGTCAGGGTCGCCAGCTGGTTCCTCTCTGCCAGAGCTGGATTTCATGTGACAGGCCAGCGGTGACAACGGCGTGACAGGTCTGTTTCCATGGGAACCCATTTGTCACTGGTGCAGAGCGTGGCCAAAGTGTTGGAGGGGAATCACCAATGAGGTTTGTGGGACGGGAGGGAAAATGAATCACGCTAATGACAATTCAAAGTGGAAACAACTTCCGCTCCTTCCTCTGCGAAAACTGAAATCTGGCCATCTGCAAACGAGCTTTCCTCTCAGCAAATTTTCGGCAAACATAATACTCTCAATAATTCGATGTGGATGCTGGGAGTGAAATAAAGCACGCAGGGCTGTTGAGAGATGTGAGGATATCGCGGTGGCAGTTTGGCTTTGAATTAGAGCGGAGAACCAGCGAGTGGAAAGATGTTAGAATCCCTGGCACAAACTTTTTTCCAGCTGCAGCTCGGCGAGGAGCACCGCTGTGCTGTGGCGATGAGGCTCTCTGTTCTGGAAGTGGCTGCAGCGTGTGTTTTACCGTTGTGTGTGCTAGTAAATCTGGGCTATTTATTTATAATACATTTATATCTATTTTTCATTTCAAACCCTCACATAAAAGGCTTTTATTTATTTATCTAATTTTCAGAGGCAGATCCATTGTTTTTTCTTTTTTGTGCTGAATATTAAAGATTGAAGGAAAATTATGTTTTAATAGTTAAGTATAATTGTAGAAACGTCAACTGCACAAAATCCTGAGGAAAATCTGATTTTCTTTATTCCTACCACACACAATCTTATTTTGACCTTGTTCTTTTTACTTGATTTGAGGTACAATTAAAATTGGTCCAGCATTGACCCTCCTATTAAAGTCGCTATAGCAACAGCTTTTTACTGTGTATAGACGCAGTTAACACAACAAACGGTGGCACATAATTTGAGGTGAGTAATGGCAGAAGCAGAATTTTTGCCAGCAACTGACGAAACAGTTGACATTTACTCTGTGAGTTGGTTAAGAATTGGGTTTAAACTTGTATTATTTCCATTTAAATGGCTTTAAAAAGAGAAACACACATGAGTGCCGTGAGATAAAAAATGAAAATAATGGAGATCTGGTGAATGTCACCGTCCCTGGTGTGAAACGGACATTGAAACGGACATATTTCATATCTCATATCTATTTAAAGTTTAGCTTGTATCAACCTTAACTTCTCCGGACACATGCCCCACTGATGACTGAGGAATAGTATAGTATAGCATAGTATTTAAAGAACACAAAAAATGTAAATTGTTTTCAGAGATGTCTCTAAGCAACCGAGGACGAGGTAAAACTGAAGTTTCGGGGGAAAGTCAAACCAGGTAAAATGTCTTGTTATCATGATCTCTGATATACCAGTTGAATCCAGTTGAATCCTACAGGACTGGTGTAACACTGCCGGCAACATGTTGGTCCAGATGAAGTTTTTCCAAAGTAACCTGCTCACCCACAAAAGTGCAGCTGTCAGCGAGAGATACGCTAACTCTGCCTACAGCTACTTCACGTTAGCAGCTCCTGCTCGAGCAGACATCTTGTATTTTTGGATTTGAACAGGTGTAAAAAAATAAAAAGACATCTTTAGTTCCCAAGTATTTTTTTCTCAGTGCAGCTCCACAGCACTTAGACATGTGGAGGAGAGCTAAGCTTGACAGGCCTGTCGCTCCTGGTTACAGCTGCTATGCCTCGACTGAACAATTGCTGCTCGGTGAAGGGATTATCACAAACGGTCAGTTTCTTCCTTTTCCTCTCACCTCACTTTCACTTTCTTTAAATTGAGCTCCGGTAATTGAAAAAGAAGATCTACTGAATTGTTTTTGCCTTTGTTTACTTTCAGCAACTTCGGGTTTTTGCACAATCAAGCTCCGGTGCCTGGGGGACATCAAATCTGGGTAAAAATGAGCTTGAACCGATTCTCTCCCTTTGAAAAGCTCAGAAGAAAACCCCCCCTGAAAGATAATGAAGAATATATTCTGTCCGTGAAAAGACAAATTGCAGTCGCCTACTGTACATGAGTGTTACCTCGGCACGGATCTAAACCTGGCAGCTTCTTGGTTTTCATAATTTATCCCGGCCAGCTTCACAGTATCCGAGTCCTTCAAGGCCATTTCATCTTAATGTGCGTCTGTCAGAAAGTGGTGCTTCCGACATCAGTTTGATGGCACTCAAAGCCGCCTAGTGCAATCAGCTCCGTAGCTCTACTGTCATTGTCCTGCTGTATCGTTTCACCCCTCGAAGACACTTCACCGCTCGTCGAGCACGATGCGCATTCATTATGTATTTGCGTGTAACTGATGCTAACTCTCTCCATTGTCATAAAGCAAAGCGAGCCCACGTATGCTGCACGTTTGATCCGTGAATCCGTGAAAAAAAATTAAGTTTTATGCTTTCGGGCGTCGCACACGGCAAAGAGGCTGATAAATAATTTATTGAAAGCCACTGAGCTGACCATCTGGATGGAGTCTGTCCTCCACAGCGAGGCTCTTAACCCGATCGTTTCCTGTCGTCTTACCATTCCTGTCATCTCCCTCTCCATGTTCCTATACCCTGGCTGTTCTCGAGGTTTGGCTTGGCACGCCCGCACTTTGGCGCTCCCGGTTCTGCTCGGGAATGAAAACCCTGGCATTACTTCCAGGGACTGCGATTCCTCCCTCCTCCCTCTGAGCCCCAAGCCTCCGCTTCCAATTTAGTTTTTTTCCCAGACATGTTCCCATAAGCCCGTTCTTCCGAGGCACGGCCGGGCTCTCCAGATTCCTCCGTTTGGTGCTGATGAGAAGTGACTCGGAGCTGCGCTGGGAGGGGCGGCGCCGTGGCCCCTCTCCAGGTGCCGGGCCTGCCAGGATCCACAAGTCTTCCCAGTGAACGTGCTGGTGCCAGGGTGGATTGGGGGGGGTAGAAGGAGGAGGAGGAGGAGGAGGAGCAGGAGGAGGGAGGAGGGAGGGAGGGAGGGAGGGAGGGAGGGAGGGAGGGAGGGAGGGAGGGAGGGAAGAGGAGGTGGAGATGGTGGGCGCAGGAAGAGAGGGTGGAAAGCAGGCAATAGGATTCAGGGATCACTTCACTGTGACCCATATCCCTCCGTTCTGCTCTGAATGCCTCAATATGAAAACAACCCAATTACTGTTGACCCTTGCACCGCCTCCAAAACACAGCAGCAGTGACTAATTAAAACTGAAAGGGTTCTCATTCCCCCCTTTGTTTCTGCTCAGTGTGTGTATATGTGTGTGTGTGTGTACTTGTATTCAGCTAGAAGCTCCAATTTGTGTGAGTATCTGCATATTTGCGAGTCAGGGAAAGAAATATAAAAATAAGTAAAGATTGCACACAGGTGTTTGAGTAAGAATACGACTTGAAGTTACAACCCACCTGCTCTGACAGTTTAAAGGCAAAAAGGCGAACAGCCATCCAAACGGGCTGTTTCCTTCTCACCAGTTAGACCCTGGAGGCCCGGGGGGGGGGACGAGTACTCAAACTGCCGACGTACCTGGCAGTGACAGCAGCTTCCGACCCGATCTCTATTTCATCCAGTGATCATCCAGTGATCATCCCCTGCAACATCCCCCCCGCCCCCCCCCGCGCTGCTCGCCCTCCAGAGGGCATCGTGTCACTAAATGAGCTTCAAACTGATTTTCTCTTGCACAAAAAAATAACATCCAAGAAAACTAAAACAATTTGCCTGTGAATATATTATTTGTACGATGTGGGAGTTTTTTTTAGATTTAGTTACTGAAACCAACTGGACGAGAAAGTCTGTGATCTGCGGCAAAAAGTTGGAGCTACTCCATTGACAATTAATTGGTGCCTGCAGTTTGTTGGCTCGCAGAACGCCAGTCTGAGCTTCTACACCCAGACAACTTCACTGTGGAGCTGACGGTTAATAACAGGAGAATGTGCCCAGTTCCCATCACAGCAGCCCCGGGTGGCATCGTGGTAACTGTGAACTCGCCTCCGTAGTCGCTGTGAGATGTCCATTTCTCTCTCTCTCTCTCTCTTGCTGCACAATGAACAGAATCTCTACTGTTTATTAAAATAATTGACTCAGAAGCAGATTCATCCTTCTCTTTCCAGCAGGACTTTGTTTACCATGTGAATTATGTCCATTCAGCCGTTATCTATACTTTTTTAAGAGGAGCGAGTGCTGGCCGGAGCCGATCCCAGCTGAATCAGGCGAGAGGCGCAGCACAGCCTGGACAGGACGCTAGCTAGCTAGTATCACGGGTCCAGTAACTAATCCCACTCACATTCACACCTTCGATCCCTTTAGAGTCCAATCTGCATGTCTTTGGACTGTGGGAGGAAGAACACAGACACAGGGAGAACATGCAAACTCCACAGAGAAAGAACCCAGGCAGGATTCAAACTGGATTTCTTTCTGTGAGGTCACACAGCTAAACACTGCATCACCGTGACCCCTCAGGTGAAGATGTATATGCAGGTGAATGTGTACGTGTCGAGAAGCTGACAGCTGTGATTTGACACTGTACACCACTTTGCGTTTCATACATTTTTACTGCGACTGTCTCAATTTGTGAGTAGTTTTCATCAGGCAAGGATTTAAATACTGTTTGGCTGAGGTTTGGTGATTTTACTGCGATATTCAACTCCGCCAAGAGGGTGACTGGACAAATAAATCCTGAAACTCGGTGGAAGGATGTGGTAGGAGTCAGGAAAGAACCCATTTAATTCAGGCACGGATGTGAATAAATGAACAGACCCAGGAGTTTTGTTTTGTTTTCTCTATATTCAACTTAGGGCCGTGGTGGGGGTGCATGAGCTCTCACGTGCAACAGATTCTGAGCTACAGGTGCAGGCTAAAGAGTAAAAGACAAGTTTTCACATGAGAGAGAGAGAGAGTGAGAGAGAACTCCATTGATGTCACTTGCAGGTACCTCAAGGTCTCACTGTCTGCGTGGATGGTAACGACTTCACGGATGATGGCGCGAGCAAGCATGTGGCAAATAGCTATTCAATGCAGCCACGTTTGCAAATCACTTATAGTAAGAGAGCTCTTGTGTTTTTTATGAGTAGAAAATGTTTCAGTTAATTATGAAACCATGGCAGGACAAATGAGAATATGGAGAGCGACCAGTCTACTTCATTAATGGGAAACTCTGCTTTGACAGTGCAGTGTATTGGCCTTGGGCAGTATTTGCTCTCAGATCACCAAGCTAGTGATAAGTCTGTCTTATCTTAAAATCTATAATCAGGTTATTAGTAATGAACACGATGGATCTAGTCAGCTTTTATTTAAACCTGAATTTTCATAGCAATAGTCCTTATATTCCTCTCTCCTCTACATCAATGAATCAAATCAAATGAATCCAGTATTTAACTTGTTTCATTTCAAAGTGTCTGTAATATCGAATCACATTTGTCCTCTGTTCTTTGTTGGTGTGTTTGCTGGTCCTCTCCCCTTCACCCCCAGCAGCACCTCTGTCCTCTGGGAGACGTCAGCTCTTCTCTCACCAAGCAGATGGTCAAGGTCGAGCCCCTAACACGACTCTGAGCCGTGTCTTCATCTCGAAAAATAGAAACACCATATCACAGCCTCTCTTTGAGAAATATCACTTCCTGGAGAATCGGTTTCCTACTAACTTATTTAGGCGGAATTCCACTTCAAATACAAAGTGTTGAACTCACAGTTTCCTTAAATTGTTGTTGTGAGACACATCTTGAGACTTTAGGTACACGAAAGCGAACAAATCGGTTGTACTGGCTGATTCTTCCTGCCTCTTTGCTTTTTCATTTTGCTTGATGTGCCGGTGGGTCAGATTTCAAGATTCTCCAACAGTGGTAAAATGAAAAAGAAGCAAAGTCCAGGAAGATGGAGAAAATACAACAACAAGGACGTGCTTTTGAAAAAACATCCAGCACTGCAGTTTGAGGAAGGAGATACTGCTCATCTGGAACATGTTCTTATTTTATTAACACCATATAACGTTTCAAACTAAAACACTGGATCACACAGCAGTGGCTGTTGGAGCACGACCTGCAAACCTGTTGCCTGTTACACGTCTCCTGTTGGCTGAGGGACGGGAGGAGATTGCCTGAGTGTCAGATCTGGTCCTGGACCCCAGGAGCAGAGGGCTCACAGAGCGCGGTGACAACAGCCACATCAGGGCCGCCCTCCGACAGCTGGCTCCCACACATGATGCATCGGCCTTGGCATCCTAATTGGCCCCAGTGCCTCAGCCAGGGGCCCTGGCGTCTTGTGGACGTGTGTGGCCAATGCTAGTTCCTACATGTGTCAGCCTCTGTGTTCTCATGGTGCACTCAGCGCTGTGTTTATATTCGCTTCTCCGGGAGCATCTGTCTGTGAGTGTGGTGCACATCTGCACTCTGGATGTTAGCTTTTTGAATGTGTAAAAATGGTTGTGTTCAAGTGTGTGTGTGTGTGTGTGTGTGTGTGTGTGTGTGTGTGTGTGTGTGTGTGTGTGTGTGTGTGTGTGTTTGGGGCGCTTGCTGTCCCTGTCTTTTTGAATGTACACCACATAGAATGCTTTGGGCTGTGGCGTACCTCCACTGACCTTTTAAATGCTGCAGAACCTGCGGTGGGCACGTAAAACACACACACACACACGCAAACACACACAGACACACACACACACACACAAACGTCTCTATGAGTTTAGAGGACATAACATTGTCTTACATTGATTTCCTGGAGACTTACTCTAACTTTGACCATAGTTACTTCTCACCCAACCTGAACCCTCACCTAACCTGAACACGTAAACAGACTTTGACGACACACACACATAGACGCAAACACACAGACACAAACATATACGCATGTAATTATGTAAATGTAATATACATACAAGTCTGTGTTTGCATGTTATGAGTATTTATTGTATTTATTTATTATTTATCTCTTTTTGCCGTCACTCTCATTAATGTATGTATAAGCTGTAGCAACAAATTGTCGTGCCAACAAAGCTTCATTGAATTAAAATGAATTAAAAAGAGAGTGTGTGCATAATTTCCCTGCATGTGCATAAAACATTACGCATTCAAGTGTCTGGTTGTGGCATTAGTGTGTGTATGTGTTCATGCGTGTATGTGCAAGTGTGTATGTGCACGCACACTCGCTGTCACAACTAATATCAGTCAACTTAAGGATTATAAGCGGATATGACATGAGGCATTTACATTATCCTGGACTCTGTAATAAATGGAGTTAATTATTGTTGTCATCCTGTCTGTTACAGAACTGCCTGCTCACTTTATGCGGCGGCGTTGGTCACGACGGGGGAGAGAAACTGTCTCGTGAATGAAAAGGTCACAGGTCCAATACCAACAACAGTTTATGTGTGCATCACTGCAGAGGAGGACGCTCGAGTCGTGCTCGCCGCGGGGGGGCTCGAGGACGCATCATGCATGTGCAACCATCTCAGAGAAAGAAGCTCCACAAACGCTTCTCAATTACTCGGAACTCTGCTGCTCTGCATTCGCTGCCGATAAAAAAGCTTTTCAGGACTCAAACCAGAAAGTGCATCGGTCCTACATGCGTCAATATCTCCCAGAGGAGCGCTGTGATCACTGCTGACGAGGCCCCGTCCTGCTCAATCTCAGGACCCCACAGTGAAGCTACAGGCGGTAATAGCAATTTTAACATGGACCAATGTCGACTGACTGAAAAATAGGCTCCGACTTGCTCGGGATTGGAAGTGTATAGTGGACCAATTACCCCTGTGGTGATGGCAATATACGAGTGTAGCTATAGGCTGGGGCTGCTGCGGGTGTAATTGATGTTGCTAGGTGACTGCCAGAGAGGTTGGAGGCATGTAGACCACAGAGACATTTCCTCTAATAGGCCCAGCCAGGGGTCATGGCACACACTGCACACCAAACCACTTAAAAGCTGACTGGCTCTCTCCCGGTGTCGCCCGACAATACCCACTGTACACAGGTGTGGAGCCTGGCTGTCGGGGCACACATCCCACCGCAAACCCGCTTGACCCCACGTTACATATAAAACAAAGTTGGCTCACCTCCTCAGGGTAATAAAGCTGCATGATCTCAGACGTGTGGATTTGACATCACTCAGTCTTTGCATATTTGAAGTGAAACGGGAGAGTTTGACCAAACTGCAGACGGACACGTTCCCAGCAGCTCATTGGTTTTCAAACCAGCGCGCAGACTCATGTAAAAATGATTTGTGGGCATAAGGGGGGAGTTTGTGCTGTTAAAATTTCTCAAACCCGCATTAATTGATTATTTCTGACAGCTCTGGAGCAGCATAACAAGTTGTAAACACAACTTTCAAAAAAACATTTTATCACCGTTTTAAGTTGATATAGTGAATGTCCAATATTTAGTTTTTTTTCCATTAAGCTCAGGCTTTTTAACTCCTGAGGAAAATACAGAATCTGTCCGGCTGCTAAATGCTCCACTAGGCTCAGTGCAGGTGCATTTACATGGTCTTGTCTTTATCTCTGTGTTTACATGTGATCTGGTTCGTTGTTATTTCACATTAAGCGAGCACACTCGACTCACGACCTCATTTCCTCTCCCCTCGACTACTTTAGCCGCCTCTTACTGGTCTTACTCAGAAATCAATCCACCGACAACAGTTGCCCCAGAACGGACCCAATCTACCAAACACAATCTAACCACGTTAGCCCTGTTTCAACTTCCTGGTTTAAGGATTCATTTTTAAATTATTTTAATCACTTTTTTAAAGGCCCTTCCCTATATTTCAGATATCTTTTATCTCCCTACGAGCCAGGAGCCTTTCGCTTTGCAACAATAGACCAGGAGAGATTAAACCAGCAGAATCAGTTACCTGTTTTATTTCTCTTATTAGTTCTCATCTCTCTAAAAAAGCTTTTATCGTGTGT
The DNA here is from genome assembly GCA_038501795.1 of Pseudopleuronectes americanus. Lineage (NCBI taxonomy): Eukaryota > Metazoa > Chordata > Actinopteri > Pleuronectiformes > Pleuronectidae > Pseudopleuronectes > Pseudopleuronectes americanus. The sequence goes on from CM076730.1 coordinate 17,925,200, forward strand.
TTTTATTATTTTTATCCTAACCTCCCTTGAGATCAATGAAACAAAGCAGAAAAGTCGCAGCCTGGTAAACCACCAGGATATTTACTTCGCAGATGAAAAAACACTTATCTACATGAATAATTTAATGACACTCAAATCGTTTATCATGAAGTTGTAGAAAAATTTCCATCAGAGACAAGTGTTGTTGTTTCTTAAAGAAGTCTTTAATGATGACAGCTAGAAAACATGCAATTATGAAAATGATGCAGAGCTTTTGATTTTCCAGCTTCTTGATGATGATAATTATCAAGACATAGAGGGAGACAGCCTCAGACTCAATTGGATCTAATTTGGGGACGATGTCGTTTGTGCTGCAAAGTGCAAAAAAGTATCCTGCAACGATAACGATGCACTGGCCCTCTCACGAGGACATGAATCATCTGAATACGAGTCCATGATGGACTGTGCTTATGTGGAACCTAATGAGCCACAGATGATAGATATCTCGTTCATTAAGAGCAAGCACATCGGAATAACTCGTTTTTGGAAAATGATTGATTTCGCTCGGGAAAAAAAAACCTCCACCTCGGGGTTTTACAATTAAGATGCAATATACTGCACCTTGGAGAGCGTTTTACAGTTATTGGCTGAGTTCACCCGGGGAAGTCTATATCGCTATAAGAGGAATTCTAGACCCTGGTAGCTGTGAGGCAGGTCTGGAGACTTCAGCTGCTCCTTTGGTCGGTTTCCACGGGCGTCGCTCATGTGTGTTGATCTCACACGTCACACTTGTCCAGGAACAATGTTCCAACGAAGCCACTGACCCGTGAGTTAAGTGCTGCATATGGTGGAAAGGGCTTTTAGTTTGAAGTTCAAAACACGGTTTTCTTGGTGGAAGGAATCTCAGCCGAAAGGCCACAGAGACATGAAACAGTCGAAAACATCACAACAGGAACTAGAAGGGGCGTCTGCATCTTGCAGAGCGTTAGCGTGCATCTCCACAAACTGCTGATCGTCACAGAAGCACCAGGACGCTGCTTCTGTGACGTGTCTATCAAACGACTGACAGTGACACTTCCTCACCTGCTGCAGAGTGACGGACATGTGAGCTGACGTTCGTCCTTCACAGCCCACGACCTGCACGTGAGAGCTCTACATCATATAGACTCTATAGAAGGAAGACGTATAGGCTGTGTGCATGTGAGGTCGTAATGATCGCATTGTGCATTACACATTCTAAAAGGTGGGTTAAGCAATTTCTAATTCCACAAACTTTTCCCAGTGACTTTTAGAATTTGATTATATATATATAAATATATATAAATATTGATTTTAAGATGTTAAGGCTTTGCTCTCTCTTAAAGACAAACGTTTTTTATAGCTTTGCTTTCTCCTCGCTCTGATTTTACCACCTATTTGAATCATTTAATAATGTTTTTACTATTTTCCTGCTGGGTGATCTTCAAATTGCTTTTCACTGTTTCTTATTGTTTGCTTTTCAACTGTTTCCTTCTGTTTGCCTTCAATCTTTACTTATTTACTTTTAAAGCACCTTGTAATTGTTCTCTTAAATGCACTCCAAAAACAAAGGTTATAATTTATTGATATTTTTTGACAAAGTCTGGTAATATTTCCATAGTAACATTCATAGACAAGTTTATGATTACTCTGCCTTCCACTAACAAGAAGGTCGGCAGTTCAAACCCTGTCTCACCTACTCCATCTGCCAAAGTGTCCTTGGGCAAGATGCTGAACCTCAAACCAGGAAATAGTGTCCTCAAATAACTGTCTTATCCAGAATGCATCAAGTACTGTCAGTCCCTGGTAATACTTTTTTTCACAATCGTGCTCAAAATAATATAAGGAAATAGCAAAAGGGCAAAGACCCACGTAAACGTTGAAGCGTTTCAACCGTGGAGAGACCACCAAGAGTTGACCTGGACGAAAAGGGATGAAGAGGTTTCTCTGATTCTCTTTTTCTGTGTTTTTCCTATTTGCCAAAGAGGGTGGGGTGTAAGTTCAAAAGTCAAGAGTGGTCCCCCAGCATCTATAACCCCACCTCTGAGGCTAAAGTCTCATTCTCAGTTATTTTAAGGTGTTATAAATATTCTGGAAACACAAGAAATACCTGTTTACATCTTTTGTGGGAGCTCAGCGGCTCTGACCTCTGGGTTCGCTGCTGTGTTTCTAATCTGAGATTCAGACCTCTGCTGCTCCGGCCCTCGGCGAGCGACTCCCGATGTGAGAGCCAAAGTTGAAACGCTGGAACATAGAAATGTGATTTGTCGACACGAGAAGCTCATTAGGAAAGTGGCTCCTTGAGGAGAAGGTTTGTCAAACTGGGTTCACATCGCCACATGTTTGGATATTGCTTGTTTTCAGCGGACGTGGCGAGGAGAGGACGCCTCAATTACTCGGGCGTGTTGCATTCAAGACTTCCTCTCTCAAGCCCTCCCTGAGTTCTGCACTGTTCCTCATTAGCATTTCACTGTGGTGGGTGACCCTGCCATTCATTTACAGACAATTGCTTCCTGACAATGTTTTCTTTCTTCCCCCCCCCTTCGTCTCAACGGAGAACGGCCCATTCTCTCCAGAATGTTAATGCCTTGTAAATCCAGAAGTGAGGCTCGGCTGAGGGGGGGGGGACCACCTTCTCCTCGTTCTGGTGAGCGTTATTAAAGAAATCAATTAGGGCGCTGAACCGTAGACGAGAGAGAACATCAGGGGCGGCTGTGATTCTCTTCTCTCAGAACACGTCGCTTTCTCTCATCTGAAAGGGAGACATTTTCCAGGTTGGCAGAAGATCTAGGCGACACACACACACACACACACACACAGACACACAGACACACACAAAAAGGGATCGATTCTCAGTTGTCTGCAGGGTGAATTCAGAATCAATGTCTGTTCTGGGGGAAGGCTGTAACAGTGGGAAAAGGTGCACACGTCAATACAGATGTCTGCTCGTGAATTCCTGTGGATCCAATCATTATCAAATGCCGTGTTTTGGGCTCTTTTCTTCATGTGTGCAAAGTGACTTGGGATCAATGGCTGTGTTTGCACGCACACGGAGCGCTGTGTGTTTTCAATTTCCATAAAGACACTGAGAGACTGTATACGTGCAATTAAAGGAAGTAAACTCAATCCCAAGTGCTGTACTACTACTTCTACTACACTGTATCTCAGAGGGAAGTACTGCACTCTCTACTCCACCGCTTTCATCTGACAGCTGTAGATAATTCCACATACAAAACATACTAGTGGCTATAAAGAGATGCAGCGCTGCGTGTTAAACTGCCCAACAGCCTGTAACGTGGCCGTGGCAGTGAAAACCTGCTCACACAACAATGGTAATAACAATCCAATAATACACAATCACACAAACATAGTCGGAAGCTGCTCGGCTCGGTAATGAGCACTTTCACCAGTTGTTCGGATGTAACTTCTCACTGCTCTGATAGGGTGTTAGTGAAATGAGCAGTGAACACTGAGGTGCTAACCCCCTGAGATACAATTAAAAACAGTGATGCTGGATTACAAACACACGTTGACCCACGTGTGTGTGTCTGTTTGTGTGAGTGTGTGTGTGTGTGTGTGTGAGAGCGGGAGGACGATTTGAATCCACCACAGGTATAGCTGAATCTTCTCAGCAAACAATTAACTGTACGGCAGGTAAAGTATTAATACCTGAAATTCCACTCTGTTCAGGCAGGGAGCTAGGAGAAGGCGCCCTCTGCTCGGGAGGCAATTTAAAAAGATTAATTGACTCCAACCCGTCAGTCATTGTGTCCAAACCCGACCTGAGAAGAATGCTTTCCATCACCAGCAAATATGAAAGTTCAAAATTACATCAGTATTTATGACCAAACTCAACCCGACGTTTCTCAACGGGTCCCGACAGACGTGGGTCAGGTTTCAACAGCTGAACTGGGGCTCATGTGCTCTGGTTGTACTTTAACATGATCTTGAATATTTTACATTTGACAGTCATCAGGGTTTCACCTTTGTAGAAGAACTGTATTTCTACAGATCTTGTGTCCCTGCTCACCTCTCACCTCTTGAGACGTCCATGTTGTGTCTTAATCACCTGATCAGTGAATGTTATAAAGATTAAAGCATCATCGCAGAGCAGGAAAGTCGAGTCTGTGGATTCTTCTTCACTGTGCATGTGGGAAATCATAAAAACAAAGTGGCTATTGCAAAGAAAAATGTCAACCACATTTGATTCCCTTTTAAAACGAAGCTACAATTTCCAGATAAAGCTTTCTGTACTCAAGACTTTCCACCTGCAGCGGAGTTTGTCCAGAGTCTGCTGCTTCCACTTTTAATTAAGCAAATGATGTCGACCATTTGTCTTCCACCGTGGGACACGCTGCTTCCTCCCAGTCAAGGTCAACGTGATAAAAGTCCTCCTCTGCTGACTCACAGAGCCATCACACCTCCCCTGCTCTGCTCAGCCGCTCATGATGAGCCCAGCGCCGACGACTTCAGCCGATCGATCACGCTCGGTACTATTTCCATACAACAGATCGAAGTGGAGCAGTGGCTTGTTGTTCACAGGTACTCAGAGGTACAGAGAGCCGACCTCCCTCCAGATCACAGTCTGCTTTCACTCTCGTTTGGTTCCACGACACATCGGGTGAGGCGTTTATGCCGCCGAAATTACCGTGTGGGCAGGAAGACAGATTACAGGTGTACTGCATGAAAACCTTCTTCATAACAACAGGAAAATGACTATACAAAGCATATTGAGCTGTGGAATGTTTATGGAGCCAGTGAAGGCCACAGACGCCCGTTGCCAAGCTGCTTTCACTATATATTAGTTTTGTCTGGTCGGTTCTCTGCACCTTTGAGTCCTGCTATGCATTTTATTCTGCCGGTGCAGCAGCTGACCGGGAGGCATCCTGCGGCGCCCCTGCCAGATAAAGCCGGTGCTGGTCGGCTCACACAGGCCACACTTGATAAAAGATAGCCTCTCTCTCTCTCTCTCTTTTCCGCTCAGTCTCTCGCCACGGGCCAGCCTCCTCCTGTTTCTCTTGCTTCCTAAACCAGATCTCCCTCCTGGGGGACGTCCTCAGTCAGCCTGTTGCCGGGTAACCAGAGAGGATTGTGGGTCAGAGAAATTATCAGTTGAATACCAACAAGAGCTCCTCGGCCCCTCCGAGCGGAAGGAGTGATATGAAACCCAGCTCTCGATAACGTGTGGCTCCCACCTGATGCAGATGTTTCTGGAGCAGAGATGTGTTAATAGTGAGCCTGGAACTTGTTGTTGTAACGATACACACAAATATTTCTGATCAGTTCGGTGAATGCATGTTCAAAATCATCAGGCCCCAAAGGAAGCTCGCCCAGAACTGTGTCCTCAAATAATCTTTCATCCAGTTTTAACATTACACTTATAAGAGAATGCTTGTTGAACTCACTGTTATATATTATGAACTTTAAAAAGATGCCCCAGGCCCACGAACCAAGATTTAGTCGGACCAGAAAGGTTTGAATGAAGAGGACATTTTTTACCCAGCACTTTATTTTTAAAAGTTTCACCAAACTAACAACAGGCCGATGTTAAACACACTCAGCCGTCTGTTAACCAATCAATGTCAAGCAGCCCACACAGGTGATGACCACAGTAGACAGTCTTGAGTCTTTAGTTCTGCATCGATTACAATTTGAAACCAAACCTGCATCAAATGTCAACAATGCAACAAAAGACCTGAACCTTGCTTCAGACTTGCAGTTGTGAACGTGTCCTGGATTTGAACGTATTCAGAGTGAAGCCAGACTCTGTGTTTCTGGTACCACAACTAACTCTGTGGTTTTATATCAGTGCTCACCTCTCCTCTGCCCTGCAGGCTGTCAGCTGAGTGAACAGAAATCCCCCTTGAAAGTCAGATCATCCGACCTGAGCGACTCCAGGACTTCACTGACCGCGGAATAACAAACACGCTTCCCTGGCTCGGTCCCTCTGGGTCGCCCCTGCTCAACTCCGTCTCCTTCCAAAAACCTGGACTGTCATTCGTGGGGGACAAGAAATAAGACAGGAACTTAGAAACTGGACAAAATGAAAAAAGAATCTGTGTTTATTTCATGAATCACACATTCAAGTACCTCTTGTCATCAGAATTGAACTATATCCAGGAAACATGTTGCTGTTATTCGGTTTAATACACAGCAGCGAATCATTGCACCAGTTTCCCGTCCACTCAAACCAGCAGAGATAGGAGAGCTTGGCAGTCGTCCATCTCCGAGCTGGTGAACACATGTTGAGCTGTGTCAGAGCGCGAGATAACAACTGATGCCCTTAAATAAACTTGGATAAAATGCAATACTGTGCCAGTGATTATACTAATACAACTCTGAGGGCATCAATTATTGACAATGTGTTCCTGGTGCTCGGGTCAGAACCAGCTGAATAATCCCGGCGTTCACGATACACGTCTACAATTACAGAGCTGGCTCGGAAAAGACTGACAAAAACACGAGCGGGTGAAATCTCCCTTTTCTAAAATACATTTCACAGCTCCGAGCTTTGACAGAATAGATTCCTGTCTCTTCCCCCAGTTCATTGGACGATGTAATCGGGTTGAGGTGATCTACCTCCATTCAGGTGTCGCTGTGCCTTCTCTCTGTGTGAATAAACGCACATTAGCACTTTCTCTCCAGCACTGATAGATATGTAGAAACCTGACAGACGGTAGAAAGAGGATTTAACAGTTCAGGTACCAACTGCAGGAAATCAGGGTTTTCTTAATTCAATCAGAGTGCTTTACAATATAATAACAGAATAGACATCACATGATAAAAGCCTTTTATGAAGATGTGTCTGAAGAAGACTTCATCAATCCCATTTATGTATGCATTTAAGTGACATACCAATTTCAAGATGATATAGATGTTTCTATTGAATTATATGTTGCTGCTTTTTATCCTCTTTTTATACTCAGCCTTGTATTTTAAAACAGATCAGATAAAGATACATCCCAGGGGCTTTATCCTTTAACATTAAATGCATTAACTGTGACTGGAGCAAACAAGCCTGTTTGCAATGGGCTGTTTGCTTTGTCTGTGGTGATGCTGCTTTATTCTGAAACTATAAAAGTGACCTGCAGCAACTGAGCCGTGGTGAGTAAAGACCAAGCCTCCACTGGTTACCTCTCTATTCAAAATCTTATTACTCTTGATATTGAAAAATGTCAAAATTTCACCAAATTCTAACCTGAACCTCCTTTGGCTCTTAACCATACACGTGCTGAGAGTGAAGTCCAGTGGATGAGCGGCTCTCGAGCTGTGGGAGCAACAAACACACAGAGATTTGTGGAAGTAGTCAATGCATCAGTGTGAGGTGCTGATACAGTGAGATGATCCTCAGTGAGCAGGAGGATCTACAAGTGGATTCAACAGCTGCTTATTATCTCAACTCCACTCAAACAACTGTCTCGATTTCACTGTGATTTCCCTGAGACTTCAGAGGAAATACACACAAGAGAATCAGCCTCAAAATGAATTTCTATCCATGTTGCACATAAACCAAAGACACAACGTCAGGGTCTTCAGCAGCTGAAGCCAGGATCTTTAAAAAACAAGATGAATGCATTTCTCCCACTAAGCATCAGTGTCATCATGAAGGAAACAGAGCAAACCAGACATAGATGTTCGGTTCATTCACCAAAGGGGGAGATGGCAGAGCAGAAGCACCAGAGCAACGACGGCTTAGCACCGAATGTGTCACCGTAATGAAAACAAACAAGTTCATTACCACGTTGCACCCGGACGCTGAAGCTCTCCCCGACACAATATGTACTGTAAGCTATTGCTCTGAGCTCAGTGGGTTGAGAGGGACACAGACACATGGAGCGAGATGCTGGAGCCAGGGGAAGGTGAATCATCCGCTGATCCACCACGGCATTCTAATCAGGAGCCTTTAGATTGGTGATCCAATTCAGGGAGCCGGGACTCGGCCAAGCGCAAACGGCCGGGAACACGTGACTCCCGGGTGTTTGAATAGAAAACGCGGCCCCGGCCTCGGCAGCGTGCCACTGCGCCCAACGTCTGCGCATCAGAAAGGGATTGTGCTATTTACCACGACCAGATCCACTTTGCTTTCTAATTGAGCTTTCGTTGGACACATTTGGGTCAACCGTTTAAAACACTTTTCACCCCCGATGAATGAGCAGGAGAACAAAGCTCTTCTGTTTTTCTTCCAGCAACCAAATGGAGACAGAGGCTGATGAAAATCGAGGCCGTTTATTATTACATCGGGACGTTCGGCTGCAAGTCATCATACAACGACGGCATTATTGAGTTCTCTTGTGGATATTTGATGGTTTGTGCTGTGGAGGCTGCTTTGCGCAGCCGGTGCCAGTGAGGGGAGAAAGAAACGATGGTGGTTTAACTTCCCCTGTGCAGATCCCAAGATTAATGAGGCTGACTGGAGGTTCTCTTCTTTCTTTTTTTTTATTGCGACCAGACCACAAACCACCGGGACTCTGAACTCCTACCCACTAATTACTCTGGGAGTGTGTGCACGCATGCATCTGTGTGAATGTGCATTCCTGAGCGAGCGCACGTGTATGTGTGTGTGCATGCTGCTATGTGCACTGAGCAACACGGACAAGTGTGTGTGTGTGTGTGTGAGAGAGGAGAGAGAGAATATGATAATATTTGTCTGAGTCAATGAGTTACTCACCAGAGTTACTTAAAGCCTCCCAGCTAAAGCGTGGGCGGCTCCACTTGTGTGTGTTTGGTATGTACAGTATGTACAGATAGGGATGTGGAATGTGTGTTATGTGAATTAGTGTGCGTGTGTGTGAGTGTGTGTGTTTGTATTAGTGGGGGCGTTCGGGAAGGGGGCCCTGCTTGGTGAAGCTGAAAGAGGAGAGATGACATGCTGTCAGTCCGAGTTGACGGTCACCGCTCAATGCTTTAGTGCCTCCTGACACTTTCTTTTCAGACCAGAGAGGCCGCGGAGCGCCTCAGGCATGCCGAGGGATCCCGCCTTTTAATTGAGCCTTTACCCAAGATTCATTTCACTGTGCACCTAGGGCCTCACTGGGAGCAGACAAAACCACGAGAGTGACAGAGCTGGGTCTCGCATTGTTCCGGGGAAAAGGCCATGGAAACGTAGACCTACATAAAAAAGTTAACCTTTAGAGACATTATCCCAGATTCCCAGGCGCAGAAACCTCGCTAATCTGAACCTCTCACATCCAGAAGTCATTTTTATAATCAGAAGACCCCGGTTTAATGTGGTAAGACCTCTATTAGCAGATATAGCTTTTATAGTTAGAGTCAGATCCCACGAGTCAGAAAATATTCTTGATAGAAGACAAATAAAAGGAGGAGACGACCTTGTGCAATACGCCTGGAAAATGCAAAATATAAAGTTTTTAACATAATTTCCTGTGTACTTTCCAAAAAATGTACCAGGAGAGAACTGTGTAATTTGGTTTTGGTAGAAAACCGAGTTCTTTTAGCAAAATCTAATTCCAATTAATGAATTCCAATTAATTCTTTCCTTATCCTTCATTTCTAACAGGTTCACTGAAAGCAAAGGAATTGGACGTTTCCACTCGCACATAAACAATTCATCAAACATTAAAGTCTCAAATGTTAAAAAACGACTAATGAGTGAATTTGCAGTTAGACTCACGTGAAGCAGGTCGAGGTTATAATTGCACAGCTGCTTCCCAGGAAAAGCTTCTCGGAACGTGCAGCCCGGAAATCCTGGAAATTTATAATATAAATTATATAAAGCAGCACATGTTAGTTGGTTCCAGCTCTTTAAATGTCAGGCAAAACAAGTAATTTTAAAATGTCCCCTTGGGGCTCCGGGAGTTGATTTGTGATTAGTTTATACGTATATATATATATTTTCAATTTGTTCAGACGAGGGCGATCAATTTACAATAAAAATAAAGAATCACTGGCTGCTTCCCCTGGTCTGAGTGTCAGAGTGGAAACAGGATTAAACCACAAATCCTTATGACTGAATGGGATAGTGGCATTATTAATTTTTTCACAATGAAAACATCCTAATTGTAATTGTTACATTTATTGAACTGTGATTATCACTTTACTGAGTCGATACCACTTTACATTTCAATACAGTCCAGTGGTCCATTTCTACGATGGCGCATTACGGCCATTGTAGGTAAATAAACAAGTGTTACAGAGCGCGGGGGGTCTCATTGATGCCCATCGAGATAGTCCCGGAGTCTGCTTTGCATTTTGCATTTTTGCACTTATTCAAACAGAACAGAGAGTTAATAAGTGACGTCTTCTCAGGAGACACAAGGGCTCTCATTGGCCGAGGGTAAAGAGGGAGAGTCGGCTGAGCTGGGAGCGAGACTAGGATGACTGACCGGTCGGGCAGAGGGACGAGCTGAGCTGGGAGGCCCCGAGGCCGAGCTCCCAGTGAGGCCGGGTGACTGGACGAGCTGGGGAACGAGCTGGGGAGCGAGCTGGGGAGGAGGCGTGGGCTGAGGGAAGCTGGAGATCGGTGGAGCTGGTTATGAAATGTGGTGAGTGCGGCAGGAAGAGAGACATGAGGTGACAAATCCAAGTTTGGCCCTAGATTAACCAGTGCCATCTGTTCATTGTGTTGCTTAAAATCTCAGACAATTGTAACTTCAATCTGTTTTGTATATTTGTGAGTTTTACCTACAACGGCCCTAATACGCCACCGCACATTTCAGACGAGCGGCTCCATGGAAATAATTGCAGGCTGATGACATGTGTGTGTGTTGACCCCTCGAGTTCTTATATAACTTCACTTCAAAACAGGAAAAGGAAAGAAGCCGGATCTTCACATGACTTAATCTCTAAAGCCTGTTCTGACAGTGGAGGCACAAAACCCTCAGTCTCCTCCCGGGCGTCGTCCTCAGCAGCTGGATAGAGGAGCCTCCAGGAGAGAACATTCATTATCCTCCTCCTCCTGTGCTGCAGGTTCACTGTGATGACTGATGTCAAATCATTCTGTGGAAATAACGCAATTACAACTTACCTGCTCTTTATAAACAATGATCTAATTTATCGGAAGAATGTGCTAATTGAGAGAAAATCAATTAGCGCTTTGTTTGCGTAGATTTGATCGTGGAAAAGCACGGAGAGCTCAGGAAGTGAACCTGTGTTGATGGCAGACGGCATCGGGTGGAGTTAACACAAAGATAAACAAGGGGAATGAGTAGACCTGTAATTTAGAAAATTGGCAGTTTTGCAGGTGCTATTTTACACAAAATAAAACCGATGAATATGTATTTTTGTGATGAGTCATTCCCCCGAGAACGAGTCAAAGCGCACGTGAGCGGTGGAGCTCTTCACGATGAACAGATGGACGAAGGGATGAAAGAACCAAACGAACAGACAAATGGAGAGTCGCCCTCCACTGAGGTGAGCGGCTCTCAGTGTGAGGTTCGACTCCCTGCCTGATAATAAGCAAACCTCCCCACAGGCACAGCTGGCTCCTCCGCTCGCCTCGTTACCAAGGTCTGTCCTGTCAATACTAAACCTAATGGAGAGGCCGGGATGCACAATGCACAGCGCAGGGCTTCTGATTGCACGTATACTGCAAACTGTACATTTACTGTACCGTGCAGGAGGCAAACAGAAAATATAGAACTTAATTAAATGCAGGTCCCGGTTCTGTGAGGCTGTGCAGCAGTGGGTTGAAACTGATTGCTTATGTCAGCACGATAACTTGATAACGCTGTGAATATGCTGAGGTGTGGAAGGTAAGATTTACCACACTCACTGTTGGTTTGGCACCTCGGCAATGCTAACGTTTGCTGAGTGGCACTAAGTAAACAGCTGAGGCAGATGGGAGGCAATTAACAAATCCCAGTTTAGACAAAACCACAGGATAAAGTCACTGGGAATCCTCCTGTGGAGACTTTACATATTTGGACAAAGTTTAAAGGAAATGGATCAAAATTAGTTTTTTGATTATTTCACCCCATCTTTTCCTAGCTTGGCCTCATCTGAGCTTTCAGTCAGCTGCTTCCTCCTCCTCTTCTTCATCCTCAGTGAGGCCAATTTAAATTGATCAATTTATTAAAACCTCTGACGATCATGATATATTAAGTGTAGAAATGTAGCAGACAGAGTTGACGTTGCAATCACAGAGAGAACCAGTGACTGGAAATCAGGCTCTGTTAAAAAGAGCTGCAGGCGTGAGTTCGTCATTTCTACTGAATTTTTTTAAAAATGTTTACAACTGTATGTTTTCCCTTGTTTGTGTTTGTTTGTGTTGTGCGATGACAGTTTAAAGTGTAGTACCACACATGTCGAACACCTGTTTTCATTATAGGACTGTTTGTTTACGCTGTAACGAACCAGGGTTATTTACAAGTGTCATTACTCACTTAATGAGGATCTATATTAAAAACCAATTTAAGTAATTTACAGTTGTGTTAATTAAGCAGCAGATACAAACTGCAGTAAAAAGGATTTAATCCTTAAATTGCCTTCTTTCATTTTCCTGAAACCGATGATGAGAAATGATCCCGTTCTCACAAACGCTATCTCACAACCCGAGTGTGCGACCTTGCTAATTACTTCATTTCAATCCACATGTGAGTTTGAACTTTTATTCCGTCTATTATTGTGTGTTAAAAAACCTGAGCCCACTGTTCTGAGTGGTATTTCACTTCTGTAATGAAACTTTCCCTCTTTTCAATACCGCACAGACTTCTTGGGCGTGAAGATTTTTCATTATGATGAGTCATGAGGACGGGCTGTGAACGGTCGCCCGAGGTGCCGAGACATTTCATGAGGATATGAGAGCTTTTCTCGGCTAACGGAAACATCAGGTGAAGCAAAATTCCCTTTCCCCCCCTTTGTTTTAGCAGATTCTCCACTTCCCACTCCCTCGGCACAGATGAAATTCTAAGAAAAACACAGACGCCAACTGAAGAAGGCAGAACCAGACGAATAGCTGCTCGTGTACAGTCACACCACGCGTCAGCAATTAATAACTGTTTGCGATCATGTGTCGTGTCACTACACTTCTCTAGATGAATTGGTTCGATTCACTCCCCGACCTCTCAACCACCTCTTAAACTCAAATAAATCCTTCCTCTGAAGTTAACCTTAAACCTAAATCCTGAGCATAAACTAATCCCTCAAAGAATCCCTGAGAGGACACTTGAAGCTCGCCAGAAGAAAAATAAGAGCGCAAACACACTCTTCCTCTCTCACACACACGCACACACACACACACACAAACACACACGTTCATACACTGTGATGCTAATGCAGCGTGGCAGTGAGAAGGGACCAGAATGACCAAAGTGCCTGGAAGCTTGCGTTGCCACGGTAATCGATGCCTGAATCAGTATTCACATACCTTATTAATATGTAGTAATACTTATTATTAGTGTATATGCATTAGCACGAGTCCCACACGCAGGGAGAGTTATTCAACATGATTAATTATGCATCAACATTAATGACTTCCACCAGGGAGGTTATGTTTTCACCCCCGTCTGATGAGATTTTGTAGAAGGTGGGAAAATAACCTGTTACACTTTTGGTGCTGATCCAGGAAGTGGTTTTCATTTCCTTAAACATTGGGAGACAGGTTGTTCTTTCATATTTTCAGTTTCCCCCAGCAGAGGTATATGCAGGGAAATGATATCTTTGAGTGTGTGAATTTAGAGGTTTACAATATTTATTGATTTTATAGCATTCTGTCGTTCTAATGTGTCATAGTCTTAAATTTCCTATTTAATATGAAGTAATTATCATGTATTCTAACACATGCATTTTAGCATTAGTGGGTTTTTGAGTCACCAGCACTGTCACGCCACCATTTGACACTTGGCTAAGAAATTAAAGCAGCGTTAGCAAGAGGAGCAAAGAGTCAAGCATCTGGAGCGGTGTGAGTCTGACCCCCAGATAATCCAGGAATGGGCAGATCACACTTCTACAATGAGTTTGGCTCCAACCGTGGATTCTCATTTCAGCCTTCGAGCCCCGAAACTGGTATTGGTGGACAGTCCCGGCGGTGAGGACGATCTTTGCCGAGCGTCCCCTCCACTGCAGTGATCGAATGCTCCAAGTGGTTTGAGGCTGCCAGGCTGCTCAGCTTTATCCTTGAGACGCTGCCCATCTCCACAGAGCTCTTGCCAGTGGACATTAGTCTCGGCCCCATCCCTCTGTTTGGGATTTATACCCATTAATAATTCATCCACTGCTGTGGACTCAGGATGGGGGCCTCCCTTTCTCTTCCTGAACCGCACCGGCCCATTTACACGCTTCAGGATGGTGAAGTGCCGAGCCGCTTTAGTGGCCACAGCATTTAAGCCGGGAGAAAGAAAGGAGAATGGAGAAAAGATAGGAAGCTCCTCCGTCTTCTGTCTCCATCTCCACTTCTCACTCACACACACACACACACACATGCATAGTTTGCTAGGCTACACCACAACTAATCGCTAGGAAAATTATCTTCGCTCAAAATCCTCTATCTCTAACTCGTGTGAGGACATACGGTATTTACCCCTGCAGTTCAGATTGAAGATATAAAGGAAGGAAACAAAGAATTGTAAAGCAAGCAGAAGGTTTGTGTTTATGAATATACTTGTGTCCAGTGGTTACAGATGACAATACGCCCAAATAAATCACCAATTCGCTTATCAGTGTTCTCAAATTGAAGTTTAATATCCTTTCGCTCCCGGCAATTTCCGACTTCCTTGAGTCCCCGTGCACTGACAAGCAGACGCCCAGGACTGGGATGGGAAATCTCTCCCATCACCGCTCACCACCTCTGAGGGAGAGAAGATTATGAAGATTAGATTTGCCTTAAATAGATTTTTTTATGGGAGCCAGAAACAATGCTATCTGGGAGTCACTCTACATGCGATCCACTCTGCAGAACGCCTTTCAGTGTGCGTGAAGCATGGCTTTGTGCGCTGGTGATTGAATCTTGCAGGGGGAAGTAATGGCAAACGTTATGACCACTGACGTAAGGGGATGGAGACTAATACCGCCCCTCGCCTTCCTCAGCAAACCAACAGTCCACGCAATCTGTCCGCGGGTAATAAAAGGGCTGTCCCTGCAATGAAGTGCCGGACGGGGCCGCGCCACATCAGGACGTGTGGGTCAGTGTGTGAGAGGAGGTGAACATCATCATCCTGACATGAAGGGGGCTTTATTTCCCTTCATCCACCTTCATCACTTCTAACTGTTCTGTATGTTATAGCATCATGTGAACCTGCCTTAAACACATTTGAGTGGAAAAGAGATCATATTGAAAAACTCTGAATTAATAATCACCTCAAGGAGGAAGGTTCTCATCAGTGTTTGTTTGTGAGGCAGCAGAGCAGCACAACACATTATGATCTACACACGTTACATTAACTCACCATGAGTTAGAATGACGGGTGTTTACGTTTGTTTTATTTTGGTAGCTTCCACATTTGCTCAGTTTCTTTTGATTGGAAATTATACTCCACACTTATATTCATGTGATTTCATACTGACTCACCCTGTCAACTGTTCTGAATAAAAGAGAAATAAATAATTCACTGGAACTTATAACTTTGGCAAAGTACAACTTTTAATGACCCTTCGAAGTGAAACTAAAACGCTATGACTCATCCATCTAAAAAGAAAACTGACCATTTTGTTCGAAGAAATACAAATATTTATTCATATTTTTTAGGATATTATTTATGCGGCCCAAGGTTTGTTTTAATGTGAGGGGTTAATTGGGTCTGTGTGGATGTATCTGTTTCTACATGTTATCTGGTTGCAATGTTTTTTCTATGGATATATTTAAGTTTAAAGATTTGGCTATCTTCACTGTCTATACAATCGTAACATTAAGATTAAATTATCGATAAACACTAAGTCTATGATGGAATTCAGGTTTCACACTTGGTGTAATGCACTCAAACATGCGCCCTAAATATAATTTTTAATGCATTTTAGAAAAACATCAAATCACTCATTAAAACCAAAGTAACCGGAAATAATCACCCGAACAAACTACTTAAAACAGCGCGTCTTGTAAATTAACATGGATGACGCCGAGTGTATGACCTATACCACAGCCAGCCACCAGGCGGCGTGGCTTCATTTTTGCCGTCATGTCGTCCATCTTCATACACATGTAGGCCGAGGTCTGAACCTACTGGTTTCGGTGAACACGTCCCTGCCCACTGAGCTTCAACAGACCAATACCGATGCTGTTGTACATACACATTTATCGGTCACAGTTAGCCTGGCCACACGCTGCCATTGTTTATGGTCGTATCATCACAAGTAATGACCACAAAGTGCGGGTCCCGTGGTGGAAGCCGAGCTAATAACCATCATTCATGTTTCAGGGAGGGGGGGGGCTGTTGATTCCGTCAGAACGGCCGTGTCACACACACACAGGTGACTGGCACAGTAACTGACTTCTTCCTTGTCGGTTGGCGTCAGTGCTGGATGCTTCACCGGAGGCGGCAGGTTTGTTAGTGTCCTGTTGAAGCAGAGACGTGAGCAGGAGAGCCGGCAAGCTGTGGTGACCGCCACCATCAATGACTAAGCCCCCGGTAATACTGGTATTAATGACAGGAGAGCTGTAATAACCACTGCTGCCTCTCTCACTTCTCTGTCGTGGAGAAAGCTGAGTGGACAGGATGCTGGTATGAGCACTGAGTGTGTGTCTGTGTGTGTTTCCACACTGTATGGCAGATGTGTTCAGTATTTGGTATTTTTGTTGAGACGGGAGAATTTTTTTATATTTTTTGTATCGAGATAAAAACTGAGATTTTATTTGAAAAAAGCATCAATCGCTTTGTTTAGTTTCTTGCTTCACTAATCCAGAGAACTGCAGACTCTCTCTTCTTCAAATTAAATTAAATCAAGTACCTAGTTTTTATATCTGTATTTAATTTGTTTTTTAATTCTTAGTATTTTAATATTAAAGTACCATCTATTGTTTCTATTTTTAATTGTTTTTCCTAATTTGAATTCCCTCTGTTTACATATATTTATACATTTTTCTTTTTCATTGTTTTCTTAGTCTAAGGTGGTCCTTTAAATTCCATTTTTCTGTTTTTACTTCATAGTCTTAATTCATGTGCTAATAAGCATCTACAGTTTGCTCCTCACAACATTTCACTGCACTTTGACAGTTGAAATACAAAAACACAAATCGTCCTTCCCAAGATCTTTAACAAGATCTGGGAGTCTGATCTCACATCTCAGACCTTTCACAGGACTTTACACTTTTAGCTGCTTTATTATTTCTTAACATTTGCACATGATTTCAGCTCCGGCCTGATGAGAACACAAGATAATAAAAGTGAGAAAAAGAGGGGAACGATGATGTGGCTCATTTTTATTTGACCTCTGAGGTGTCTCGTCCAGGTCACGTCCAACATTATTAATTACACCAATTATTGGAGTGATAACGTTTAACGTTGCCATCGACCTGCAAATTACAGTCTTTGATTGTTGGGTAGATACAGTCGGCTTTTCCTTGGCCTCGGCTGTGAAGCTGCTTCCAGGAGGTGAGCACCAGGCTTCTCTAACCTACTGGTGCTAATTAGACAAAACACCATCACTTGACCCAGATTGTAAATGATCTCTTGCTGTGAGAGAACACATTCTGAGGTCAATCAGGTTTATGGAAGCTTTGAAAATGAATGAAATATTAACAAAACACCTAAATGGTATTAAATATTTAAATATCCTGTAGAAGCGACTATTGGACACATGAACTGTGGATGAATCTGCAGGACGCGTCTCCACCTCCGATCCAGAGATGAAGTCTTGAGGACCGCTCAAAGATCTTCACTGAACAGCTTTCCCATCCATCGTTTCATTCAGTGCATCAATGTGCAGCACTTCCTCCATCTGACATCAGTCATTCACTGCTGGTTCAGCCGCCAGGAGCAATTTTGGGGTCCAGTGTCTTCCCCGAGGACACTTCAGCTCACGGAATTGGGGGAGACAGGGATCGAACTGCCAACCTTCAGGTTAGCTACCTTGGGAGTCAGTCTCAGCTGTCAATCATGACGATTCAACCCGTCATTAATCATAACTGATTAAAATCAAGAATAACCACTAACAAAAAACTCAACTTGATAAGAGCTATCTTAAATGGCAGACTCCAACTTTGAGAAAGATTAATCTAACGTGTACCACAGTCAATGTCCCATCTGTTAACATTGAGGAGACTTATACTGCAGCCAGCCACCAGAGGGCGATCAAGTTCACTTTTGGGACTCATCCATCATTTTATACAGTCGGTGGTTTGTAGAGGTTACACAGAATTCCCCAGAGTTCTGAATTCTCCTTCAACTGGGAACGTCCCGAACGACCCCGCGACGTCTGGGTAAATAAAAGAGCGAAAGTTGCAACTCAAAGTCGTTCTGTGGAAAGTCCAAGAGCAGAACAACACTGAACATCCCCCGTACAGCTCGCTGTCTCACAGACGAATCGACTAAAGCCCAGAAGCTCGTGATTCCCCCCGAACCCAGAGAGTTCATTACTTCAAAGTAGAACCTCATTAGTTCAGATTTGCCTTTCAAGTTCACTTTCTCTCAGGATCCCGACTTTAACTGTTAATTACTGTTCAATTAATTAAAGAGCGTGTACCTCAGAGGTAGGTGTTGGAGCCACATAGAGCTGATCAGGTTTCAGCTCATTTCCATGGTTTTGAGTATTATCGCTACTGGGAATATAGGGTGTTGGGGGGGGGGAGATAATGGTGAGTATAGTCTGTTGTCAGGCTGATAGGGCAAAGAATGAGCAAATATTCATTCGGCATTTCCTGCTGTTTGATGTAAATTTTGATTAAACATCACAGCTATTAATTTCAAGGCAGACCCTGAGTGGATAGTTAATGACACACGCTCTGTTTCAACACGACGCATGTTCTCCCACGATTAATCAAAGCAGCCATGAACCAGGACACATACAAGAACGACCAGCCCTCCCAGTCCCAGAACCGACCCAGAACCGACCCGCTTCCACGACTGGATTTCAATTCCGAAGGGAGGGAGGTGCCACACACGGGTCGACACCAGCGATCTGAGTTATTACGTTACATCTGTAACTGAATTCAAATGAGCTTTAGCTGCCAGTGGAGAAAGTGCAATTTTGCTCTGGTCCCGACCACTTTCATCCCCCTTGTCACCTCGGGTTCGCGGCTCGCAGACGGCCAGCCTGATGCATGTGTTGGTTTGGGAGGAAAGATGTGAGTCACGCTGAGAGAGAGATGAATATAAGGAGCCTTGCGTGCTCGCCCGGGTGTACAGCAGCGGCCGTGCACACAAGTGAGCTGCAAGCTGTCACCACGGTTTTACCTCCTCGTTTTTCATGTACAGTACCGTGGAATGTGCTGCTGCTCAGCGGGGCAGAGTGATTACGTGCACAGATTAGATAGAGGATGAAGGAGATATAAACCTGCAGGAAAAAAACTATCACTTCCCCCAAATCTGTGCATCATCAGGTGCATCCCGAGCAGGAGCGTGGATCACAACCCTGTGTCTCTGTGATTTCTCAGCAAATCAGACTCTGCTCTCCTTCATCCCTGTGTTGTGACTTTATGACAAACCCATTGAGTGGAGCCAGCAAGGTGCAGAGAGTGTGTCCCTGGGAACAGTGTGCTGCCTGCTGAAGAAAACACAGGAAAAATACACACAACATAAAAATGGAGGAAAAATCATCAATCTGACAATACTCACAACATACCAAATAATCATAACACAACTAGAAACCCACAAAACAATCAAACACTGACAACACACCTAAGTCATCACAACCTGACCAAATTATTCACAACAGAAATACTCACAAAACTAGCAAATACACACAAAACTATCAAAATATTCACCACACAATAAAATATTCACAACACAATTTAAACTCACCACTTAACTAGTAACCCACAACACAACCACATACTGACAACACACCTAAGTAATCACATCCTGACCAAATTATTCACAACATAAATACTCTCAACACAACCAAATACACACAAAACAACTAAAGACTCACATCACAACCACAACCCCACAACCTAACCAAACACTGACAACACGACCAAATAATCACAACATTACCTAAATTAATCACAACACAACCAAATAAACGATCCAGGGCTATGGTGGTATTGGTTTTGGTTGTGTGGATGCATTTGGTTGTGTTGTGAGTAATTGGTTGTATTGAGAGTATTTTGGTTGTGTTGTGAGTATTTGGCTGTGTTGTGTGAGTATTTGCACCACGTTTTCTATTTTTTTGTCAAACTGATGAAGTACATGTTGTCTGTTTCCTTACATTGCCGTGCACTGACCTCCCAGGGCCCCACAGGGCCGTGCACTGACCTCCAAGGGCCCCACAGGGCCGTGCACTGACCTCCAAGGGCCCCACAGGACCGTGCACTGTGCATCCCAGGCTGAGTCACATCCACTCATCTGTTTGTCAGTCACACGGTTTCTGCAGGATTCCAGCGATGGGCTCAGTCGATCAGATGGAAAAAAGGGTTTCGACAAAACTTTACACTTATTTCTGTTGTGTTGTTGTTGTTGTATTGAGTTTTGCTGCAATCATTTCACTTCACTGATAATCTCAGTGACACTTCGATCCCACAGGTGAACAGGAGGTGAACTCACACAGGAGCAGAGTGTTCACTGTGTTTTCATGCCTTTGAATTTCTGGGGTCTTGATAACATACGCGCACACACACACACACACACACACACACACAGGCTACAAGACTAACAAAGAAAGTAGCCTTACACCAGATGCTGTATCACAGTGGCGGTAACACAATCCCTGGATGTTGCCACTAAGCCGGATGTGGAAAACCTTAAAAATACATCTGTCGGTTCTGACTGATGCATTGTGGTTCCGGTTCCTCGTCCTGGGAGAACCTCGACACATCACACCGACACCTGGGATGTCAAAGATTTATAAATCATCAATTTACACTCCTCACGATTTGATCAATTTATAAATTAACCGACCATGGAGAAAACAAAGAATGATAATGAATTGTTCATCGGGTGAGGTGCGGTTATTAATAAATCTTTAATGTCTGTTGAAGCTAAAATCAATCAAACAAAAGGTTGTGATTACCTCGGCCAAGGTGTTTGTTTTTCCCTTCCTGTCCGTGTGTTAGTCGGTTTGTGTGTTTTTTAATTGGTGGGCATATGTAAAAGCTACAGGATGGATTCCCTGGAGACTCGGTGGAGAGATGTTTCATGTGTCAGGGAAGAGATCTTTTCATTTCAGTGCGGATCTGGATCACAGAGCATTGAGAGCGTTGGAATCATGAACATTTAGCTCTGTATGTTTCACACAGGTTCGACGCCAGAGGCACGTCGAACAGTGCGTCTTTTCATTTCAAGGTGCGCTCCTATTGGTTGGTTAGTGCAGCAGTCACATAGTGAGATGATCATCAAACAGGATTTCAAACGACTCTGTGAGAAATCTGGTTGTGAGACCATGACCGGGGTCAATCTTTGAACCCCTCTCATAATACACCGTGGGCAGCTGTGGCTCAGAGTATGATTAGTTTGATGCATGTAGGCTGGAGGTAGAGCGGATTGTCCACTGACCAGAAGGTCAATGGTTCAATCCCCCAGCCCTTTCAGTCTGCACGTCAAATAGGAATAGAAACGCTGCATGTGCAAACGGATGAATGTGACATGCACTGAGAAGGAGTGGGTGCTTTGAAAAGCATACAAATATCTCAGGATGAAAAAGAGGTGTCATACATGAAGTCACCAAAGAAGATGTCAACTATAAAAGACAACAAGATCCAAGAGCTTTTGGAAACAAGGACAAACCCCCAAAAACCCTTCGGCTCTATGTGACTGTTACAGTGTGAAGCTGAGGTCTGCAGAACTGGAAAAAATATTCCAGTGCTAAATCTTCTACATGTTTAGAATTCACAGTATTCTTACCTCAGCTAAATACATTTCTTTATGAATGTAGATTGCCTGTATGCCCTCAACCCTTTGACCGTCTTTCAATGTGGACGCCGCGGTTCACCGAGCTGGACCACCTTGAACCGATGACCTCATCAACGTGCGACACAAAGAAACAGGAATGACAGAGCTTTCATTATTGCCCAGCCATTGTGCCGAAGGGGGAAATCAATTATAAAAACACGACTAACAGCAAAGATAACGGCAGTGTCCTCTATTGTGTTGGAAGCGGCCAACTTTTTTTTTCCCCTTCCTATTCCTCAAGGGTCTCTTGACCAGTCCGGCATCACCTTGCTGCAATTTGCTCCCCATCTCAAATCCCATTGCCTTTTGGAATTGGATTTACCTGACTCATTCACACGCTGAATGGACTCACCCGCCAGTAGGGGAAAAAAAGAAAAAAGACAGATTCCGTGTGAAATTGCCTGAGGAGTCAGGAGGTTTTGGATTTGTCAGGTTCCTCGCTCTGTCTGCCATTAACCTTCCAACAGGAAGAATGTCCTCATTACAGGGAGAGCAGGGTAGGGAGATTGGGGGGGAGTAAGGGAAAGTGCAAGCTGGACACTGGAACAATGAATGAGACAAGTTGTAATATATATTCGTTTGCAATTACAGAATGGAAAATCCTGTTCTCCCTCCCACACTATCTCTCTCACACACTTAACATATCGTATTTAGACGACAGATTAAAATAAAAGGCAAAGGAGCAACACAAGTATGTTTCTCACAGCTTTAAAGTTTTGTTACAAAACTCGAAAATAAATCCCACAAAACAATCAGCTGCCCTTTGAAGAGCTGCATAAAGGGAGAAATAAAAAGAAGCCCTTATAGGCTTTTGGCAAGCCCGGGGACCTCAGCTCCCGGATGAATCGCTTCTAAGTAAAGCACCGACATCTGCTCATATCCGGAAATGAGGCTAAATCGGCATGAACCCAAATCGGCTCAGACGCAGTAACAGTAAACTAGTTCTCTGTCACTGTAAACCTGAAACTTGGAAAGCAGCAGCCAAAGGGAGAGGAACGACAGCGGAAACTCTGGATTCACATTCTCCAGTTAGAACAAAGGCAAAAAAAGCAAATCTTGGCAGGGTGATATTAAACAAAGCACCGACTTGCATAGTTAAAGTGACATCAATGCTCCAGCTTGCTTTGCTCTCCAGTTCACTCTTCTCACCTAAATCAATGCTGGAATCATTTTAGTGCAGAATCACTTTGTTTTATTGGACACTATCAGCAGTCATACAAAAGTGTACGTGGCAGCAGCAGCCGGCTCTCATCTGCAGTACTGTACATTAACGTTTTAATACTGCATATATAACGATTTGCCCATATATCCACAGCCAGGGGAGGATTTACAGCACCAGTCCTCTCAGAGTTAAGTATCATGGTTTTAAAATGTCCCTCCATCAGCCGTATAACTGTAAAATCACTTGGAGCTGCAACAACCAGCTGATTGATTGGTCAAGAAAGAGATAATATATATATTTCAATAACCCTAAACTAATTCGTAATCCACGTTGCTTTAAAAATGTTTTGGTGTTCCAGCTTCTCAAATTTTAAGGAGCAACATTAGCTTCATTCCTTTTTAAGTTTTCTCTTTAATCTAACAAGTTCTCCGGTTTCCAGCCACTCCTGAGGTGAACATCTGGCTCTTCAGCAGCTAGCACTTCACTGCGTTTGCCAACCAGTTGCTAACTAACTAAAGGCGTGTCGCAGGCAGTGGGTTTATCAGAGAGTCTCAGCTGGGAAATTTTGGCAGAGTGAAGTAAAACCTGACGCCTCCTGCAGGAAACAGGGGAGACAGGTCAGGGTGCGTGAGCCAGGAAACTACAGCAACGAGCTAAGAGAGGCTGGGAATCAACAAGTGACATATTTCACATGAACATACAATCTAAGGATCCAAAGATATCGATTATTGATAAACTTCTTCCTCTCCCTTAAGCTCATACTGGAGGTTAGTGTCTTGTTTCCTTATAGTAGACAGTGATGGGAGTCGGATCTTATGTCTCAACTTCAAGGGCCTTTCAAAAGCCGATAAAAAATCAAAAACATGGCTCATACTTTTCAGTTTGTCGTGTTTATGTGTGAAATAATCACCATTTGGTAAAATTTGGATGAAAATCAATAAATCCCACCAAGATCTTGTTGCGAGGACTCGGTGTAACGGCACTAATTGACTTGCATCGCTAGACCTAATGTCAACTGTCTGCACGGGAAGTACACAAGGTGATGCCATCTCAATGTAATAGATGAGGCTGGCGGGGTGTTCACATGAAAGGAAGCCGTGTGGCTCCAGGGCAGCGAAATCGGGGCCCAATTATAAAAAGGAAGAGCTCAAGTGGCCCACGACACGTTGTTACCAAAGAGACGCTCAAAAGGAATCAGATCATTCATTAGCAGCCGAGGTGTGATTCAGGGATAATGGCTCCAAATTATATAATAACTCTTTTACACCAAAAATCTGCAGGTAGACGTGGGCTTTTAAAAAACACAGGTTAACTCGCCCTTCTGGTTCTTTGTTAGTGGGTGTGCTTGGGTTTTGTGACCAGTGGAAAAGAGGCTTTCTTTTTAATTCTCTTTAAATCTGTTTTTATCAACTGCACGTAAAGCAGATCTTAGAACAGTGTTAGCTCCCTTTGAACGGACACTTTCACTTTCACGCAGGTTTTTCTCTTTGGTCCCTTTTGGATCTGGACCTGCTGCAGATCCCATCCCTCGTTTTATAACTAGGTTGCATGTGATCAGTGCGCCTCGGTTCCACACCCACACTGTGAGAATATATGTCATTATAATGTTCTGCGGGCCTGGTGGAAATGGCCCATCTCACTGGTTTGCACAAGACAGAAACAATGAGCCTGTCCATTATGGAAACATTAGATTTGGTGGTTGTTTAAAACCCATATTGCATTGGCTTCCTCCTCCTCCTCCTCCTCCACCTCCTCCTCCTCCTCCTCCTCCACCTCCTCCTCCTCCTCCTCCTCCTCCTCCTCCTCCTCTCCTCCTCCTCCTCCTCCTCCTCTCTCCCTCTTCCTCAGGAGCTTGGTCTCTCTGCACCGCATTCATCAACTTGTCTACATGTTTCTTTGAGATTTGTCATAGTTGCTCCCGTGACGTCTGGTTTGTTTGTTTCTCGCTCCCACTGGCAGATTATCCGCCTGTTTGCCAGTAACGTATTCACCCTGGTTTTGAATAAAGGATGATTCTCTCTGGCAGACTCCCGGCGTTACGTCATCCAACAGGGAAAGGTAATTGCAGTTCTAAAAACAGATAATGCTATAATCATCTGCGAGGTGGCTTGCTGTTATCCCACTGGCGAAAAGTCCTGTCAGATTAATCAGAATGGGAGGCGGGCGGCCTTAAAAAACAATAGCTGTTTTCCATTAGCATTTGAGTTAGAGTCCGGATTGAAACCCATCATCAAAGTGTGAGGCTAATGCCGGCTGACACGATGTGACAGAATAAACAAAGAAGTTCAATACCACTTTACGGAGCGGAAACCCCTTCCACAGTCATTTGTAAAAGCCTCAGTCATTGTAATCTTTCAAAAGAAAATCTAAAACAACAGAGAGGAGGTTTCGTTCCTCACGAAATTGAATTCCGCTGCTGATCAATCCGGCTCCAGCTGAAGAGATCGATGGGATTTCCAGTGGATTTTATTATGATTTGGATACAAAGTGAGGGAATATGTTCAAAAGGAAGAATCGCTGGAGTAGAAAAGATGCCGCTGTGTTTGCATCGCCGGGTCAGAGCAGAAACTTTCCACTCAGGTTTGATTAAACTGCAGATCAGGTTTCCACTTCACAGCCTGCGTGTTGTTTGTCATTCAACAAATGACAAAAGGAGCCGAGAGATGAATCAGAAAGGTGACATCCCCCCACGACCCAGCCTTTTCATTTGGTTCTACACAATTTCTAATATCACAGCAGGAAAATATCACAATACCACAATGTTTACTGTTATTTTACTGTTTGAAAACCGGACAAAAGTGGTTTTGCAAAGCTCTTCAAATCAAATCAAACAGAAGTCAGTGATTGCTGCAATTAAAGTCGTCCCCGGCTTCATCTCAGTGAAAATACGACAAAAACATGTTGTTCATATGTTGCTGCTCAGTGTTATCAGATCAAACACACACACACATACACAGACACACACGCAGACAGACCCAGAGCCACAGGCCTCTGCACAAAACAAACCAGATGCAGGTCTAATGAGAGTAAATGACTGCTGAAATAGGTTTAGCGCAATCTGGAATCAGATAAATGGACCTAATCTCGTTCTGGTTTGGACCCTGGCCGGGAAATGGCTTCTGACACCTGAGACCCTGCTGCACGTCAAGGCTCAATCGAGGCCGGCAGGCAGAGGCCCATACATCTCCATTTTAGATGACAAGACACGAATCTGGATCTTAGAGCATGCAGGGGAAATCCCGGGACGGTCAGTTTTGGTTTAGTGTGAGATTAAAAGGAGGAGGAAAAAGAGGAGGTGCACTAGATAAAGGTGACAAGAGGAATGGCCCTGGTTTAGGGGTCATTATGGGGTTGAATAACAGCCAGTCTTATGTGTGACAGTGCTGCTTCTTTATTTCTCCTGGCAAAGTTTAAACAAACTTTGGTTTAATTTCTCCAAACCTCAATCAGCGCGGGAAGCCTCCATTAATTGAAGCTCTACATTCAATTACAGCCATTTAATCCAGGTTCTCTGTTTTAGTGTAAATCATTCTGTTAGGTTTCACACACACATATTCATACTATGTTTATTTTTTCAAACTATTCTCTGGTAAAAAGCAGAAACTACCTCTTAGGTCCTCCGTGCAGCCGATAGTTAGGTGTATTTGTCAGCTGACCCCTAGTGGCCATGGTAATTATGACATGGGTCAGTTGCAGTGTACAAGCAGAAAACAAATTAAGTAGATTTCCGAGCGAACATGATTGAACCAGACGTGAACCTGAATATCATTTCAAAATCTTTTTCCAGTAACCTCACTGTTGTGTTTAAACCTAATCTAATCTCCCCATAAGCCTAACTGTATGTCTGCCACTGGGACGATGATTCAGAAGATTCCTCTTTGGGTCTTATCACATGGTTGAACAGTATGATTGGCTTTGTTGTCATTGTTCTTTAATAAAATTAATGAGCATGTAAGAGATGCAGCTGACAGATGAAATGTAATAATCTTTAACCGATGAAGTCATTCTGGTTCAAACCTTCACTGACTCCAATCCTTCAATGCGTTGCTGCTATTCTACTATTTTCTGACATTTTATAGACTAAATGATTAATCCATCAATGAATAATTAATCACGACTCAGGGAGAAACAAATCATTTTTATGAAAGTCCTGCGTCGTCCCTCACGGTCTGAGCAGATGAGAGCAGGGGAACCAGACGCCACCTGAACCGTCAACACAGAAACCTGCCGCCTGTGATGTCAGATGACAGAGAAATGTCAGCCTCTAGTATTCACCCCCCATCACCTTCCGTCCCCGCCGCACGCTCACCTCATAAGATGACAGGCGGACGGCAAAGATCAAAGTTGGAAATTGCAGGCGGACGACATGTAGGCCGGGAGGAAAGAGAGGAAAGAGAGGAAAGGTCCTGATGGAAGATGAGACAAGACGGACGAGTGTCGGCGTCTGCACCAACATTCAGGTCGTGTGTCACGGGGTCACATTGGTTTGGGATATTCATCGGCGAGGGGGGGGAATGGACCGCCAACGCAAGTGCTCACCTGCCATCGGTACACCTGAGCCACTGCTGCTCCAAGATGGAAGAGAGGACATTTGGCTTCAAGTTTTAAATAAGGTCGTGTTGGGGTTGATGTAGAACATGAGGTGACGGGGAGATAAAGATGATCACATAATCTTTAATTTTTTACTTTTTTTCTGTCACTTTAAACTGATTCATTCTCTGTCACATTTAAGGGGTTTAGTTAAGTTTTTCAAGCTGAATCTTAGTTGCTGCTTGAGGTCTCTGGTCTTTTTGATGCAGTTCATCATCCATCCTTCGACGTAAATGTCTCTCAAAAGCGTATCAGTTATTAAAAGCCTGTAATATTTGGTGACACCTTAAATTCAAGGATTCTGCTAAATGATCTGAGGCTGTAATTGTCCCACAGAGCAGTGGAGGTACATTATGTTTGACTCAGTTTATCTTCTGATGGTTCTGCACAGTCTGTGGATTCAATTGCAAAAATCTTGTACATCAATTTCACACATGATTTAGTTCACTAAACTTACGTAAACTTTACGTGGGAAAATGCAAAGTGCTTTCATTAAGTTTTGGGGTATTTATATTCATAGGTGCCAGAGCAATAGAGCAAGTGGTGTAAAATGTGTCCCCATTATTCACTTAGGGGGAAGCAGGATTGTAATTTTGAAATCACAGACTGTGTTTTGTGTTATTGAAAATAAACGAATCAGCATAAAGTCTCCAAAATGGATTTATATTAATCATTTTATTTACTAACTTCAGCAACCTTACCATGGTTTAATTAACAGTTGAATGTTCGTGGTTAGAAAGCGACTCGTTTAAACTTCTACACACTTGTTTGCTTTAGTTCCAGTTTCACTCAGACTCTTTAAAATATGATGTAATGATCCGTCTCAGTTCATCCAGCTGCTCTCCTCTGGGCTTCTATTTATTAAGGACACTCTCTCATATTCTCATGTGTGAACCAGAGGTGCAGGTTTACTCTATAGTCCTCAGAAGAGTCACCTTCTGAGTTGATTATTAAAATATGAGATGATGTAGGTTAAGATTTTGAGATACCACCATCGGAAACAACACCTACACAGATGTAGATGCACCGATCCGATGCCATGTCTTTAAAGAACATTAGTTTCACCCTGATACAAAGCTGCAATTTCCTTTTCCCCAGGAAATCACTTCTTCATCGCTGCTCCAAAAAACAGCCGCTGTGCCGCGCTGCCACTGACAGGCACCGTTTCCAGAGCTGTGAGGGAGAAGTGATGTCTGCTGGTGTAGCATTAGCCTGAGTGCACTTTAACGGCTATTTGAAAGAAAATTGTTGCGCACATTTATTGTGAATCAAACTTGATCGTAAAAGAAGCTCTTTGACCTTCATCCTCTGTGTGTGTTTGTTTTTCAAAGGGTTAAAGCTGAGGCGGGTCACACAACACTGACAGTTATCGTCCCTTCCATATAGAGCTGGTAGCATAGAGCTGTTAATATACCTTATATAAGCTGTTATTTTTGTTAATGCACTTGTAATAGTTCGTACAGATACACAAAGTGCAGGTATCAGGATTGACATCAGGGAGGGAAAACACATTTTGTAATATCTCTATTAAAAAATGCTCTGCCTCCAGGGCTGTAATAAACATTAGGAGACATGATGAATGTAATTTGAATATGAAATGTCTGAAAATGTGCTTTTCAATATGTGCTGTTGTTGATGCAATCACCATCGATCAAACTGGTCTCGACTCGTGCAGGAGGTTGTTCCTCGAATTGTGTGAAAGGGCAGGAAAGATGTGGAACGTTACTGAAGTCCCCCAAAATGAATGTATCTTTGATTCCCGATCTTTATAATATAACAAGAATTTCAATTTGAAGATACAAACTCAATCACTTTATTAATTGTGAGGTAATCCATGACCATACTTGACGAAATATCTTAACCTTAACAAAACTTAATCATCTGGTAATAAAGGCAATATTGTGTAAATAAAAAGATACCAAGCAAAAGCATAGTAAATCATTATTTATCTTTAAAAACAGTCATAATAGATTGTAGAAATGTTTTATATTTAGTACTAACGAGCACATGTAGAGATGTGACTTAATATTTACTTATAAATCACTGTTCACTGGTCAGCTGTCAGTTTCAGAGCAGACCTGAGGGCAGTTTTCCCTTTTTTATTGTGGAGTGATTTTAACGGGGTTAGAGTTTATCTCCGAGCTATAATATGACTGAATGCTGAACTCAATATGATCCAGTGC
This sequence comes from Pseudopleuronectes americanus, assembly GCA_038501795.1. Classification (NCBI taxonomy): domain Eukaryota; kingdom Metazoa; phylum Chordata; class Actinopteri; order Pleuronectiformes; family Pleuronectidae; genus Pseudopleuronectes; species Pseudopleuronectes americanus. The sequence continues at coordinate 17,955,067 of CM076730.1, forward strand.
AAAGCTGCTCACACACACACACACACACACACACACACACACACACACACGCACACACACACACAAACTCTAACACACACACACACACACACACACATACAAACACACACAGATCCTCAGATGGGGCCGTACTGGTCATTCAAGCATCTGTGTTTGAAGAATAAAAGTGACCCTGGTTTCAGAACCAGAGCAGCAAGACTTTGAAGTGGGGATCAGAGGATGAAACACTGAGATCCTTGTTTTAAGTCCCATCTTAGAAGATTTCTTTCTTTCTGTTTTTTGTTTTTTTTTGTAGTTCAGTTGTGTTCCTCTTTCGGAGCTGGTGTGTTTTTTTGTTTCATTGATGTCGTGTTGTCTGCATCTGCTGCGAAAAAACACTTCTCCAAACATTGCAGTAAAAAGCGATTTATGAATAAATATTATTACTACTGTTTTGCGGTTCTGAAATCCATCCTATTAGTGGGGGGATGATGAGAAAGACGGGAGCACAGCGATTCTCGTGTCATTTCCAATTCTCACACCACAGGGTACGACCACGCTGCTGATAAACTATCATTTAATCAGAGCATAAAAAATAATAGGATTGCTCTGCGGTTATGGACGTTTCTGTCCTGCAGCATGCCAGAGTCGGTAAGTACTGAGGTATGAAATGAATTTGAATCAGCAGCATCTCCCCGTTTGGCTGCAGGTCACGACGCTGTTACGCAACAGCTTGATGTGATTATTTGTTCTTTAGCTCGAGTGAAGACGGATCAGGAATCGTTTAAGTGCACATCTGCACCTCGGAGATAACTCCGCCAGATCTAACAAGGCTGGCAACAAAAAAAAATACAAGGCTCACAGATTAATACAGCCATAAATCGAGTGTAAAAACCACAGTTCTTATCTGATATAGACACAGAGAAGTTCATTACTCCGGCAGAGCACTTCACCCATAATGCATCAGGGGGTGAGGACCTCTGAAACGCCAGGCGTGTTTATGATCAAACTAAAGAAGCTATTATCCAGGTAAACCCTGCGCAGATTTTTAACTATGTTTATTCCATTCGAGGGTTTTCTGTCTTCTGTGATTTCCATTAAGAGGCCGTGACACCTCCACGATATATTTAGTCAGCCGGCACATGTTGAAAGATACGGATCCCATTTGTCTCATTCAACAAGGGGATGGAGTTTGATAGACTTTCATTAGCCGTGTTGGCTTTGTGATTCGTTTCACAGGAGGGCGGATTCAAATGGTAATAGAGACTGTGACACATGGGGGGGAATTATGATTTATTGTTTTAATTAAGATCTTAAACGTGACGGATTTGTCATGGCAATTACACGCCGATTCCAACATATGTAAAGAGGGCGGATTCGTTCCCGCGGATGCATGTTCCTGTATGCACGTGTGTGTGTGTGTGTGTGTGTGTGTGTGTGTGTGTGGCGGTAGCAAATGGTCACGTTTTAAAAAGCAAACCGAACGCTTCCCACTGCAAACACAAAGTCAATCTGAACAAAGACACACAAAGCTGAGAGGCTGTTGTGTACTCGCCAACTCTCGGTGGCTCGTTAGTGTACATTTATGAAAAGAGAGAGAGGGAAGAGCCCTCCCCCCCCATTTCACAGCCTTACCGTGCAGTGTTTGATCTTCTAATGCAACAGTAATGCAACACAATGTAAAGTATCACGTTCCACGGCAAACACCCGGATATGTTCCCGTTACTCATTAGAGCCAAACGATCCCGGAACGCCGACTCAGAGGCTGATGTCGCCGCGTCCGGGCGTCTGGAGGAAACCTCCTCGTGCAGAGTTTGGGACGAGACAATCATAAAGAGTCTGAGTCAGTACCCCCCCCAATTTCACGGCGGTGACTCTTGCATAAAGTTTGAGGTGACAGTGTGTACACGCTGACACCGGTGTCACTTTCCACCCCCCCCACTTCGTTATAATTAATCGCATATCTCTGGGGCACACACACACACACACACACACACACACACACACACACGCAGAGGGCCGGGGAAGCAAGTGGAAGCTGGGACGGCCCGTAATCTGACATTGATGTACAGCAAAAAAAAATGGAAGTCCTCGTTCACCTTCCCTTTGTTCCCAGGGGAAGAAGGGAAGTGGTGTGTGAAAGGGTGTAATTAATGAACCTACAAATAGCTCCAGTTTTCGTTTAATGACAATCTATGTGTTAAGAGGCAGCACCCTTTGTTACTGTGGGTGTGCGGGCGCTTTGCAACACTGGCTCCCCAATAGAGCCCTGACAGGTAATTCTGCATTTTTTTTTAAATGGTAATGAAGCAGAATGCATCAGCGGGTTGCACCTGAGGGACTCACATGTTGGAGCGTCCTTCAGGGTGCACGAATGCAACGCTCTTGATCATCAACAAGGCCACCGGGCGGACCGAGCACTGGCGGGTGCGAAGGTCAAGAGCCGGATCCGTGTGACTTTCCCCGGGGCCTCGCCCGACGCTGCCAATTTCTAATTGCCATCCTTTAAACAGGGCAAATGAAACTGGCATGACAAATTGCGTCAAAACAAGTCTGTGGGCCGGGCGCTCAGTTAATTTGTGAGACACAGAGATGCATTCGGTGCCAGGAAGAGCTCACGCGTAATGAATATCATTTCCCAGGGAGCTGCTCGCAGATGATGTATTTGACTGCACACTGTGCACACTGCAGTGCGAGACAGGCAGACTGCTCCTTGTCTCATTTAAACTCAGCCCGGACACTGCAGTGGAAATGATGGGTGCTTTAAAGGAAAAGAAAAGTTGCTGCCTTCTGCTTTGATTGCACAGTCGATGATTTTGATGTCGTTATCAGATTTTGTTTTGCTTAATTTAGAGGTTTTTCGTCTTCAGAGGATTTTCACACACTCGGTGGTTAATTAATTTTTCTCGTCACACAAATTCTTAGACCATATCTTTGTCTTTTATACGTCAGTCCTAAAAAAGGAAGATGTTTCTGGCACCAATCGTTCTCCATCTATTCTCACAATATGCTTATCTCAGTCCTTGAGAGATTCTCATTGTTCCCCCGCTAATCCTCCAAATCTGCAGCATGACTCAGAAGTTAACCACACTCCCTCGTGCCAACACAATCCTGCTCTGCATTATCCTCCAACAGGAGCCTCCCGTCATTTTTCCCTCTGAAACAATGCACCCAAAATGACTCTTTGTCTGCCAGATAGATGAACAGCTGCAAGTTTTAATAATGCTCGCCGGCAAACGCGAGTCAAAGGAGCAGTGAAAGATATAACAACGCACTTTGTTATAATGAAGCTCATTGTATGCACAGGAGCGGCTGACCTGAAGCAGAAATGCTCTGGTTTGCACAGTGGGAGGACTCGTAGTATCATCCTCTGTTGTGCAACTAGGATAATTAGGAACTGCAACACTTCTCTAGACTAGAATGACACTCGGTAGGTTACAGATCTGCACCGAGGCCTTTAAATTCAATCAAGCTGCACCGAATTGCACATATCAGTGAATGTAACATGAATTATTCCCTGGAAAATAAGAGAAAATGTCAAATTTTAAGAAGGTAAAAAAAAAGCTAATTAATTCTTGACTGAACCATTCAATAGTTTTGTAGTAATCTGAGTGGTAATGTTTGTGTAATCCTGCAACTAAGATACAAACGAATGCAGACGAAAGCACAACCGCCTTTTCGGAGGTAATAATAAGCAGATCCTCCAGTAGCTTGTGTGTCTCCAGCAGAACGAGGAGAAAAGGGAAAGTCATGTAAAAGTTACACGACATACGTGTCGCTCGCGGCTTCCAGGCGTGTTCCCTCCTGATCCCCGACGAGACCGAGAGTCACCGAAAAGCCTTCAGAGCCGATTGAGATGAATCCTAATGGAATGTGCTCCACTCTCAGGGAGGGGCCTGGGCCGCTGGCAGTTGCCTGTTCGCCTTCACGGTCACAGGAATTTAGTCGTTATGGAAAATGATGCTAGCTGCCTTCATAAAAAAAAAGAAGAAGAAAGAAATGTGGCAAGCTGTTACATTCCTGCACAAGTGTGGGTGCTTTTCAGCATGGCCCCTAATCTCCAAGGTCTATTTCGGACGTCCCATTGGTCCCCGAGGCCCCTTTACCCCCGGTGTCTTTCTATCTCCATCTGACCAACTGCACACTGTCACATAATACACTGTCTGCCTTTAATTACTGTCTGGAAGTATCGAGGTCAAGGGTCACACATTCCGCCGGGGAGCCTCTGTGTCCGTGTGTGTGTGCCGTGTGGCCGTGTGCGTGACTGTCTCCACCCGGTGCGCAGCATGTTCTTCGTATGACGGCCGCCGTGCTGAGGGACGTGGCGAATTCCTTTTCACTTTTTCCTCTCGCTCATCACGCACCGCACACCCCCCCCCCTACTCTACATCCACCCCCCTGACTCTACATCCACCCCCCCGGACCCGTTTTAGGAGTGCAAACGGTTTGCCGCGTGCCACTGGGACGCCCTGGAGAATGTGACGGAGCTGCGATTACAGGTGTCTAATTTAAGTATGAGACAAATTTCTGAAATGATACAGGACACAATTTTAATCCGTCACGATATGAGACCCAAACCCCCAAAAAAGGTTTGTTGCCCTTGAGGTTAAAGCCCTGGTATCCCGGAGGCTCAGCTTCTACTTTCCCTGACAAGGGAGGAGATTAGGCAGCTGTACTCGGGACCAGACGGCTCTCTGCTAAATCTGCTAATTCAAGCTCTTATCTAAAAGTGAAAAAGGTACAAATTATTTCCATGTGGACGCAGAAGCCCTCAGCTACTGGCTCTTAGAGTGAAATATATGAGTGTATCCTGCAGCAGCCACTATCTAAAGCCTGTGTGAGACTAATACCTAATGTATACATGAGGCTAAAACAAAAAGGGGGCTGGTCAGAGATATGAATTAAACCCCACAGCGCCCTGTCACCTGACGTCAGGTATTATTTCATAAATCAGCTGGTGGCCTTTGGAGCTCCACCGTCACCAGCTCACCACCCAGGCCATAAATTAAAGCAAACAAACGTAGGTGTCGGTTCTACGGTAATTGGGTTCGCTGTCTGCTCTTATATTTTTCCTATCTGGCCAGTTGTTATGTGTAATCATAAAATTCAAAGACTTAACATAATAGTGTTTTCCTGATGGGATACACAGACGAGAGCAGGGGGGGGGTTGAGATTTGAATACGCTTTATCTCAGATTTAACAGTTCCGCCTTCAGCTCCGTGACCAGCGTCTTCCCTTTTTTATCAAGTTCTTATTAAATGCTCCGAGTCGCCGGTGTAATTCCACCCGGCCGGAAGAAACATATTGTTGAGCGCTGGTGCACCGCTCCCCTGAAAACATAATCTAGCGACCGGGGGGGGAGGGGGGGGCAGAAATAGGCTGTTTATCATGGGATCTGTTGACTAAACTGTCTCAGACCATTAAGCACATCCCTGAAATACTGATTACTTGCACCTCAGTCATTGTAACACAAAACGCTTACAATGACTGAGGTGCAAGGCCGCGATGCACATTCCGTTCAATCAGGGGAAACAATGATGTAACTCCCGATGATGGAGCGAAAAAATATTTCACGCTCGCACTGAGGAATCGGACAGTTTCATTACGAGGAGGGAAGACAACAGGCCGTCCATTCCACTCCTCGGTTATTCAACACAATATGCAATGTGTAACGCTGCTGAATAATAAATGATGCACTTAAAGTGAAAGCTCGAGGATATCAATTGATTGGACCTCTTACATCTGTCATATGACCCAGAGATTATCACAGGATCTGCATAGATTGCCTTACTCCCCAGCGCTGCACTGGCGACACCAGTGCTGCCCCGGAGGAGAAATGGGTTGATCCACTGATGAGGTGATCCTCAGTGTTCATCGGGTTCCCTCGACCTTGACCGTGTCCAGGCCGATAAGCAGCTGGTGAGGAAGCATCAGATCTTAATCCAGGGAACCATCCAGGTTTAGAGGTTATAGGTAACAATCCATTGACATAGTGGATTTCTTCAAACAGCCACTACCAGTGAGTTAAATGCAAAAAGGGGTCAACAGGTGAAATTGTTCATCACGCAAGGATCATCTTCATTATCTTTATAAGACCTCGTGTGATTAATACCTGGAACAATCGATGAGGGTTAAGTTCAAGCAGCTGAGCTTAACTACTGATGGTCACTGTTGGCCACTGGTTTATGATCTTCAGTTTTTGGAGCCTCAAGTTTGACGTTGGTGTCCAGCGCCATCTTGTTCTTTTAAACCAGTGATGGGTGGGGGTGGAGCCTGCAACCTGTAACCATTGGACGGTACTAGTTGTCAATCACACGATCCCCAAGCCCCAATGCCATTCCAGCTCGTCTATTTGAATCTAAATGGGACCATCATTTACAACATTGTGTCTTAATAAGAGAGGACTTGAAAGTGACTCATATCTCCCCTCGGATGAGAATACGAGTTTCAGGCACTTCTGCAGTGGCTTCACTTTCTAGACCCGGAGTCTACGTCAAATTTCATAAAGAATCAAAGGTTGCTCACCAGAGACTTTTGCCTGTAGCCGTGACACAAAAGAGTCATAGTCCCCACAAACCACACAAGGCCATGACAGGAAAACACAACGGCAGCTTCTCCTGATCTTGAAAAGTGTATTTACAACAACAAAAACACATTCATCCAGGACAATTAAAAAGTCTTTAACTTTTGTCGAAATGTGACAAATGTTGCTTTCCCTCCACCGTTGTCTCGTCTTGCTAACGAGGACATTTCACTTTACAAACTGAAATCGCAGTGTTTAGCATTCAGTCATTCGGCAACGATTAATCAAGAATGTGAGGAGGAGGAGGAATTTTTAATGGAGAATACATTTTGCAAATAGAGCTGTAATTAGCCAATTGTTCTAAATCCCATCGAGCGTGTCGACCTCTGTGCGACATCGAGAACATGCCACAGCATCTGCATGAGGACACACTGGTGACCTCTCGAGAACCCGTTCACATACACACACAACGGTGACACGATAACGCAAAGAAAAACAATTTCCTACGAAGTCCTATCTGGTAGATACGGTGCAACTGTAAAGCTGACACTTTTTTTTTACCTCTTATCCAACCAAGGCTTAGGTGCCTCTCCTCCCACTGAGTTGCCTTATCCTCCTCAAGCATCTGTTTTTGAAGCCATGCAGCTTAAGCACAGATTAATGGAGAGTCCCGGAGTTCTTGCTGCGAGGGCACAAAACAGAAGTCTTGGCTTGAATTTTGGCTTCACGACCTGCGTGCAGCGAGTCGCCCATTATCAGCAACATATCTTCCTGGATGCTGAGTAAGCAAGTTCGCCGACGTCGCCAGGTCTTCCGGCAACCACCCCCCTGATTTTGAGTTGCCACGGGGCAACTTCAATTCCCCTCGGGGGCCATTGGCTGCCATCTTTTGTTTTACTGGTGTGCGATACCTCGGTGCAAATGTGCTGTAATAAGATAGTTGTCTCGTACTTTCATTACCACTTTCATTATCTTCAAGGAACGCTGAAGTAGCTGCTGATGTGGACGCTGCTGTAGTACAGACCCACTGGCATTTATTACCCAATCAATACTCACCTTAATCCAATTTAGGGGGAAGTAGTGAACTCTTTTCACTTTGCCCCCTCCCTCTCCTCAATGAGCCGGGCCCTGGTGAAGAGGCCCTCCCATTCTCCCATTCTGTTAGCCGGGCTTTTCATCCCACAGACAGATACAATGTTCCTGAAGCGCTGCAGCGACTGTTCTCACGCTCTTCTTCCTCAAAGCTCTGCAAAAAAAGGGAAAAATAAGAGGGTATTTTCCCGGGCCCTCTCTCTTTCTTCCCCCTTGAACAAGCTGGGTGGAGTGAGGGCGGGAGGGCAGCGGCAATCCAGCCACCACCCGCTCCTCTAGTGGAGCTGCGACCCCGGAGGCCGCGGCTGCTCCCACACTCGGCTCGACTGCTTTGAAAATGAGTCCGAATGAAAGTCCTTCTTTTTTGTTTTTGCTTCTAAACGAACCGAAGTATCAAATGGTTGCTGTGACACTGTGAACGTGTCTGGACTACCAGGCGCGATGTTTTAATCAGAGATTAAGCACACACACTGCATTACATTCCCCCGGCCTGCCACAGTGACAGCTCCCTCATCATTCTGCTCTATTGCCCAAAAAATATAGACTGGGGAGGAGGCCCCCTGAGGTCCAGTCTAACTATGTTTATCTCTCTTCATTATCCTCTTTATTTACTCCTGATGCTCCTGGTGATTTATTTACCTCCTTTTTGCTTTTTTTTTGTGTAATCTGAAGTTTCCTTTCATTTGTAATTTCGACTCTCTACATTGCACAAGCAATCATCGGGCTATCACTGGGCCGCATGCTGCGCGACCACCAATACAAACTGGTGATTCCTATGCAAATCTTGTTTTGAGAAGTAAAAGCCATCAGGCTTAATGCTTTGGAAACGTTTAAAACATCAAACTCACGTATATCTCATTTCCTCTAATCCTGTTGACTGATCCATGTTGGCAGGCGGATATTTCCCTTTGTGTTTTGTCAGCGAGTGTGTACACAGCAGGAGGCCAAACCAGAAACTAATGGAAGTTGGTCTGAACACCATCCATCTACCACGATGGCTAATTTAGCTTTCAAGCTCCCCCTGTGTCTTCCAATGGGCTACTCTGCATTCAATACGGAAACATGCAAAAGTCTGATTTGGTCGTATTTTTCCCTGATTCTGTTCCCGACTGTAGCACTTAATGGACACTGATTGCAGTTGAAATTACCGGCACACACACACTGTCATTGCGTGAAACTGGTAATCATTCAGAGACATGTTTGAAACACTTATTGAGCGGCATTATAGTGTATATCCCATTTATGTTTTCGGGCAATCAAGCTCGGGCCCCGGTAATAGATTGCCCTTGTGGCTGATGTGTCCGTGAAGTGAGATTTACGACCTAGTGAAGCTGTTGATTGGACAAAATCAATAGATCTGTGTCTGATACAGTGTGTTGCATCCACAGCCGACCCCCGGTGTAGTGTTGTTCTGAGGGTCCACCTCCGCAATTCCTCTGTGTCATTTTGCGAGATGTGACAACAACAGCGCATCGCCGACAATGAGTACTTTTGTAAATGTCTAGAAACACTTGGAGGCAGATGATTCTGATACAGATACAAACAGAGGTTCCTCCCGATAGTTACATTACTAACCAGTGGTGGACGAAGCAGACTATCCTCGGAGGACATATCAGTGCTCTATTAAAGGTGAAAGCCCAAAATGTAAGTGTTCATGTATTCAAATATAATAAATCAACAAATGACGACATTGAGCTTATGCTGATCAATAATCATATTCATAATTATTTACTTATTGCAAGGTGACAGGAACTCTATTATTGAATTTTCTAATTGTACAAGTCAGGGTCGACTTCCAACCATCATCTATACTGCTTATCCTCTGAGGGTCACGGGGGGCGGGGGGGAGGGGGGGCTAGGGCTAATTCCAGTTGACATTGGGCAGGAGGGGGAGGACCTTCGACAGGTCGTCAGCGAATCACAGGGCTGACGTACAAGCTTCTTTCAGACAAGCACCGAACTTCAGACATCTCCCTGAAAAGAAGCTGGAGGTGTACGTGAGAGAACAAATCTCCTGCATTCTCGTGAACTAGTTTATCTTTAGTGACCGAACGTGAAGATCCAATTAGAGTAAGAAGTGACTCCATAAATAGAGCAGAGGCGTGGCAGCACTTTTTCAAAGTGTTCAGGTTTAATCGAAAACTCATTGGGAGCCGGCTGAGGTGGAAATAAAGGTGTTTCTATATTGTTGTGAGTGGCATTGGATCCTTTGTGTTGTTGGTGTTGGGTCTCACAGACGCCGTGTGTTGCTGTAGCTGAGACATCAGTCGGTGATGTTGAAATATTAAATGTCTACTATAAATAAAACCGACGCTCACCTGTTAATGGTGAAGCACCGAGCGCTGAATCCTCGGTCACAAGGTTGTCGTGCATACGCTTCTCGCACATCCTGTTTCTCACAATTGCGTTGGATTTGTTTTAAAATGTGATTTCTTATTAAATGAGTGAGACCAGGCTGTCACAGGTAGGCTGCTTTACAGTCCACTGAGACGTGTTCATTTGTACATACTGTACCTGCAAGATACTGTGTCCAACTGGTCACACCGGGGGTCATTAAACATAATAAGAATATAAAAATACACTGGCACTAGAGCACTATTTTCAGAATGCATTATATTTTACTACTGCAGAGCCTGTTGGTTACACGTCTGTGTGGAGTAGTTTTCTATTTTCTTCCTGAAACCCGTAGAAGTGACCTATGATTAACTGGATAACTTATTTTTACACTGAATTACTTTTAATGATTTACTGAACAGCTGTTGTTTTTTTTGAGAACTATCAACACAATCCTTACACAACTCTGCTCTGTATGAAGCGTCGTGCTCTCATTTGTGGACATATCAGCTCGAGAGGAAGGGATTTTTTATGAATGTTGTTGCCATGACAAAGATCAGCACCGGGAAAACCATGAATATCTGTGATAATCTTAAATGCTGAAATAAAAACATAAAAATCATTACAATGATGTGGTGGGACAGATATTATTCCCACCACTAGTTAACTCAGCCTGCAAGTCAGTGTTTAGGGACTCTGCCCCGCCCCCCACTGACTGTAAGGTGATGTTTGCATGTTCATCCTGATGATGTTGTGTGTCCAAACTACACAAAATGAGGCAACACTGTCTTGGACCTTTAACAATACACAGACCAAGTAAGAATCCAACAAGACGAACGGTTCTCAAGATGTGCGAGTCACATGAAGACAGACTGAGACTCACACTGCATCAAATTGTATCATCTTTTATTTTGTCTATGAAAAACCAAAATCGACAATAACTAACTGAAGTGGAACCAATAACGTAGTGTTTCTTTTTTTTGTTGCGGTGTAAAAATGTGAATGGAAGGAAAATAGCAGCACTTGAAAATAATACTTAAAATAATAATGACACTTATATAAAAGAGTGCTGTAATTACAGTACTTGAACGATTGTGAGTAGTTACAGTAATATTACTTAACATCTGGATAAGATCTGCCCTGACTGAAGTGTGTGTTGTGTGTTTTTTTGTTGGCATGTCTTCCCTGGCATGTAAAAGGCGGCCAGATGAAAATGCTGCAGAGATGAACTAAGAGCACATCCATCTGTGGTGGATACAGTACACTGTAATGGAGCAGCTGTAACGCCTCCCTGTACCAGACAGCCCTCCCTATCCCAATCTTTATTAATATGCAAACATCTGCCTCCTCCTCCTTCTCTTTACGAGGTGGGAATTTTTAACTTTCCTCTACACCGCTGCTCACTCGGGGTTTGGCCGTGCTAAACATTTAGCAGCTGTTGACCCTACGGATGACGGCTGTGCGTAACAGAGCGCCGCGAGAGACGACAACAGTTTCCACACTCGTCCTCTGTGTCCACTTTCACAGGAACCTCTTTATCCGTCTCACGGCCGCCAGCAGATGTTGTCTGAGACCTATTAAAAGCTTTGCTGTCAGATTTCCAGCTCAGCAGTTTTCCCGAAAGTTGAGATGTGTTTTTATATGCTCCGTCACCGGCTTAATATTAACGTAATCACGTCTGCACCTTTTTTCTTTCCGAGTTGATGAGCGAATGCGTTATTGACAAAAGGAAAGAGAGTGGAGAGGATGAAAAAGGGCTTTGTGGTGTCTCCATCGTCGGAGCGATCGTGCAGAATGAAACACAATGGGGCTCCATTCATCGGCCACAGTGACAAGCTCCTGTTCTTTAGAAACCGAAAGGAGAAATCGATGCTGTGCGAAGGTAACCCCGAGTCCAGCCAACCATCCACCCTTCTATCTATTCTGTCACTTCTATCTCAGTCTGGAGAGTTTTGTTTGCACTCAGGCCGACTCCACTTCTCTCACAACAGCAAAGGTCTAAACCACTCGGCCCCCAAATCTGTTTGCACCGCTGCCCACAGCCGGGGCCCAACATTCAAGTGCAGTGCATGTACTTCCTGTTTTAGGAGCACACCAGGCTCCTTGAGTCCAACACGAGAAGCGTATATTTATCGTTTAACCGTCTGATTGGAGAGAGATTCTTCATGTTTGTTTCAAAGTATTTTCTGCTGATTGGAAATCTAAATTCATGACTCTCCAGTTGTGAGGATGATGAATATGATGCAGCACCAGTGATTCAGGCTGGAAAAATGTGTACACTACGTTTAAGTTTGAAAAATACCCTGTTGCACTGCACAATGATAATATAATAAAGAAAAAGTTATGTGGGTAATTACAGTGAGATATATGCAAAACATGTCATATGAGCTGTCCTTGGCAGTTAAGACAGGGGGAGATAAAGGCAGGATCCATTATAAAGCAAAGTTTAGACATTAGACTTTTTGTTGTAAACAAGTTACACTGTTGGTTCAAAAATTCTGGTAACGAAGATTGACACTTCCTGCAGATGAGATATTTCACAATAAAAGCATTTTTGAAGAAATTCCCTCGAGGTGATTTGGATATACTGTGTTCACAAAGATAAGACTAACCCCAAAACATAATTCCTTTGACCGATGGTTGTAGCCAGCACTGATTTTCCATTTTATACATTTAAAAACTTCTACTTCAACTCCAAATAAGGTTTAAGAATCTGCTAGATATGAGAGAATATGTATTTGACGCCATTCTGTTGATACCTAAACCACGTCTGGATTCATTTGACTCTGTGTTTCGAGCCGTCACCTTCTCAAGACACAGGAATGTTACCAGGCAGCAGTTTGTGCACCACGGGGTGTTTCAGGTAAATGGCCTCATATTCCTCGGTGCAGGACAATCATCAAACCTAATGCAGATCCACCACCATGTTTAACAGTCGGTTCCAGAGTCTGTGAGCTGCTGGAAACCATTTGGCCTTTTCGTGTCCACATGAAGCAAAGAGGTAAAAAAGAAGAAAGAATCCTCAAACCAGGTTATTATCTTTTTTTCTAACATGCATCTAACCTCCCTGGAAAGGTTATTCCTGTTGCCTCTGCGCCTTGAATACTAATTTCTCTCTGAGATGACAACTCCGCCACTTGCACCACGCTGCTCCGGCTCTCAAAGCCCTCTCAGACGAGTTGTTGTTCCAGCTCTGTGGTTATTTTTAAGGCTGTTTACTTGTGTTGTTCAGAAGCTGTTTTGTCTGGTGACCAGTGTTGCTCTCTGCCGACACAGTGTGCGTTTGGCAGATCGCTCCGGAGCCCGAGTCCCTCGTCGCGATAGGGCTCTTGTGGTGGCAGCTCTGTTTTTCCCTGTTTGAGACTCGTGTTTGTTGTAATTTAGCTTTGAGAACTTTTGAAACTTGAACATTAATTGGTGATGTCAGGGTTTATTTTGTATTTTTCTTATTTTAAACCCCGACATAGCCGTTAGAGGCTGACTTTGTGATTTCATATTTTTATTCTCTTTCTGTTTCAGCGTGTCGGGCGATGAGAATACGATTCATGTACATCGGATATCACACTCCCTTTTGTCCTCTCTCTGACCCGCTGCATGTCTGTCTTGTAATTGTGGTGCGGGATTTTCTCTATCTTTTTTTTAAATTTTTTTAAAGATTCATTCCGCGTCTCAGAGGAGGCCAAGAACCACCGAGGGAGTTTCCTCGTCGAAACACCGCTGATCGGGAAACCACATCAGAACTCACTGGATTCCACTGGAACACAGGAAAGTAGAGGGCCTGGAATTACCCCTTTGAAACATTAACAATCCGGGGACTGAAATAACCTTTCAGGAGTTCCTATTTCAGTCTTCAGCTGCGGTTTGGATTGATAGTGGCCTCAGATCTCATCAGAGGAGCCTTGTTCAGTGCGAACATTTGTGCTTGTTTGTTTGGCCGTGTTGTCCAACCTCACAAAATGTCCCTTTTCAGTTCCTGTAAACAGGCAGGAGCAGTAAATCCACCCGAAAACAGACTCCACATGTTTTATATTATTTCCCATTGGATTATTAATAGCACGTGTTCTTCCTGGTTTTTATTTGTGTTATTTCTCCTGATCACTGTGAATTACTTTTTTTCGTTTAGGAAACGACTCGCTTCCTCAATCTAGACTGTCAATATCAGATTAATAGTTTTGATGAGGGGAGAAACATCCTGAACCATTTTCAATATGTTGCATAATATTTCTCATGTGCTCAGGTGAAAATTGCACGATTAATCCAAACTGTCCTTTAACACTGATATCAAAAACATTCATTACAGAGGACTCTCATCTCCCACAAACCTCAAACGGCGGAAACCTAAATATTCTGCCACGACGCAACTTGACAAAAGGCTAAAATTTATACAGAGACTGTGAGCTTCTCATTTCCAACTGAAAAAATAAAGAAAATGGCCAGAGACAAGGATGAGACAGGCAGAGAGGAATAGAAAGAGACAGAAGAAGTCAATTACACAGGGACAAAAGTTTTTGAGGGTTATCTTGGAATTCATTTTTTTATTTTTTGAAACTGAGGCAACCTTGCATTTTGATCACTCAAATGAACGAGCTGACCCTGCAGCCTCGGTCAGTCTACAGAGCTGTGGTGTTTAGTAGCTTCCCTTGCTTCAAAGATGATGAAGCTGTCCACTGATAACGTGGGATGCATGATTTAATTATCATGGCTGAGAACACGGACATAATTAAATGTGTTCCTACTGGTGATGCCACGATCGTGAAGGAGAGGAATGAGCAAAGTCTGATTGACTTTCACTAAAGAGGAGGTAAAGAAAGACGGATGTCAACTGCACTGCAGGGAGGAGACGCCATTTTTCCAAAACACATTTCTCCATTTGGTGTTTTGATGCTGGTGACTGGGAGTGTTAATGTTACGTGTCCCCCCCCCAGGGTACCAAAGAAACTAAATAGAAAAATCTGAATTTGAAAAGAAAATGTGTCTGTAAAATACAGATAAAGTGCAGCAAACACATCAGAAATCATAATATTTCCCAGCATCACTTTCACTCCATGCTCGTGACTACAAGGTTAAAATCTCGTTCTACAACCTTTTTCATTTCTAGAGTACTTCACACAACATTCGTATTCATTCATACATAAGTGAATCAAGGGTGCTGTGGCAATATAGTGCAGATTCCAGCGACAGTCAAGTGTATTTTTTAAAGCAAACAACTTTCAATCTGCGGGGACTGAACCTACACACTCAATTCAAACACAACTTAGAGAAGCATTTCACATTTTATCTCTATAGTAACTGTGTAGATTTTACTACAGCTATATAGGAGCTGAAATTAAACTGTGTGAAATGTAAACAAATGTAAACCTAGCGATAGTTTTTAAACCTTGACAGAAATGCCTCCTCCCCAACATTACCAGACAACATATAAAGACCTAAAAATAGAATACTGTTAATGTCCCGTCCTCTCCTGAGATGAGATCTGCAGACTTCAGAGACACCGAGCACACGATGCAAATCATGTTCATGTTCATTAAACCCCTTGAGTGACCTGGGTGCCCTGTGGAGGACCCGGCAATCTGGAGACAATTGTAGAAATCATCGTGAGATAATGGTGATCAGTGTTTCATCTGCAGTTATAAAGGATGGAATTACATGTCTTCAAATACACATGGAAAGGTTTCAGCAGGTCAACGAAGACAGGGGGAGGGGTTGAATATGGCCTCAACCACACAACTGTTTCGTTCTTTGTCTAACTGTTTTAAGTTTGAAACTGTGGGGCTGTGTTTGGTTCCTAATTGGTTCTTATCAGTGACGAGCCCACCAACAGAGGTAAATGCAAAAATGTGCTAAAACTTAAAGTCAGTTACACTTCCACCTTGTCGTCGTTCTAAGATAACAAATCTCTCGATTTCACGATTTCCGTTTATCATTTTGTAACGAAGCAATAACGCACACCCCCCTTGTGTGTGTGAATGGTCAGGTGCTTTGTGTTTTCAGGTATGTTGGTATAGACGGGGATCATTACTAAGACAGAGCTAAAGACACTTGTGTGGACAGACATTCTTTATGGATGTAGCCTGTTACTGTGGGCTGTGAAGTCTTCTAGAGGAGCCGACACATGTACCTGTGCATTGAGCTTAAAGAAGTGAATTTGATAGGAAATTGTTTTACATAAGAATAAAAGACAAAAGCTCCACAAACATCTCTGAATGACGCATGTTCACCTGGAAGACGACAAGGAGGATCCACATTGTGTCACTTCAGTCCAGATCCATTTATTGAAGAGAATGAAAATTCATGGGTGAAAGTTCCAGTCCTGACTCCTGCCTGCGGTCCTGCTCAACTTGACTCACTGGTCTTTAATTTACCTACGAAATACGGATCATCAATTTTGAATAATATTCTCGCTCCGTGTGGAAACATCAGCCCCCGACGTTGAATAGCGTCATCTTGTTCCCGGCAGATTGACAGCTCTCTGCTGCAAATAGCGTAAACATAAGAATGTCACCGACCCATTTGAAAGACACATAGCAGCCCGATAATGTTCAATTTTCCAGCAACCACCACTGAAGCCAACGAGTAGTTTCCTATTTATACCCTCATGTTTTCTGATTTGAGTGGATACGTGAAGTAGTCTCTCGCCGAGGTAATGGGTTCTGTCAGCGCTCACCAGCTACTTATTACCCTCCACACACCTGCCCGTCAATATCAGAGGCTGCGCTGGTGAACGGAAAATACACCGGTAAACTTTCTCAAATGTCCCTCAAACAGCTTCGATCAAAATAAGCCAATATACATTACATGGCTGCTCCCGGCGTGAGATGGAGTCCTGCAATTTTATGTACAGATTGCGTGGGAGAAGGGCCCCGTGACTGTCTGTAGAGCACACAACACTTATCCAGTCAGCACATACAGGAGCAACACGGCGTGTGTGTGTGTGTGTTTGTGTGTGTCTGTTTGTGTGTGTGTGTGCGTGAGAGAGAGATGGAGATCTGTTAATCGCCCAGTAGAAGAGGAAACATGAGAAGTTTGGAGAGCAAACAACTTCACGCTCAATCCATCAAATGTTCGTGACAGAAACCGATTTGAAAATAGCTCCGACAGAGATAATCAGTGAGTTGGGAAATGGAAGATAAAGGAGATTGCACACACACCCCACCCCCCCCCGTGGACCCATTGGTATTACGGGGGGAAACCGGCTTCATGATCGCGGTAGTGATTTCCTTTGGCTGCCCTGTGATTAGGGTCGAGGCTCTTCTCATTAGGTCTTATTTCATGTTTGAGCACACAGTGAATTGATTCATTGATGTGATGACCTGGAGGCCGACCACTGGTGTTTGGGTCACTTCCACAACTGTGATTAATCAACTGCTTCACGTGGCCCGACAGACATCAGGCCAACAGACCCCACACGGCGGAGAGAGGACGGGTTCTCAACCAACAACCCGTTCTCCACGAGGAATGAACGGATTTCACCGCAGCTACGCTTCACTGCTCGGAAAGCCCGGCCTTTATCCTCCAGCTGCAGTTACGCTTCAATGACATTATGTCACAGGTAATTCGTAAGAAGTTATTAATTCTGCATAACTGCCTTCTTTGAATTGTCATGCACTCTTTGAATGTCTCCGATAAGGCCGCACGCTTCCTCAAAGAATGAATGCTAACCTTAACGTATCTGCAACGGAGGCAGTTAGAATCACAAAGAGAGAGGAAAGGGAAAGGCCTTTTAGGAAGAAGCCATCATATCAGCAGAAATCCTGTCAAGTCGAACGGCTTCATCTCAATAAATTGTATTTTTATGTCAGAGAAGCATATGGAACCGGCGCCTAATGTAGCGTAAAAAGTCTCTTTTGTGGAGCCTCCAATTTATTGTATCAGCCTGTCAGAACTCGACTAAGGAAATCACAGTGAACAATGGAGACAGAGAGGAGAGAGAGGTCAGGGCACCGAGCTATTTTCCAGGAAACAACGTGTGCTCTTTCCGAGAGATGACAATCTGGTCTCAGCTGAGACAAGGCGACTTTTTTTCATTCTTCAGAGACACAACCTGGGATTTATCCAACAACTTTGGGAGTATCTGAACAGACGTTTAATTAAAAGGTGAAAGTAACTTTGTAGAGCTCTTTCAAACCTTTATACCGTTGTTTTATTTTTTTTAACAATGGGTGCTCCAACAGCGTCGGAAGGCTTAGGCGTATATATCACTGTTCTCTTCAAGGCAGCATGAAAAGCCTGCTGTCACGAGGAGGGGTTAGACGCCAATACTGTCAAAATGTGGGCATTCAAAGTGTGGAACTGATTTTTGAAAAATGAAGGAGGAGGAAAATCACACAGCTGCACTGGCTGCTATCGGCTGACAGGTCCAAATTGACAAAATGCATATCTGCAAGTATAAACACTGACACAAGACATCACATGGGCCACACTTAACAGTCTATTGACAAATCGGTCGGGCTCTAATAGAAATATATATAAAGTATTCGATGTATTCAGGCCATTCAATTACTGCAAGGTGTGTCTAAACACATTCGGCAGTGATGTAGCATGCTACTGCTGCAGGAATAAGACACGTTATCACCAGCAGGCAGCGCGAGCAGGATTATTAGACTGAATGGAGTCGCTCTTTCATGCATCCACATTTCTGTGCATCTGTGACGCTCTGTTAGTCCGTGGAGGACCAGAGATTTCATGCTCCACGCGCCACAATGGCATCTTTATTGTAATGTTGTTTTAAAAGGGGGATGAAAAATAATTCAATCGTTATTTTGGCTGGCGCAAATTCATCTTTTCAGCAAACACGCTGTTCATTCAGTCGCCCGCTGAGCTACACTGAGGTCCAAGACTCAAAGACTTTTACATGAGAAGACTGATCACTATTCCTCTTAATGGATTCCAGGCATGTTCCGACATGCTCACCACCAATCGTCTGATGTAGTCGTGTTTCTCAATGTAATTAATTCACTTCAATCCAAGATCCAGATTCTTGTGTGGACTCAGTATTCAGTGGATATCGATGCTTCAGACGCTTTCAGCCAGTTGAAGGTGAAAAGCACCAAAACAAACCAAAATCTTGTCAACATGACCCCCCATTATAATACCAATTTATTTTCCCCACCCACCGTCTAAATCAAATGGAACCTATTGACCAGGCAGATTGAGAAAAGGGCTGCTAAACAAAACAATTGGTTGTTCACTTCCCCCTCATTAAATACAGAGTCCATTGAAAATCAACAACTTATTGATGGGAACAGGCTACATGCTGCCAAAAAGTGGGCTTAAAGGGATTAAACTCGACTCGCTAGCCATTGCTGAATGCATCTTTAAGTCGGAGGGCTTTATGGAGACGGTCTTCCTTTTCACCGAGGATCAGAAATCAGGAATCCCGCGGTCTAAAATATCCCAGGAACCAAGTACATGGTGGCGCCAGATGGTCCAATGTAGGCAGAAATCCCCATGCTGCTGGTATTCCTCCCTGTCCTTATTATTTGAATATAAAACCCATCAGCTTAGCTCGGCATGCGCGTTCTTTGTTGTGGCCGATTGCCGCCGTGCTCTGGACTGATACGGTTGTGTGCTTTTATTTTACCCGAAAACTCCAGTGGGTCCGCCGCGATTCAACAGTCATTATCAAGGCCCAACACATGTCGGCCTGCCTCTAGCTGTCCTAGTAGCACACTGACCACAACAGGGAGCCAAACACACTAATCCATCGCCGACACAAAATGGAATCCTGAACACAATTGCTTGGCATTTCCAGCGCTCACAAGAGGCTGCTGAGAATACGTCTTATTCTGTGCCGGGAGTGAAACAGTAAGGACAATGAAATTATCCTGTTCTGAGAGCTGGAGTGGGGGGGAGGAGATTAACTCTTCAACATTTCAGCAGGAACCACGCTCCAGTGCACAGGGAAATTAAACATACATGTTACATTAATCAGGACGTGTCGATCCCATCCATAGGGCAATGCCGCTGGGACTTTCCTTACATAAGACTCTACATATTTATGCATCTGACAGTGTAAACAGTGGATTGAACTGCCCTTCACAATCCATTTGTCCTGCTCCTCTCTTCCCGTTCACACATCAGGGAGGGTGTCAAAACCAAGCCGATTATTACACGAGGAAATCAAGCCATCTGACGGGCCGATCAATGGCTCTCCTGACTGATGGCTCTCGTATCTAGATGAACGGCTCCCTTGAGGGATGCTTGCTCTGCCTCGCTGCTGTTACAAAGACTGGGGGGGGGGATGTGCAACAGCATCCAGCACTGTCAAGGTCACCTCGCGGACACAGTGACGACGCCATGAATCAGACCAACCCGAAGGAGATCATCCAGCAAGATCTGACCACAGATTGAAGGGTAGGCAGAGTAAGAGCGACAGAACGCCCTCTTTTCCCTCTTTTTACAAATGTTGATATTCCCTGAATGCAGGCAAATCTGTGGCGAGGCCGAGACACACGATGACTGTGGTTCATTAAAATAAGGCCCAAGAGAGATAGGGCAAATGGCCTTATGGCTTCTTGAAGACCCAC
Source organism: Pseudopleuronectes americanus (assembly GCA_038501795.1). NCBI lineage: Eukaryota > Metazoa > Chordata > Actinopteri > Pleuronectiformes > Pleuronectidae > Pseudopleuronectes > Pseudopleuronectes americanus. The sequence goes on from CM076730.1 coordinate 17,975,521, forward strand.
TGGAAGCCTTCAGGGACAGACTGCTCATTGTGATCCCCTCCAGCAGTGGCAGCGGCCAGCTGTCCCTCAAGCCGGGGGAAGGCGAGTAGATATGCGGCGACTTTGACATTGAACACAGCCTGAAGATGTTTGGATGGCACACGGATGATGCTGGTCATCTGTCGACCCACAACTGAGAGGTCACATGCAACTACCGAGAGCCAAGCGGAGTCAGTGTGTGGTATATCATGTAGGGATGAGGGTATCATACATGAATGCACAGAGGTCACGGACAGCACAAAATATTTGTGTATTGTTTCATTCAAAACTCATGTTATGCCATGATAGCAGTGACCAATGATGTCAGAGGACCTGGAGGTCGGTCATGCCACCACTTGGGTGTCGACTGAAATGTGTCAACAACCATTACGTGCACGGCAAAGACATCGTGCACATACATTCACGGTGCCCAGGGAATGAAAACCACAAACTTAATGTCGCCCCTGATCTTACATTCAGTTCAACCAGCTGGAAAAGATTCTCCCTGTTTTTCAGACTGATCAGTGCAAAAGTTACAGATTTTCAAGTTTTTGTTTGTTGACCAAATACATGCAATACATCCACATACATTCTGTGTTTATATTGCGGCTATAAAACCTTTCACGTCAAGTGAGTCTTTGCATTTTACATTAAAAAGATGTTTGTAGTCTTAATTAAAGTTCAATATTATAGTATATTTGTTTGTGTTTGGATTTTCTAATTAGTTATTATGATTTTGGGTGAACTGCAGAATATCCAGCCTAGTTAACATTTCTTTAACATTTTGTAAAATTGTCTTTTTTTAATATTATCTATATTTGCCAATTTACCAGTATCCCTAACATCGGTATCAGCCCCCAAAATCAATACCAGTTTGCCTCTTATTCCCATCAGCCACTAGCTGTATTTGATTTATTATTCAACTCATATTTATTTGCAAAAATGCTAAATTAAGGAGATAAAAACGGCAATAATTGAAATGTCAGCATTGTGAACACTGGGAGAATTCTGACATTATCATTTCGCTAAAAGAAGAGTTTTGCCTGCACACCGCCTCTCACAGCCCCGGTGTACGTTTCATAGCTGCCAGCCCGGCGCAGGATTCACAGGCAAATCTTCAAAAGCAGGACAGGAACATGCAGAAATGATGAGTCCTCCTTCCTTGATCTCACTGCACGGCTGACAAAAGCAGCGTTAACAGCTTTAAAGAGTTTTGGTTTGGAACTCCGTCTGTTCAACTCAGTACATTTGCTGCTTAGCAATTAACACAACATGAATTATACGTTATAAGAGTCCTCCACGTTCAAAGCAGCCATCTTGATGTAAAAAAAATAGACCAACCCAGGCCCTGTTAGAAATGAAGACTGGCACAAACATCTCTGCTCTCCTGCTCGCCCGGGCGTTTTAATGTGAGTTGCTCCTATCTCTCTTACAGGTGCAGGTCCACGTCTACAGCGCTGCCAACCGTGCTCTTTGTTTCTCTTCCCCTTTTCATTCTCCATCAAGAATAAATACAATTATCTTATAATGGGATCCCCCCCTTTGATAAAAAGCAGTGTGTCATTCTCGCGGAGGTGCCAGAGTGTTGGATGGTGAGAAACTCCAGGTTAAGTACTTTCTTTTATCACCGCTCCTTTTTATATGCAAATCCCCCTTCCCGCCCATCTATTTACTGTTGCAGGTATTCAGACAGGGCCTCAAACCATGCCAGCCCCCAGACCGCAGCCTGCCATCCGGCGCCAGCGTGGGACTTGAAATAGATTTGATTAGGATTCAGAAATACGCCTTTGATCTCACGTTTGTTAGGCAAATGCAGCCACATGACAATATGCTCGAGGACGGAGCGATTCTGCTGGCGTTTACAAAATAATGGACAATCTAATTGTGCTGTAATGCAGGGAGCGCGCAGTTATTAATTTGCGAAGGTGCACTGAGCCAGAAACTGGGTTCATTTGCATCCGGTTCTGACAGGTGAAGAGAGAGAGAGAGTTTGACTGCAAACAAATCTGCTGCTGCCTATTGATAATCAGCACTCTTGTTGCTGTGTGGCACAAACTCCCCACCTGCTGTCAGGATGAATAGACTGTCATTTTGTCAATAAATATGCAGTCGCAGGACGGGAGTTATTAATAATTACATTTACCACTACATAGTAGGAGGCTCATTGCGGGCAACATCTCTGTAAATTTGTCGCGCTGGAACTGATTTGTTCTTTTCTACAGAGAAAAAAAATAACTAAAAGATCTGTCTTTCGGCAGCAGTCATCTAATTTGAGGCGAGGAAGCTGTCAAGTCGGAAAAAACACAGGGAGACCAATACACCAAAGCATAATCTTTCCAGCGATCTCACTGCTTCTATTACACGTCTTAAAATATGACACTTTTGCTTCATTTACACTTCAAAAGTGCGCACCAGACATACCAGAGAAGAGCTGTTGTCGTTTTAAATGTCGAGTCATACTGGGAGAAAGGGCCCAGTGACCCATATCAAGCTTGAGGTGCATGATTTGAATCGTCTGGAATGTGTGTGATCGGAGAATTAACCCACTTCTATTTTTTAGAAGTGATTATTATAGCGTTTGCACTGTACGGAGCTCTTTTAATCTTTCATTAAACCGAGGCCAGACACACTGATTGGACCAAATAACCCACTCCTCATTCATTATTGACGACGTTACACACTATTCTCCGATGAGCAGAGATTTGACTTGCATGGGCACAGCTGGAGGGCCGGCACAAAGGTTTAAACACGGCTAACTCCATGCTAGCAGGAATCTGAAGTGAGAGTCTATTAAAAGAAGTCGTTTACATTGGTGCAACACGGTTGAGATTAGTAGCAGCTGGCCACCTCGCGTAATTAAATTGTTGTCGTAGCACAACGACAAGTCAGTGTTCTTTTTCAGTCACGGACAAACAAGAGCCTATTTTCACCCTTAAGGGCGCAGGCTCAGACTGACTGGCAAAGCTCAATACTTGAGGCTTTTCCAGGCTGTAATTGACAACACTCAACGCTCTGGCTTCGGAAGAAGACTGTGGATTTCCCTGGATTAGAGCGCGAGGGGCCAAGGCTACTCCAGCCTCTGCAACTGGATTAAATCACTTGATTGGAAGGGGAAGCTAAAGAGACAGTCGTGGTGGACTGCCTCCGGGGTGAGAGGTTAACTGTCCTGTCCAGAAGGGCTTCTAACTGTCGTGGCCTTGACCGCGCGGGTCAGCGGATGGCAGTCGTAAATCACACACCGATGAACTGCAATCAAACGGCGGCGTCGGGCCACTTCACATCCCATTTCCACTGTCGAGGTAGAGATGCAGCTTCTATCTGAATTTCTCAAAATGTCATATTTTTTACCCAGACAAAGATTGGCACAGAGTCAGGCCTTCCACCCCACCACAAAAACACACACACACACACACACACACACACACACACACACACACACACACACACACACACAGTGCACATGCTCCAACGCTTCAATATGCCCGAGCCTCTCACTGCTTAACTGCTCTCGCTCAGCAGTCACAAAACCTTGGCTTGTTTCTTCCACATCAGTTCATGGTGTCATATGCCCTCTCTCTCTCTTTCCCTCCGTATCACTCTCTGCATCACAGCTTCCCCGAGGCGTCGGGGTTTGAGCAGCTCGGGTGTAAAAGTGGAGTCTGCTCCAAACCTCGTGTCATGAGCGATAACGCAGTGGGCTCCTTAAAGTTCCAATCAGTGTTTGGTTAACGATCTATGACATCTATGACATGGCCTGCATTTAAAGGTTCAGTGTGTAGAATGCAGTGACGTCTAGTGGTGAAGGTGGATGTTGCAGCTGAACGCCCCTCACCTCATCCTCCCCTTCCAAACACGACAGAGAATGTGTTAGCTTCAGTTGTCATAACAACTCAAAAGATGTTTAGTTTGTCCACTGTGGGCTTCTGTGTAAAACCCATGGTGGCCTTCGTAAAGAGAGGACGTGCTCCTGATGTAAATATAAACTGAATGTAAATGACTATCATGCTAATATGCTATGCTAGCTACCACTGCAATGCTAAAGAGAAGTGTGCAGGAAATACAGTCTAGAACCAGATGCAAACACATCAGGTTAGTCAGCGGCCTCTACTTCCTCAGGGCTTGAGTATTATTTTAGTCATGATTTGATTGGCTGTATGACATCAGCCCATTTAGTGAATGAGCTGTGTTCCAGTTAAAGTCACAAACACATGTGTAAGAGAGGATCTTCATTTTAAAAAATGGGATGTTCACAGGATTGATATTTAAGTGAGTGTGCAATTTGGTGCAGATTCAATTCAAAATCTAGTGGTTGTAAATCTAACATATCTTAATATTGTTTGGAGAACTGTCAGGTCATGGGTCAAGTGGTTGCTGATGATTTTGTCCTGGTCGAATCAGGCCCTGATGTGTACTCTGCTTCCAATTCACAGTTTGAAATGATTTTCTGTCATTTAAACAACCAAAAGATTTGTGTTCAGAATTGGCAGAAACTGTCTTTCTATTGTTTAAAAATAAAAAAGCTGCTGCTAAAAAAAAAGTTCAGATCCATTCCCCCGTTTATCTTCTTTTCACACCACATGACTAATTACACCATCCTGCTGCAAATGAAGCGATTGCTTCGACCAACACTGACCTTGTGTCTTCACCATTGTTCATCTGTCTCGAGTTAAGGAGACATGCAGCATCAGAGAGGCCCGGAGACAGCAAACTCCCACGATGCCTCTCAGAGCCATTTTAACGTTGAGAGCTGCAGAGAAAGGAAGCGATCACGCGGCCTTGTTCTGGCAGCTCCTCTGCAGTCATTGTCTTGTGGGTGATGAACGGCCTCCATCACAGCCACAGACAACGGCAGCCCAAACTAATTAGTGGACTGGCAGGTCCTGTATTCATTGTGGGCCGGCGCAGACACACATGCCCAGTTTTCTATCCGCTCCTCATTCATGAAACGGCCATTACCGCAGAAGCCCTCAGACTGAGGTGAAAGAGGAATGATGTAGTAGGATGTTTTCTCTGTCGCAGTGGAAACAAGCCACAAATTCCTGCCACGCTGAATGTCGTCCATTCCTCTTGTTAGCACCTGAGGGAGACTCAGATCTCGTAAAGTCCAAACCTGTGAGACGCAGCCGCTTGTTTACGCCTCACGGAACCGGTGTAAGGGGGAAAATCTTCAAAGGGACCCAGCAGGCTGCCACTCAGATAATATATTCTACTGTAAAAGATGTAAAAGATTGGTAATAAAATGCTCCTTATCCTCTCTCATCATTCAGCACAATGCCTCCAAAATGTGTTTCTTTTTTTTAAATACCGCCTCTTCCGCTGCGTTTTGGTTTTCAACAAAAGCAGTGGTATTAAGACGACGCGCCCGTGGAGAACAGGAGTGATCTTCTCCCTCCTCGTTCCCTATTAAGTCAAAGATACTGGAAAGAAAGTCACATTTAACTTTATCTGTCACGGTCAATCTATTTAACACTGTAAGCAGAGCAAAAGGGCTGGAGTGAGGATGTCTGGGGAAATATCAGGGGCTGGGAAGACGTCCAATGATGCTGTGATTTATGGTTTCATTTCTGTATCTACCAGGAGGGACCCCAGTGTGAATACATGTAGCTTGTAGGCCAGAGAGGAACGTGCGCCACCGTTTTCTGGGAGTTACTTAATTTCGCTATTTTCTAAAACCTCATAGACCTGGTAAACTAATTATAAAACCTTATTAAATCATGCATGCAAATGGTGTTTTAAAGAAGACATTAAAAATGGTGAGCGGTGTCTTCCGAGCAAAGTTACCTTGTCAAGGTTCCACTTTATCACCAGGTACCTCAAAGTCTGACGAGGGTAAGATGAATATGCCAACTCGACTGCAGCAAGCCAATTCTGACGGATTGCATTTTTCTACCCATAAAACATTCATGCAATGAATCACTTAACATATCGGGAAACACGAGAGCTGGCCGGGCGCAGAGAAAGGAATTCTATTTCATTCCTCTCAAAACACACTGTCATATAACTTAGTTTTGGAAATGAAAGGAGTGAGGAAGAAGACGTAATGCATCTGAAAAGGGCCGAGCAGACGGGATACATATCACAGGTATTCATGCGGAGCTATTAGTTTCTTATTGAACTATGTATCAAAGTGCTTTCTTCAGAGGCCAACAGATAGTGCTATCACTCTCAAATAATGACTCATAATTTGGAACAGTTTTTCTAGACGGTGTCCTGGAGTAACCACACAGGTTCTCAGACACCAAGGAAACTGCTTTAGTTGAGAATTATACTTTAATTATAGTTTCTTCTTTTTTAGATTCTCATCTCCTTGCTGAAAGGACGATCAAAACGTTTCTACGGGAACTTGTGGAGTTAAAGATAATTTCAGGAACATGAAATATTCATTTTCGACATCCAGCAGGGCTTCAGAGAAATAACCAAATGTAAAGCTCCACTATTCAGTACTTAAATAGCAGTGAATCAATGACTATCTTTAATATGAAACAGTTTCTCGTAATGAAAAATGTCACCTAATCTGCCAGTTGGGGTCGGCTGTGGCTGAGGAGGTCGAGCAGTTGTCCTCCACCCAGAAGGTCGGCAGCTTGAATCCCAGCCCATGTGTCCTTAAGGGGAAGATGCTGTACCCTAAAAAATGGTCTATCTGTACTAGGCCTACTACTACTTATAATGCTACATTATATATACATGCCACTTTTCAAGACTAGGATGCTTCCCAAGTGAAAAAACAAGAATGGGAATAAAATCAGAAACCTGTGAAACCCTCCTTGTAGGAGATATACAGACAGAGGTATAAGTGTTTCCTGTGACGCTATGACAGAGGCAGGACCCGGACGTCACGCTGTTCATCACCTCAGGCACTTTGTCCACCCCGAGGCCGCTGAGCACAGATCACAACAGACACCAAAGTGAAGTAGGAAACAGAACCACAGAGTCCAGGAACACGTCTGATTAACTGAGTGGATGTGGTGTGTGTAGGTTATCAGGACCCGTATACACTCCACACCCACAAGTATCAGTATCAACGGATTGCAGACCTGTTTATATCGTGTCTCCTTGACTGATTATATATTCACGATGATACTGTATCTCAGTGAGTTACACTGGATCTGACTGTGTGTAAACCGCCCACATGTGCCAATACACACCGTCCCTGAGATGGACTGCAGAAAACTGAAGAATATAAATACATGTACATATAGTATAGATCTGTTCAGGTTATACCACAGGTGACACCTGAGCCCCTGATGCAGCCTGTGCAGACGATTGTATTGATTAAAATGAAGTGTGTAATTGTTCTTTGAGACGGGCGACTGAGACATGGGAGGACACGCCTCCTGTGTTGTCTCGCATTTAACCATTAAGGCTCAATTTAACTATCGACCACAACTCTGGATATTATACAGTTTTCATAAAAAGCAAATTAATATAACAAAACACAGATAAATGCAGAAAGACATTTATTTATTTAATTTTTTTATTTAAAAAGACAAAAATGCAAATTTTAGGCTCATCAGTTTTACAGCTTCTCTCTGGTGTATCTCATTTTAATATCTTTGAGTTTAGAATGAGTATAACTTTTCTTTCAGTAGACGATGAGGCTCCATAGAAGCCTAATGGAGATCAAGGTGCACAGTCCTCATGCATTATAGGTAGGAAGGAAAAAGATCATGGTTCTTAATACGGCCTTAATAAAAACATATATTTTGTATCGCAGCTTTATGATCCTTTCGTGTTTCCTTTCCTTGAACATCACTTTGCAGCTCTATTCATACCACCTTTAAACCATTTCATGCTAAATTGATAAAGCTACGAGTTCCTATAATACCTGTCTTTATGGTAAATGGAATGCCTCCCAGCTGTGGCCAGAGGACATCATCACGCCGTAAAGACGTCTTACAATAACTTCCACAAAGTGTAATGCATGTGTGATGAAGGTATTAGATTACAGAGGAGCACTTTAAAGAATGAATCAAGGTCTCTGGCTTCGGGAGGCTATTACCGCCCAGCCGATGGTAACTACCAGCCACAGAGATGTTCCACTAACGAGGACTGACTTCACCGGCGCCGTGTGCACCGGCGTTTTTTCCACATTCGTCTGAGGCTCCCTCAAGGACGCGTTTCTGTGCGATAAGTCACCGCTCTTTTCGGCCCAAAGCGACGGATCTCACAGACGCAGAGGAGACGTGAAGGCATGTGTCAGCGTTACAGCTCCATCTGGACCCACCATGCCGACCCACTGATGATCAGAGAGCTGGATTCCCCAAGGACCCAGTGCTTGACCAGTGTCGACTTTGCCATGCGTGCAATTACGATTTTCTTCTTCTTCTTTGATATAAAATTCACCGTCGACAACTCAGAGATGTTAAACTTACACGTCTGGGGAGTTTTAGTGTTTGATCTTGTCTCGTTGACGGCAGGGCGTGTGTGTGTGTGTGTGTGTGTGTGTGTGTGTGTGTGTGTGTGTGGTGGCTCAGCGGCTCGATAGAGATATGTGACAGTAGCACTGGTTATGGTGGACCATTAGATGAGTGTCCTTGGGCTCCTCTCATCACTCTTGGGTGGTTGGCTGTCCCTGGGCGATGTGAGCGGTGTCGCTCTCTGCTCGCTTCCATTATTTATGGCTCTGTCAATCTGACAGGTCGCTCCACCTGTGCTATTCAGGCCCCTGCACTGGATGTCAGTCGAATGTGCAGCAAAAGATAACAACAGTTGTTGACAGAAAAAACACTGGGCGGCCTCACTTTGGTTTCAACTCGCCGGGCTGGAGCGACCCAAGCGACGGGAAACACTGCACAACCTCTCCGGTCCAATAAAAACCTGAGAAGCTATATTTTTACAATTCCTACAAATATGAAGGTCTAACACATTTTCTTTTGACTGCACTTCAGGAGGTAAAACGCTGACACACTCAGGCCAGGACCAAGAGGATGATGTGACTAATGAACAGCGATCTGGCAGGTCTGAGGCCTTTGGCCGGCACAGGACGGGCTGTGAGTGATCGTCCTGACCTGCCCATCCATCAGTCCCAACGCGACAAGGCAGGGGCTCCTTCCACAGAGAGACAGCCCTGACCTGGAGGGAGGGGAGTCACTGTATCCTCTCCCTCCCCACGGGAGAGAGGACCGCCCTGCTGAGCTGGGGGGGAACAGGTGTCCCCGCCCGGATTCTGATTTGAGACTTTCCGAGCTGCCGCGGATGAAGGACGCCCCCTCGCAGGCGAGAGGCACATCTCGAGTAAAGGATGACGCAGACAGGTAATGTGATGAGCGCAGTGCAGAACAAAAGTGACACTGTAAGTTCACCTAATAAATTTGTGTTACAAATGTCGTCTGTGAAAACAACTTTGTAATGTTGAGGCATTTGTTTACGTGATGAATCGTGGCCACCGTCGTCTCAGAGGCCGCCGTAAAAAACTGCCTCTGCACCAATCAGGACGTGGGAGGCTGCATGCAAATGAAACAAAGGGAATTAATCAATCATGTGTTGCTCCCCACTAAGTGAAGCGTTAACTATTGCACTATTTTCAGGAACACGGCTATTTGAATAAATATTTGATTATGACTAAACAGAGAACGTGCAGCGTCTGACAACAAAAATCGATCACAATTTTTGGCTAATGCAAATGACATTTACGCCGCAATTAATGAGGGAGCCGTCGCTGTTGTGCGGCGCCGGCGGAAAACAAACTTAGAGGGGATGACATCAGCACATTGCTCTGGATTGTGGACACGCCTGCTGACTCGGAAATGTGAGCAGAGCAACAGGGAATTCAAAAGTTGTAAGAAATCTCCTCAGGTGAAGAGTGGAGCAACAAGCGGAGACAGGATGTAACGTAACAACACCTGCGTCGGCTCTTATGACCCAAAACTCTCTGGATATCTTCATGAGTGTCTATATGGCATGTTGTTTATATATTTATGTCGGTTCACGTGTCAGAAACGTCATCTCCGGAGTGTCCTCAATGATCTTCTCTAGACTTTTCTGCCCGTCTGACAAAGACTGAAGTGGAAAAGCAAAACAATCAAATCAAGTACCCCAATGAAAACTTAAAAGTACTCGAGACCGTGGAGCAAGTCCAAGTTTCTGTTGGCCGGCCATGTTGCCACGGTGACCCGAACATGTTGAGCCGCTTTTCCGTCAATACGCTGTGAATTAATAATTTGCTAATTGTTTGTAAAGGCTGACTGAAGGGGAACGGCTGAATATTAAATTAGTTGGCTGGAGTCGTGGAGTACCCAGATGGCTGGTGTGTGTTTTTATGGGATCACTGACAGAAACGCATCAAGGGCCCTATTTCTGTAATAATGAATGTCACATGAAGAAGTTAGGGGCTTTGAGGCAGATAACGATCTTCTTTCATTTGGCTCCGACATTTTTCATCATCTTTTGGCCGTTTTGGCCATCATCTTTTGGCAAAACCTCCATGACTCAAAGTGAAGTCGTCTCAAATAGTCAATTAAATCGCGGCAATACTGTTAAAAAACTATGAAACAGATTTTGAGGCAGATATCAGCAGCTGTTGATGTGTGAAGACCCTCGTAAGAGAAACCCTGTAAAGAGACGCAGCAGCGGAAAGGAGCTTGTGTTTAAACACAGGATGACATATATAAAAAATCTGCCATTTTCTTCACACGCTCACAGTCTCTTTAATTCACGATGAAACGGGGGGAAGCCATGCGTGAGTGGCTGTCGCACATTTGTTATTTATGTTGGGATTCATTCATAATGTATGAGGGTGATGAAAATGAAAATGTCAAACTGAGACAAAAGCTGCTGCAGCGCATAAAAGGTAATATGGCTTTAAGTGAAACATGCAGTCGTTGGCATGAAAACAGTGTCGTGTGTAATGTGAGTGAACACGTGTCACAACACTGATACTAATCTTTATCCCGGAGAAAAGCTTCAGATTCAATTTGTGTCGCGTAAAAAGATGAGTCGATGCGCAAAAAGTCTTAAACTGGTGTATAGACGTGTATTGATGTTGTTTTCAAAGTGTGTAGCAGAGGGGGTGGATGTGTTGTTGTTCTTTAACCAGACACTACACAAGTCTGCGAGTTAAATGCGCAAACAGGTTATTATAACGTGAAACTTGCATGTGAGCGTTTATGCCTGAGAACATTCACCTTGAAACCTTTAGATCTAACGATATAAAGTCAGTAAATCCCAAATACATTCTTCAGACTGTCTTCAAGAATAACACACAAATTAAAATGAGTATTCAAATAACTTATATTGTTTTGTGGGTCTGACACACGTTTGGGATTATGCTTTTATTGGACCCAGCACCTTGTGTCTGTTAGAAGTTCAATCCAAAACTAGATTAGCATGAAATAAAGTCCTGCAGCCGCCCTTTTGTCCTGATTGTACAGCAGCTGAGTAAAAAGGCCTAGATCCAGATTTTGGCATCTGCACCAAATCTCCTAAATATCAGTCCCCTTTTATATGAGTCTAACCAGCTCCATCGTCTTAACCATTAAAAAATTAAACATGCAGAACAGTAGCAAGTAAATTAATAACTATAAAATGCACCTGCAGGCAGGGGTAGTACTGAGCTGTCCAAGTGGTATTTGGAAATAATTGTATTTTATTTAAGTAGTAAAGTCGCTTCGTGGTGTTTTCAATAAAATTCAACAAACTCAATTATCAGCAGACTAACACTGGAATCTTTTCTGTTAAAACAAATAGTAGAATCTCGTAAAGAGGCGGAAGGCAGCATCAAATCTGACGTAGGTGGCCGCCCGTCTCTTTTCTCCAGGGAAAACCTTGACCTCCGCCCAGGCCCAGCAGTCCCTTTGAATTCAATCAAGCGGCCCCACGTTGCACAACTTCAGAGACGTCAGTCCTCTGAAGCCGTGTCGGACTTCAAAATTAATTCACAATTAAAATGAATTATTGTCTGGCAAATCTTATTCTATTTTGCAAAAATAATAAAGTAAGAGATTTGAAAAACCAAAAACTGGATTGGTCCCTTTGTCAAGATCCGCACAAAAAATACTTTGAGAATTTCTGCATCACCCTGCTGCTAAGCAAACAAACAATGAACTGGGGTGAAAACATAACCTCCTCTTAGTTAGTGCATTAACTCCTGATCCGGTCCTCCGGTATTCAAGATGAGTCGTTACACAATCCTCCCTGAGACGTTCAGGTTCCTACGGAGGGACAAACATTAAGGTGACACTTATGTAACCTGATTCAGCCATATTCTTCTCAAGTGCGGCTGCGGAGTTGGTGTAATCTGGATTGATGGAACAGCACATCGGGTCTAAATTTAGTCTCCCCAAGAACATGCCTCTCCTCGCGGCTGCTGTGGGGCGAAGCCGAGGTTTTTCAGATCCTCCACGGTCACATGCACAGGATGGGAGGCAGTGGAGCTGAAACACACTCCTATGTCACACTCTGCCCTCCTCATCCCCCTCTCACTCGCTCTCTCTCTCACTCGCTCGCTCTCGCTCTCACTCCTCCCTCTCTCCCCGTTGCCACACTCCGTTTCTTCTCTCTCTCCCTCCCTTTATCTCTCCTTGCACTGGGATTTTGTGGATCACTTACTCAGGGAAAAACCCCCGGAGGGAACACGGTTCTGCGTTCAGAGGTCCAATTTCTAAAATCCACTCTCGTGCGGATCAGATGAAATGTGAAGCGCAAAATCAAATTGAATCATTAAAAGTGTAAGACTTGTTAATTTTCTGCATCAGACACATTATACATTAAAAAAAAAGCAAAGAACTGTTAAAACCTCCACATTCTTCAACATCGTGCTACAAAGCTTCAGCAGCACTCTGGGGAAATATTCTCCATTTTTTGAAATTTCTATCTGCACCGTGCTAAAAATGACATAAGGGTAAAAATCTGAACCTTCAGGCAAACTGTTATTACTTTAGCATGTTTTTGTTTGCAAGATGGAAACAGAGGCAGAAGAAATCTCATTACAGAAGACATTTTATATTTGGTTTGTGCCTCTGGCTCAGAGACTAACTAGGTGTGTTGGCAGTTGTTCTGTTATTTCCCCGTTATCCACAAAGCCTGTGCATCAAGAACCTTTTTAATATATCTAGGTTATTTATTAATATCGCTCGTTATAGGCAACAGGAGTCGAGCGTAAGTGCTGTGGATAGAGAAAAACACTGTAAAAGTCATGTTTAAAGAAATCGCATAACATAAATTGAATACTCTTTAAAAACTCCATATTTAGATGTTCAGTGTGTGTTTACTGTGCCTCTCCCTGTCAACAATAAAGTTTGATTGATAGATGAAGTTCACTAAAGTCATCAGAGTTATATTACTTGTCCATCAGTTGGTTTCAGATCAGATCTAATACTGGACCTGAGGGTTTTATTATTCATGGCCAACTGTTGAAAATATTGACTTTTAGTAGGAGAAGTGAACTGTGGTCATTATTATTAAGTTGAGGACTCAGCCTCATCCACTCACCTTGTTATTCACTCCACTCTCTGCTCTGGCACTGATTCGTTCTGTCTGAATCAACCGAAATGCTGTTTTTGTCTTTAAGATGACAGTCACAATATTAAATATGATTTATTTCCCATGAAACAACAGGCACAGACAAAGTGTTTTTAAATTCAGTTGGCAGGATAGAGACTCTGTGTATTGAGAAACGGAGCGTGTTCAGTAATAAGCTCTGGAAGTAGAGTTCTGTTTCCATAATAAAGTGCCTCTCGGAAAATTAAAGTCTGGAACAAATCGCAAAATGGGTTTGTTTTGATCTATATCCTTTAAAATGTACGATGTATGAAAGATTAAAAAGTTAAAATCGAATTTGGAAACAGCTCCACGAAACGTCTGATTACATTTTGACTCGTTTCGTTATGTTTCTTTTTAACATTTTTCTTTGGGAATAATTGAATCGTGTTTCCACTGAATTAAAAGCTGCTTCTGGAAAAAGGGAGAAGTGGTTTTCAAACTAAAACCATGAAATAGAAAGTGGGGAAACATCATAGGGTTTTCTTGCCTGGAAGGTAACGCAGGTATGTTGACAAGGGAGAAAGAGAGCGTCTGCCCAAGAGGAGCACGGGCAGGAGAGTGCTACCCACTTAGCTGCCATGGCAACATCAACAATCCTAGCTCAGTCCCACGACCATCAGCTGTTCTTAATGGTCCTGAGGCAACAGGAGTTATACAAATATCACAGGAGGTTTAAGAAAGGAGGAGATGGATGGAGAGATATTCTGAAGGGATTCTCTACTCGGAGCAGCGAGCACACATCATCGGGAACATGTGCACATCTGCTTATTCATACAATTATCTAATGAATCAATCAACACAGAAGAAGAGCATGTGAGGTCGAAGAGGCTGGGGGGGGCACTTTGGACCCCGCTGTGCGTAAACAACCTTCAAGTTTCCAACTTTGAAATAGAATAAATGTCTGTTGAGCCTCAAGGACGCGCAGAAGCATTTTGGTTGAGAAACTGCGAATGTAAATAAAACTGTTTGTTTACAATGAACTCCACAGGGTACCTTTAAAAAAGAGATCCCTTTGAAGAATGTGACACTCGGAGCAGTGTGATTAAAAATAAATCCATATTGTTTGTGTTGTGTGTTTTCAAGCCGGGGATATAATCGTTAGTTGTTTTTTTTATTTTAAAGAAAATAGCCAGAGAGGGTGACTGATTATTTTGTCCTTTAAAATAAAGCTCACAAAGGTTTTATACACTGAGGTTATTAAGGATGCTGAGGACACTTAAAGAGACAAAGGACACTTTAACATGTTTTAAATCACATGACAAACACAGTGATGCTGGTTTTAATATCCCTGTTATTAACAAATCCATAAAAACAATCTGCTTTTAGGAGTTGAAAAACTGTTTATGTGGGTTGTCAATTATAGTTCTTACAAATAAAAATTGGAATGGCTGCATCTCTACCATGGACACTTGGGGACACTTGGGGACACTTGGGGACATGCAAGGATACTTGGGGACACTTTAGAAAATGAGACTGGGATCGATCTGCCAGCCCTTTACCTTATATGACATTTCTGTCACAATGGAGTGCTGCTACTGGAGCCATTGCTCTTAGCTGGAAACATAAAAAACTTAGATAACTTATTTACCCCAAGGGGGGGTAGGTAAGTGTGTCATAGCCCCGCCTCCCAGTACTGTGTCCTCAAGGCATTTTTGAGGCACTTCAGCAAAAACTAAAAAACTGATACATATTCCTGAGTTACACAATCACTTTACATCTTTACCCTAAAACTCAGCATGCACACAGAGTCCTGCTTTTGGGATTTAAAACATATAATTATGCCCCTTTCCCAAATTATATTTTGCGAGCAATTAGGCTCACTCAACTACTGTTGAATGCAAATTTAACACAACCTCTCATTGACCAGTTAAATGATAATTTCTGGGGGTGGGGGGGGTCATGAAGCCAACGCTCCGGATCTCACAGTGAATATATAAATACCAGTGAACGGGGCTAATCATTGACGAATTAATGCACAAACCACCACTGCTGCTGGTTTCCAGTCTGGAGTCCACGTTTCATCCTGCCCCACTGTCTTTGAGGAAAAAGAAGCAAAGCAATCTACCAAATACACATGCCCCTGCCCTATCAACACACACTCACACACACAAACACACACATACAAACACACAGACACCCCTGCTGTTACATCTCGGGATGTTTCTGTGCTGATAGACCAAATAAGCGGCGCTCTATTCTACGCTGCACATCCCAGAGGCTGCTAGTCAAGGTTATTGATCAACACTCACCTCCATAATTGCGTTGCCGTCTATTTAATTTGCTGTTAATCTCCTCATTAATTACCCTGGTTTCCGTCCGGGCGCAGCTATTAATCTCTCAGCCTTTGATGTGTTTAATATGCCTGGTGGAGCAGCCTCGACACCTTCTCACAGTCGTCTCCGCGCATTCGGAAGTCCACTGTCTGCTCGTGTTAGAGTCGGCGGCCTGGAGGGGGAGAGAACAGGAGGCGCAAGACAAAACAAAGTGAACACCTCAGATTGAGAGATTTGTGATCTGACAGCACGGAGGCCTCAGAGTTCGCCTGCGAGCTGGCATTTCCCAAACAAAGGCACAGGGCCGTGGAATTCATACAAAATTGAGGTCTTCTTTTCAGTTGTTTCCCACTTGAAGGAGGTCGGGGGGGGCAAACAGTACACATACACAAAAACTAAAAATGTGTCTGGTCTCCTTCCAACCTTTCTCTTGCCAAATCTGAAAGCATCTACACATCATTTTTGAAAACTAATCTTGAGTGTCTTATCCACAGCAAAAAACTGACTTTCAAACTCAATCTCCCCGGCAATCAATCTTCCCCTGGCAGGCTGAGTCTGTCGAAGCCGGCGGCGGTGGCTGTGAAGAAAGTAACATTTCAATTTTTCTCTTCAACTCTTAGTGGCAGCCGGCATATGTTAGCCTTGGCAACTGGATGGAACCATTATGAATGGGTGACAGGGGTGCTCTTGTCGAAAGGGAAATGGAAGAATGAAATCATTCATCTCCGCTTTTTTTCTGGGAAACAGGTGGACGACAAAAGAAATCCTCGGGGGTCAGGGAAGGAGTTTTTGATTCAACCTGCTGCTCTGTGTTACTGCTCAGGAGAGAAAAACAAATGGTTTGATTATATGGCTGCGTATATATTATGCATGTGGGCCCCTTATCTTGGTTTGATGAGAGATATAAAACCTCAGCATCCCTACCGTTCTGATTCATGACGCTTCGGGGCCGCCAGGAAAATCCAGGAGAGTCAACACATTTGATGAAAATGTCATGGTGACCTGAGTTCTACCGGCTTGTTCTCAGGGGTTCACACGGGGTTCCAGGAGAAGGATGGAGGCATTTCTCCAGAGGTAACACCGGGACACTTTAAAGACTCAACTTTTATGTCGTGTTGCGGCGGATTGGTACAACTTTAATAACCGAGACGTTAGGACTCAGCTCAGAGGGAGATTCAGAGGGAGGACGTCTCCGAGTGCGTGTGATCACAGGAGTGGGGTGTTTCTGATATAAGTTTAAAATAGGAACATTTGGTTAATATATATTGTCCCTTGTAGTTTTTTTCATATCAATTACTTGCAATAAATAATTCTATGTTATAATATCTTTTATAAAAGGATTTGTCAAGCGACAGTAACAAAAATGTGCTGTTCCGGGTATAAGAAATATAATATATGTATAAATTTGCTTTATTTAATCATATTTCATTTTGCTGAGTGGTTTTAGGAAAGGTCTTTGCTTAAGCATTTAGCCTCATATCTAAACTAGAAATAAAGGCCAGAGTGTGGATACCCCTTCCCGGGACCCATCGGAATCCATCAGGGTAAAGTTCAGACACAAAAAACAGAATGCCGGTCGAGTTCGGGTCAGATTCTGCAATTTCTCTCTCAGGCTCGATCAGATTCAAACAAAAGTTGGTGCCCGAGTATTACTGTTTATATAAATGCATGTGAATGATTTTGTCTGCATAGGATATCATCAATAATTATTGAATTTTAGGTTATATTGGCCATTTCTGTGTTTTGGACGACTGGTTGGAATCCAGTTCAAGCACCTTATAGATAAATCAATAATCATTAGTTGCAGTGCGAATTCCACCATTTAAATAATCATTTTATGTTAAATAATCATGCTACAAAGTACAAACCCCTAAACACTAATGGCGGCCGCTGTGTTCCCCGACCTGTCACTTCTGCTTGGCCCTTGTTGATGACTGGACCAAAACGTCTGGAGAAAGAGCGAGAGAGATATCCCATTCAGTATATCCATCTCAAAGGAGTGACAAAAATCAATGGGTGAGATGCTTATCAGTGGCATGTTAATAATTCATCGCAAGCCCTTGGCAGGTGTATAATTGATCAATGGGCGATAAGTTGTGCTGATAAATATTTCAGGGGTTGGCTGAGAGAGAAAGAAGGAGCCCTCATTGTCAACAGAGCCCAGTCTCAACAGGGGACTGGTCTTATCCAGTCATTTCCCATGAATACCTGCGTGTGGTGCTGATGGAGCTCAGTGCTGATGGAGCTCAGAGATGATGGACGCGGCTCCCGTGGAGACGATCACAGGGCCTGGAACACACAGAGGCTGAGAGTGCACTGCTCAGGTCTCTGGATCAACTGTGACGTCCCGAGGGCCTGAGCCTCGGAATTGGTCGGGCAACGGGGTATCTTCAAGTGGACCCACTCCAAAGAGATACAGCAGTCACTTGTGATAGAAGTATGGATTATGGCTCTGTACCAGTCACTGAATGTATTTTTTCTGTTCTGCGTAGGGAATTCACACCAGGTAGTGTCACCGATGGGGAAACATCCTTTGTTCTCTAACACAACGCCTCAAGATCTTTTCTTAAAGCCGCACCATGAGAGTTCTGACCCCTAGGGGGCAGCAACAGCAGAGCCACTTGTTAAAGTGTCATGCTTTCCCCTTTCATGTCTTGTTGTATTGCCCAGGGACGTAAAAAAAAAGGACACTTTCCCTCTGTATGCATAATTACATTTCATGTGGGTAACTGTTGGTTAGAGGTTTGCTGTGTTGCACAGTGAAGTTGAAGAGTAAACAACTGGTGGAGAAACAACATTTTCAGTTTCCTGGCTTCATCCGAGACGAGTGGAAGAATGCAAAGTATGAGACAAACGTCCAAATGAGAAGAGATATTGCAGGAAAAGTATTTATACAAGGCAAAATAAAATATAGGATATGTATTTTTACAGTCAGTACACAATGTCGATATATCTAGAGTCTGGTATTGTTTGGATTTATACTGGTACCAATACGACGGTCTAATGCATCACTCATTAAATGCAGTTTTCAGCACAGTAGTTGCATGATGGTTCTTAGTTGTTTGTTTCCACTGCCTCTTAATTGTCACCAATAAGAAACACGACACAACTTATTAAGAGATGATTAACTGCAGTTAGACGGTGGAACTGTTCGCTGAACGCAAGAGACGGGAAATTTATCTTCACAGCACCTGTGAAAGTCTGTGTTTTAAGAGGGAAGGCATTAACATTTATTTTTATTGAATCAAATTTAAAATCTTAATCCATATACCGAGTATCCATCAACTCGGAAAAGCTCTGAATATTCATAAGCGTGCATCATGGGGTGAGGAGAATTAGATTAATAAAGATGTCTCTGAAAATTTCCATCTTGATTAGTTCACACTGCACTAAACAGTGGAAACAGCAACAGAGTGATTCATTAACATGGAGATGAAATGAAAGGAATAACATATTAAACACCACCTGAAATCACTGCAGCAGAAAGTGCTGCAAACCATCATGAATTGAAGTTTTCTTTCTGAATGCTTTTGATTTTGGAGAGAACAATTTACCTTAACCTTGCAGCACGAGGTAAAGTCCTTGTAAGCCATCATTTTGTAAAAGGGTTTAAAAATCTTTATTATTTTACAGAAATTCTTTGTATTTGTTGATCCGAGAACAAATGTTTCACCCGGTCGACTGTGGAGCTCAGAAACACCAACCTCATCCCTCCTTGTTACTGAATTAACAAAGTCTCCACTTTCCCTTTCCACCTTCGAGCGAATCCTCCGTCATAAATTACACAGATACAAAACAAACACTCAGAATTATAGGTGGCTGGTTAACCATTAATTGAACCTGAACGGCTGCGTATGTCTGTTCTTTAATTAGAACACATTGATGGCTTTCTTTAGCACAAAACCTCAACAGGGGATGAAAAATGTCAAATAAAATACTGAGGGGATTCACTTTTCTTTCTTTTTTGCCTGCGAGACAAACAAAGAAGCGAGGCAGGAGTTATTTTGAGTGGTTTGCTCGTTGTGAGGAGACAGTGAGGCTGGTAATTAACCACACGCTGAGTGAAAGCTTGTTTTTTCCAAGTGAAACTATATCTCCTTAAGTCAGGATTTGAAACCGGATGCTTTCACGTTCGTCCTCTTTAGAACACGTCTTCAGTGAGCGTCTTCAGGAAAGTGAAGGTCGCCGACACATAAAGGAAATAACACAGCCCTGAATGGCAGGAGCACTTTTTACTGACACGTCACGTCCACACAGTTTAAAATACTTGAAGGAATACAGGTTGGGCGAGTGTGTGAAGAGAGGAGAACCTTGAGATTCACCTGAAGTAGATCATTCTTTATGGACCATAGACTTAAGGAAACATTGGCTCGAATCAAACCGAAACGTCAAATGATTAAAATGAACATGAATTTCCACCCACTCCCGCGTGCTGCATATTAATCACGTCCATGACTTTAAGTTCACAACTTCCAACGCATTGAAATCTTTCTGACACTCGCACATGAACCCTGCACAGCTTCCAGATAGCACAGGATTAATTTCCCATTCTAATCTGCCGAGCTGAGCAACGAGGCTGAGAATCTCCGACTCTCTGCCCACGTCTGAATGACCCCCCCACTGTGCGAGAGAGGATTACACTGTAATACGAAACACTTTATTCTCCTTTTAGTCAATTCAACTCAATTACGCAGCCAACCTGGACACAATTTTTATGTCGTAATATAATTGAGCGATCATAACTCAAGCTGGAAGACACAGATGGAGATTGTGAAGTGCCTGACCTTACCTGATGCCTATTGACATAGCTCCCTTTTTAAGATTGAATTATGGCTTTGCCATTTGTGCCTTGGATCCCATTTTCTAGAGCCATGGGCCATATGTTGATGGATGATTTTAATTAAATATTTCCAAGTTTTAACTTTTTAAAGACTTTAAATGACTTCCGCTGCGCAGCTACAGGCAGGGTAACATTTTTCACTGCTGCCGGTGGGATATCTGAACCTTTGGCATCGTTCTGGGCAGGAGAATCAATATCTATCTAATGAGGGCGCGTAATACGATAATATTGGAGAGTTATCAGTGCAGGGGTATTATTGGCATCATTGTTGTAAACCTCTCGGCTTTCAGCTGGAGCGAATATGGCATCTTGTTGAGGAATAAAGGAGGAAAGCTCATTGGACTCTTCACAAACGGGCCATATCTCACTTTCTCTGCATATGGAATTTGTGCAGTAATTAAAACTTGAGAGCAAAGCACATTATGCAACTGGCATATTACAGAGGAACACCTGAGCGTTGTTATCAGAGTCACGCTGCTCAAAACACATAATGGAAAGAGATAAGATAAAAACATATCTTATTATTTATTCATATATTTGACAGAAAAAGCACTTTGCCCCTGTCTGGCACGTACTAACAGTAAATAAAACTATAAACTAAATTTAAATCAGTAATTTAAATGATGTTAAGGATAAATATTAAAAAATAAAAATAAAAAAACAATTAAAATAACTCTACTACTCTGTCATCAAAGTCCATTTTTGATTGATCTTTGTCCAGTCTAACCATAAAGTTTATTATAAAAAAACTATAAATAAAAAGAAAATAGTTAAATTCAACTAAATACATTGAACATGAAATTAGAAAACACAAAAAGGTAAACGCACATCTTTTCTGCATTGTTTCTCCTGTGCAAAACACAAACGCTGATACCAATATGACTGAGAAAGCCTCATAAAGGCCGATATCATTGGCCAACCAATAAAATCGCTAAATAAAGATAGAGTTAAATGCATCTAATAAAAGGTTTTTTTATTATGTCCTCCCTATGTTTCTTCCTGATTTCTTGATGTATATCTCTGAACATACACAATGACGTTGAGCCACACAAGCTTTGAACGCAACACACACGCACACACACACATACGTCAAAACACAACGTGACCTTGAGAACGACCAGCGCTACACAGCACTAATAAAATAAATGCTTTCCGAGCTCAGAGGAAACGGAGCGGCGGTGTCCATAAACCTTGCTCTCGCCTTCTCCCTGCAGCTGCTCACCTAAATACATAAATGCTCACCTATTTCGTGCGCGCTCATAAACCTCCCTCTGACACTCTCCTTGTGGATGACATACAAGCAGACAATATCCCCTCCCCCCCCCCGTATCCTGTTGGGCCGAGATGACTGATAACTATCTCCAATTTCCACCGGGCTCCTCCGATTTTTCTATCGGATTGCCCGTGATTGGATAAGTGGTGGAGAGAATATGATCAACAGTCTCCCTTTACCAATAATGCATTGCTGTGAAATAAAAGAATCACAGGTAGGACCTCTCCGCGGCGATAAACCTTGAAGATAAAGGACTCTCTCACCGAGGTAATTAATCTTGCGGAGGGTGGTTAAATTTCATACCAGTGCTTAAGTTCAAAACGGGAAGAATCCTCCGAGATGACCGACCTCAGCATTTTTCTGAACGGCGATGGCTCTTTCGCTGTCTTTGTGAAAATAAAGTAGCTGAGTCTGGGTCCATAAAGAAAGGAAACTGACAATGTTCGCAGAGGAAAAAGGTGAATAAGTTGTTTTGCTGACCCAAAGGCTTCTTCTGTTTTCAGCCGAGGAAAATACACACAGCCTCACTCCTTGACCACCACCGAGCATCACGCTGTGCTCCAGCCTTTCATTCATTATTCACCGCCTTTATAAAAGTGTAAAAACTCCTTAATAACAATCTCCTCGCCGGATTTCACACCTGCGTGCCCTTTCTCTCACCCGCCTCTGACCCGGGTTCAAGCGTCTGCAGCGCCACACTGTTTCTGCGCCGCACGTCACTGGAGGTGTGCGGTGCCACTTAAACGTTCACACCCCCTCTCAATGTCACGGAAAACTTCATCCGGCTCCCGGTCGAGGGGGAAAGAGCCACCGCCGCCGTGTCACAGCAAAATGTCCTTCTGTTTATCTTGCCGCGGTGCAGCCGCGGTGCAGCCTTGAACCGCCGGCGCACCAACGGGCCGACGAGCAAAGTCGCTTCGCTGTACACCTTTTAAGGGTTTTAATTTTGATTTAATAAAACATACTAACAGTGTTTTAACGTTGAATCTATGTTTTTTGATTGTTTTCCTCGTTTATTTGATTTGCAAACCTCCACCAAAGAGGTTCTGTTGTCACCCTGTCTGTTTGTTTGTGTGGTTGCTTGGATTGTTTGTCCGTCAGCAGGATAACATTAAAACTACAAAACTGATTTCCATGAAACTTGGTGGAAGGATGGGGGGTTTGGGCAGAGGAGGAACCCGTTAATTTTTCGCATGGATCAGGGATTATAACCTCTGCCAGGGGGGGTTATGTTTTCACCTCTGTACGTTTGTTTGTTGGCCTGTACGTTCGAACTTAAGATTGTGCAAAAAAGTACAGGAGAGATTTTACCACAAAACTTGGTGGAAGGATGTGGTTTGTGTTATGGGAATATATTGTGAGATAGGGCATTTTTTTTACATTTCCGGGCCTATAAGGGTGTGATATCTATGAGTGTGTGAAATCTAGTGCAGCTTAATATAATTTAGGTGATTGTTGGGCCTTGGCAGGGGTTTGCGCTCTGTTGACTACTGATCTACTTATTTCTTTGCCTGTTACTGTTCTGCATGTTTAATGTTTTGTGGTAAACTGATGGAGCTGTGAAGCACTTTGTGACAATTTGGAAAACTTGATTCTTTCCTTCACATCAGGCTCAGTTACTCGTCGTCGGCCTATTCTCACTTTAGGGATTTCCAGGTGTGGAAATGTGTCCACTAGGAAATAACCTTGTGACTTAGTCTGAACTTCCTCAGCAGGCAGCCTCACTCTCGGGGGCCCAGTTGAAGACGTGTGTGCAGAATCCTTCCCTCCAGTTTGCAGATTACCTCATTCATGTTATCAGGTTCCCTTTGGACATTTGGGTTAAATCCAAAATATTGCCAAACAGACACTTTTGCTTTTGGCTTTGACACCAAATCCTCTGCCATGTCGGTCAACTCTCCTCTCTTCACGTGATAAGACTCTGCTGCTGCTCTGGGATGTGACTCTGCTCTGCTCCTTCACCGAGTAGAACTTTCCCTCTATAATAACAGCTACCAACTAGTATTTTACAAATAGGAGTTATTTGATACGCTTGGGCGCAAGAGCTGATGCAGGAAGACGAATGGATTTTATGTCGAGAAAAAAATTGAATAGACGATGAGGCCACTGAGCAAGTAATGTAAGTGTTGAATGTCGGAACAACATGTAACAACCGGAAACACGGATCACTGTGGAAACCTGCTGGTACTTCAAATAAAATCCATAAGAATCTGTGAGCGGGTGCAAAGGACCACAAAACTCACAATTCGGATCAGACTGTGGTTTTTAGTCGCAGATCGAATAATTTTTTGAATCAACAGTTTCATAATGAACCCAAACACTTACACTTCTAGAAATAACATAACAAATTTATATTGATACCTTGTAGAACTGTCTGGTCCCTCCCTTTTGCATTCTCGTGCTATCATCCATAAAGTTTTTACCATCCACAGAGACAGCCAGATCTCATAGTTTTAGCTGCAGCTAAGTGCAAACCAATGCATCTCCATGGTTGGAATTCAATGCAGTTCTCCTACACGTGAGATCTTTCGCTCTCTTTTCTTTGTACCTGTTATTTTGGTTCTCTTGTTTTGTGAGAGTGAACTGCACAGACTGAATCAATTATGTTAAGAACACAGTTTTTTTGCGCTGGTCCTGCCAGAGACAAATTTGGGGGTTGCTGCTTCAACTGTATGGCCATGCTGGATGTATCGTAATATTTTTCGAGTGGATCACAGACCAGGATGGTTTACCAGTCTAGTGTTTACCCAGTAAGCCAAAATGCTGCAGGAGGCCTCTCCAAATTCCTCCGCTCCTCCAGTGGCCACTGCTTTCACACAACCCCTTTAACTGCATCCCTAAGCTGGAAAACTCATGCAATTATTACTTCAAAAAGTTACAGTGACAGCATTTTACACCAATCTTCAAACTTTGGAATGAATCTGTGAACACTTACTCCCCAGGGTTGCTTTATCAGAATCTCAATCCAGATAGAAAGAGCTGAATTGTGCATATCTGTCAATATTAGCCTCTAAAATCCAGGCGTTGAATCAAAGCAATGAATGGCGCCCCAGTTGTCACATTACATCAGAGGGAACTCTTTGTAGTAGTAGAAGAGAAAAAGTCAATTATTAATTTTGTTAGTTTGAATAGTAAAGAAGTAGTGCAAGTTAATAAACAATGGTGCAATGGAACAGCTCTCAGGGTAAAGGAGACAGAACAAACAAAACATTAATAGATGAAGCTGGGGATTAAAGGTGCTGGGAAATAAAGCTCTAAGGTGGGGCTGCAGATAATGCACACTGGACCCCTCATTCCAGGTAATACAATACACAATTGGACCATCTTTCCACCGAGAGGAATCCATCCATCTCGCACCATCAATTATTCATTTGGCTCGTTTCCCTCTCCACCACGGTTACAAGACAAAAAGCTTTCTCTCGGAATTGCGGCTGAAATAGGAGAAAAGCTCTTCCCCTCAGTCTGACAGCTTCCAACTGAACATGTGTAGAGGTCTCTTAGTAACAGACTCAGTGGAGCGGGGAGACACGAGTGGCTGAGATTTTACCTGCACAGAGAATCAAGTTGATAACGTCTAAATAGTGATAAAATACACAAGGCTCGACAAAGTGTGCGTTAAATAATGCTGAGCTCGGAAATAGCTCCTATCTCTGCATTAGCGACAGAGAGAGAGATTAAAAATGTAAAGCTCATGCAAATCTCTCAGAACAGATCAGTAGATATAACCCACAGTGGGCGGAAAACGGGAGGATAATATTCATGAGTGGTAATGACTGTTCGTTGCCATCATGTGAAGTCTGCACAGTATGGACTTGTGCTATTGTGAGCATCGCGTCAATCAGCCATAAATAATGAAGCACTGCACCACACTGGCTGTCAGATATGTACAATTTGCTAATATCTGCTGTAATTGTCCTTCGCCGAATGCCACTGGTCATTATGGAGACGTGACTGGAGCCGTCAACGCGCTGATCCTGTTGTCGCTGTCGACATGATTAACACACTCTTGCTGGATAATCCCTAATTATTCGCCAGTGACCTAGATGATACCCGTTTATTGTTGTTATGGGCGAGCTGCTGAGACCAATCAGAGGATCAAGAATTTGCTGATAATCAGTAGCTGGAGCGAGGAAATAAAGTTAATTCCTAATTTAATTGGCGTTTCAGACAGAGAGGAATTAATCCATATTGGCTTATTTCATACTGGGGAACTGCATGAAGGTTGCTCAAGGGCACTGGCTTCTTCCCGAGATATGCCCAATCCATTTTTACTCCCAAGTCGTCAAATTCTGACGCCTTGTCGGAGCCGATGCTGCTCACGAGTTTCCCTTTGGTGTCTGTACAGTCGTGACAAGGGCTTTTAGCCGACTCTAACGTTCACCCAGCCATCGCAGTGTTAGACGCTCGGAGCCGACTCCAACTCCTGCCTTCTGCATTTGAGTCAGACGCACTACATTCTCATCCATCACTCTGACGTCCACAACCTCGCCTCTCACCTCACTACACAAAGAGCACACTGCACGCTGCTTTGTCATTTATCAGCTCTTTAAAATCTCTATTTCCGTCGCCATTATTGTCCATCGGTACAGTTTCCAGAGGGAGGGGCTTTGGCGAGGCCAGAATGAAACAAGGAGACGCAGCAAAATGATTTTCTGTCCCGAGGTGAGAATCCTAGCAACAGGAAGGTTTCCTGCCTCCAACCCTCTGTGAAGATGTTAATTCCTCGCTTGCATTAGCTGAGGAACATTAATCCATGTGGATTTACATGCAGTGCCCATCACCGCTGGGTTATCCTTTATGGGACAATAAATCTACCCACCCTACTTATTGCTTATTGCCCTTAATGGGACATAAAGAAACTTGAGAGATTCTTGTTTTGCAAGTGGCAGACATTTGAAAATGTGTTAATCAGCTCTGGATTGACAGGTCATTTCTTCCAGCGCTGCCAACTTCTGAGTTCAAGTTGGAGTGAGACTTGTTTTGAAGTTTTTTGAAGAAACCGCAGGACGAAATTTTAACAATCCTGACACATTTATAACTTTTTCATCAAAATGAATACATTACATTTAAACTCATTTAAATTAAGCTGTTATTGAGAGCTGTGGTCCATCTTTACGAAAAAATAATCAGCAACTATGCTTGTCCAGATGTTTGACTGGTAGCATAACTTCTATCAAGTTGTCGTAAAATGTCGTAAAATGTCTGAGTGATATCAAACGCTCAAGGTACACAAAAGTCAAAAAAAAAGAAATAAAAATACATATATCATACACGTAGAAGACTCAAAAGAGGATCTCAACTTGGGAAGAGAACAACATCTGTGAGCTTTTGACGTTAAGGTGCTGTTAAACAATTAAAAACATGAGATTTTCCACAGTGGAATTGAAACGCCTGATATAACAGGTCTGGCTGTTTCCCACCTCGGATCTTAAATAGCTGCGATGCTTTGCCCCTCATAATGATTTGTTGTGTGCACACACAGCTGTCTCATCGTTTAAAATTCACATATTTTACATGCGAGGGAAGCCAGGATAAAAAAAGATGGTGAGAGGTGGTGTCAGAGTGTGAGGTCTGTGTCTCACACTCAATGTGTGAGATCAGCAGACCTGTGTCTCCACATCCTGACCTTTTCAGTTTAATGCTCATACATGAACTCTGCCTTCGACACACGTTAGAAAGTTATATTTCTGGATTCATCAACACGCTTCCAGGCTGGAGGATCACACTTCCTCTCGACCCCCCACGCACTTCAATTAGTGACCTCCACAGGCTTCTCCAAGCAGAGTGCTGAGATCCTCTTCAAATCCACATGATCAAAACATATGATTAATGCTTGCTTTCCATCCCGGCTAGGGCTCATCATCCAAATACTCACAAAGCCATTAATACCTCTCAAAATACTGGCTGCCAAAGCTGCTCTAAGCAGTATTTTATGATACCTTCTACAGCTATCTTTGCACTCCATATTCATTAGCATGGACGGGATGGTATGAAGGAAAGTGATTCATTAAGACCACAGGCAGCTACATCGAAGGTAATGGACCCTAAATCCTCGAAACACTTTCATAGCATCTTTCAAGCTATGTGAATATATTATAGGCAAAGAAGAACAACAGAGAGGAGTCAGTTAAGTGGTGATATATTTAAATCTGATTTAAATCTGACGTTTTGGATGCATTGCCGTTTTCTGAAAGTCGTCTTCAAGCTCAGAAAATGGAGACGCACAGAGATGCTGTTTGCTGGTGTTGAGTTACAGCTCAGAGGGATCTGTGATTACAGTCCTGGTTTTACACTGGGGGCCTCAAGCTGCATATCCATCGATAGAAGAACAGCACGGTCCTCAGAACACTTCAACTAATCACCCATCTGTGGCCATTGTCTAGCAGAACCATATGTGACTGTGATGTCTGTTTATTATAATGAGGATGAAGATAAGTAGCATTTGATTACTTCCTCGCAAACGGCGCAGTGTGAAGTACGGTATGTGCCCGGGCACTTGGAGTTGATTCTGTGCTCAGATACAAAAATTACAGCCGCTCTTAGCTGACAATATTCTGAAACCGAAATTATGACTTTTCGCTGCCAGGAATTCATTACAGCTATCTTTGTTCCATCGTGTATGTGGCACGCTGACAAAGACTGAACAAGAAATCACTTTTCACTATCTGGTTGTGCTCCAGAAGTGATTAGATCACTTGATAGCATCATTCCACTGCTTCTATTTTCTTCAACCTAAGACCTTCCCCCAGGGGAATACACAACCATAATGGTTTTCCAGAAATATTATCGACCTGGCCTGATGCTGAAGGTGGCTACTCGTGTAATGATGTCCTTGTCTTACGTGTAGATGGGGCGTAATGTAAAAACAAGAGGGTGCAGCATTTGAAAGTGGCTTGGTGAGCTGTTGGACAGGGAATTCAGACATGATTGTTCAGAGATGAACACCCAGATACACTTTTCTCTGAATTGCACTTTGTTGTCTCACTTCACTAAAATACATTTAATAGGATCAGAGGCAGATAACTGGGGTTCTTATGTTTTAAACTGATGCAAGGTTCGAGGTTCATATGTGGTTTTGGCTTGTTTATTGTTGTCAAATAAGAATAAACTAAACCAAAAATGATTTTGTGTATACATGTTATTATTGTTGTTATATATGGTACATAATCATGTGAAATGTTGGCTGGATGCAGCCTGTAAGTGGACCAATGCATTAGTGATAGTAGCATATAAGCTACAAGGTAATGAAATGGCAGGTCTGTCCGTGTGTTGTGGAGCTCTACTGTCAATAATCGATGCAGCAACTCTATTTACAGATTAGCTTTAAATTGATCTTGTATATTGTCAGATGAAATAGCAGCACCATGATGCCGATAGATCATGAAAAGTCAGGAAGCTATTTGTTAAACTAAACTTACCGCCTTGCAAGAATTTGCAAGATACATATTCACAATCTTCTCTTCTGTTCCCGAGCTCTGAGATAAAATGTCACTGAGGTTGACCTTTGAACTTTTGGATAGAATATGTCATCATTTCATAATTTGAGCACCAACTTCTACTCAGTTCATCCTTGACTTTAGGTGGACTTTTGTCCCAGATGTAGTCAAATTACCTCCAGACGTTTTTAATTTATTGCATTCACACAAAAAAAAACATGAGGCATGTGTCTTTGACCTTCAACCACCGAATTCTAATCAGTTCAGCTGAGTGTCCAAAACTTGAAGAAAGTTCCCTCCAGGCGATATCGCATTTACAATAATGTTAAAGTTGGAGAAAGAAACGGACGATCTGAAACCATTAAAATCAATAAACGGAACACTTATTTGTTTTTATATAATTCTTTCAAAACATAGCAGCACTCTTTTTACAATATTTGTCCCTTAACCATAGTTCTCTGATAGCCAGTAAGACTTCATCCCCGGAGCTCACCATGTTATATTTCCTGTATGAGTGTAAGTGATTACAGAAGAAATTAGAGTGTGATTTGTACTCCACTTAGTGCCCTGCTACATAAAGAGGTCCACGCACTGCTACTGGGACCTAGAGAGAAGCAATTACATGAAAATGAATCAAGAAGTTCCTGTACTCACGAAATGTTCGACCTCGTCTGCAATTACAGTTTCAACTACCACCCTCACACCATGTCGGGTCAAAAGTTATATACACTGCAATCCCTCAAACATGCAGAGAATTATAAGACAGGTTTGCTGTGAACAATGCATGTGACTGAGCTGAACGGCTTGAGAAACGAAAGGGTCCATTTTCTTTTAAATCTGATTAAAAAAAGAATGCCATCATTGTCACTGTCAAGTATAGATGATACCCATTAAGAAAATCCATTAAGGCCTGTTTTCATTTCATTTAGACGACACTTTTAGTGGGAGAGAATCAACAGTGCAGGCACAAAGAGAGGCTAATGTCAGGCTCTCTCTGACGCACAAGACACTGATTGTCAGAGAAAAAGGGTCAAATAGAAGAATATCCTGTATTTTTCTCCCCGAAATGTAAAATACTTAATCTAGAATCACTCTGATCACGACTCTAAACCCTGCATCGCATTGTTCTCCTGCTAAAATTCCCATTTGACTTGTTTTTCATGGAACTATAAACCGTGGGTCTATTCAGCAGCAACAAAGGTGGAGTGATGTCAGATCAGTCTTTGTTAAGGTCCACCGCAGTGTGAAATTAAGTGTTGTTGCATGCAACAAGCATCTGTTAGTGTCTGCTCACCTCTGTTAGCTTATCACAGCATCATCAACGTTTTCAGATTGCCTCAAACGCAAAAATAACTCGGCGCCATGAACATTGAAGAACTGAAAATAACACACCCTAAAGACTTTGTGTAATATATTACAAATAAACACTGATCGTGATGATATGTTGTAAATGAGAATTTATGGATTTAAATGACAAGAAAGCATCTGTGATTTGAGGTAAACAAAACTCTGACTTGTAACCTCATAGTATTATTTTCCCATCAAACATACAATATGTAGCTTCGGCCACAAACGGTCTCTCAATCAAACCAATAACAAAACACCTAGTTTGATGATGTCGTGAAGCCGCATGAGATCATGGGTGATGTTCGCAGATGAGGTCATTTAATACAGTTTTATTCAAGCTAAGCAGCAAACACCAATAAATAATCATGACCAGTGTGCAATCGTACGTTGTTTACGCCCGATGTATAGCAGAGACACACAAAGCACAAGGTGAAGAGGATATGACGCACAATAAAACGTCCCGTTACAATGTATCAAAATTATGGATTTGTCTTGGTTTGTTGGGAACATTTTTGGATCATGTAAGTGCACAAGTCCATGAAATTATATAATTGTTTACGAATTGACGAATTGTTATGCTACACATTGTGTTTGTGTGTTTCCTTGATTGTGATGCTGTGTTCAGTACATGACTCTGCTCAGCTCTTCGCCGCCTCACTCTCGCTTTCGCTCTCTCGCTCACAGACACATTGACGACAGCCTCGTCTGGTCACCGCTGCAGCAATGGCCCTGTTGGATCGTTAAAAAGATCCATAAAGTTTTTACTGTCCTCGGCCTTGTAGTTTCCGCTTTGGCTGTGTGACAGTCACGCAGGCAGGCAGACTTCACAGTGTAACCGCCCCCCATCCCCCACCACCATCCTGTCCCCACTGTCGTATATCTTTACATTATTACTATTTCTACATCAGCTTTTCTCTCGTACAAGAGGGATTCGTCACAAAAATAGACTAAATATTACCCTCTAAGCCTTCTATACACAGCAATTCAACTGTCATTTTAAATGTTTTGAATTCATCTCTTGGGAGTCGGAGCTAGTTAATGTTCCCTACCTTGTTTTCTCACATAATGTATGTGGCATTTAACAACAAAATCAGGGAAGACGTGTGTTATTTTGCCGCGTGAGCTGTGAACTGTGATCAATGACACACACACAGAAAAAAGATAGATTATTTTAAGATGAGCCAGCTGGATCAGAGAGGCTCTGCGAATCTTTGGGAAACTTCAGACGCCTTCTCATTATGTTGTAAATAATCACATCAGCAGCTAAAGCGGCAGACTGTGTCCGTGCAAGCTCGGCACATCACATCCTTTTTTCATCTGGGGACCTCATATACTCTCCTGCAATGTTAAAGAGGGATAAAAAATGGTTTGTGGGTGCATACTGAGGTCTCTTTAGCTCAGCTGGTGAAGCCGTCTTAGCTCCTGCCATAAACATTATACCCGAATGAAAAGGGCTTAACGTGAACAGAAAAGAAGGTGCACAATGTACTGCTGACGGCAGAGCAGACCCAGGAAATCATGCCCTTCAACTACTGCCGCTGGTGCTGCCGGTGGTTTAAGGGTAAAAAACATGTTCAAGCACCTGAATTAACATTTATATGTGTGATTGAGCAGAGCTGGTGTTTTCATTCAGGCACAAGGGACGTTTATAATATATTACAACATCACTAGAGAACATTACAGCATCACTAGAAAAGGTATCAGTAAAACGATCGAGGCCTTGAGTCTGAAGCCAATGACGTTCTTTTCAAATTGGCATCGGTCATTACTATTAAAAAGGAAATAAGGATTTGAGTGAATACATGTTTCTACTCTCGTTAAAAGCTCGAAGCAAAATGTTCCGGTGAGCTCACATCGTTTCTGTGATTTTAATGGTCCTCAAACACAAGAGGGAACAGACTATTCCTGACACACCTGCATACCTGGTGCAGAGTACATGTGGAGCAGGAAATGTTAGGATAAATGGACTGAACATAAGGTCAGCTGGGAGCTACCACCCTTTGGCTTAGCATGTTGTTATGGCTAATTACACATCCAGAGGAAACAGATCCGCCATCCCACTGATGTGCACTCTCATTATTTGTCAAATCCAATATGCTATGGCTTGAATGGCTTGAAGCCACTGAAAACAGTTTCTCAGCCAGAATCAAGGGTGAGACTTCAGATGAAAACAATATCTTCTGTTTCAGTTATTTCACTTTCCATGTTTGTGGGTTTTTTAGAAAGTTCTTTATATATATCACCGATAACGATTTAGCCATATTTGATTCAGAATCGGTTTTGGAACATTTGGTAACTATTTGTCAGATCTGACCAAAGATCAGCTGGTCATGAATATGTAACGTGTGAGAGAAGTGCTTAAGAGTTGTAACTGGTTGAGACTTGTTTTCAGGGACTTGAAGTCTTGACGTCTGGATTACGCTACGAAGAAAAATATTCTGTTTCCAGAGATTAAAGCAATATTTCTTATCTACAGTTGTCTGTTATATGGTTTGTTTGGAATCCAATATATAAATCTAAAAAATCTGTCATAGCGAGGAAGAACTTAAATCCCTGGGATTCTCTTTGGCTTGTTTGTCTCTCTTATCCTCTCTATCATTTACTCCTAACATCTGACAACACGAGGCTGGAGCTTAAATGTGTTCCTTTTACATATTTGCCATTAAATTCAGTATCTCCATCGCCCTCGCAGTTGTTTTTGGAGGTATCCAAAAATCTTTAATGCTGTTTGGATGAAATCAATTTAAGGAGCATTTTGTAAATCCCCAGAAATATATAGAAACTACAACTTTAATAAAAACCCTGGAAATAACTTTAGAACAGCTATGGGAGTTGTAAAGTGAACCTCTGGGTAATATCTTGGGGGGAAAAGGGTTTCTCTGCTCTGTGGCGTGTTTGTGAAGGGAAGACATGAGAGGCTCGGTGTTGTCTCCTGCTGGAATGAGACCGGTTCATATAAACCAGCTTTTGTTGTTTGTCTATAATAAAAAAAGATCCGGGCTGAATAGTGCGGCAGAGTCGCATGTTGATTGTCCACGGAATCGTCTTTTAATATAATGTAAACCTGAAATTCTCCTTTTAGCTTTGAGAACAACTGACCTGAAGTACTTCGGATGCTCTATACGCGTAACCCTCTGTTGCATAACAAGACATTACTTTGTTCATTAAGTGGGCCTGAGGCGGTGCCTGAGTGCTGCTGGGATCACAACAGCTCTGAATACACGTTATATATCTGTGCCGTCTCTCGCCCGATGTGAGCGGGGATCGGCTCCGGCCCCCCTGTGACCCTCAAAGATATAAGCGGTAGAGCTAGTGAATGAAAATGAATGCATCAGTGCAGCATGGAGGAACTTAAGGTTTTAAGTAGAGGTATATATTCACACAAAAACACACTCAAGAGGAACATGAGAGGAAAGACGAGAGATAAATAGATTTGAGAGGGCGAACGGGGAAGAAGTGCAGCGGCAGAAAATATGTATAGAGAACCAAGACTGTATGGAAATATGATGTAAGTATCACTCAACAGCAGAGTAGTGTTTGTGTCACACATATTTGTCTCATCTGTAAAGTCACATCACAAACAATGATGTGTCATTAGGAGCCAGAGTCTGCTCAGTAGCGATTCTTGACATCTCGCCGATATTTGCGCCTGTTCAATTACGAGTCGGTATCAGCTGTCAATCCTGACGTTCCACCAGATTATTGAAATGTCAAATACCTCAGAGAATATCGCAGAGAAAAATGTATTTGACGTGTACTTTGAATTTCTTAAGTTTGGTCCCTGTCCCATCCACTAACAGGGAGGAGGCAGCCGTACCACCAGGGGGCAATCAAAATGATTTGGTTTCACTTGTGGAAACTATAATGTCGTCCCTCTACATTTACAAATTATGGTTTGCACCAAACACTGTGTAAAATAATACAGTGTTTGTGCTGCCATCTTGCAAGATCAAGGTCATTTGGCTTCACTTTTGGAAGCCGTCATGTCGTCCCTCTTTATAAACAGTCTGTGGTTTGTGCACATACCAAAAGTGTTTTGATTTTATTTCTCGGCTGTAGAGGCTATGAAATGGATGAATGTTCCATGATGAGGTCACCGTGTACAGTCAAAGCTCCATTAAAGCAATTTGTTGTTTTCAAAACCCTTAAAACACCAAAAAAAAGAGAGAGCAAACCTTTTAGACACCTTTACTTTTCAGAATTCGTGAGGGTCAGTGTTTCAAAGTAAACACTTTCTGCTGGAGTGTAAGTGTCCACCACCTCTGCTGTGCACCTGACACAGGTTTGTTTTTCCAATCCTTTGACCATATTTGTACTCGACGACAGCTTCTGCCGCCGCTGCCGGACGAGGGTCACACTCAGCTCACCCCGCGTCGTGAGTGTGTGCGACTCGCAGGCGACAGCAGTCGACACAAGCTGTGTCGGAGAAAGGCTCTTGAATACGAGATGCGAGTCGTTTCGAGAAGCAGGCGAAAGGCAAAAAAATAAAATTTGCTGCAGCGAACAACAGCAGAGGGATCAGAGCTTTGGGTGAACTGCAGAGATCCTGCACGTAGAGAGAGAGGGAGAGAGACCAAAGAAATGAGACAGGAGCTTCACAAACAAACACGTCGGAGGAAGGTTTGAAATGTGGCAAAACACAGTGAAACAATACATCAAAATGAGAATACCATAGATGCAGCAGCACACATCCAGACACAATAACATATGTACACACCGCTGCTCCACATTTAACTTTGAATGTGGGTTCGGTGAAGATCAGGGATACACATATAGTCCCTATAAAGTAAGCATACGTGAAAACATCAATCAGCCTTTCTGTGATGCGGGTGGCTCACATGCTTTAGTTGTGGTGCTTCTGCTTGTACGACTACAGGCACAATATCTGTGTCACACAATCACACATACACACACAAATATACACAAACACAAATATGAGCCCAAATAAACAGAGACACCATTTTTCCAACTGACATTCTTTATGCGACAGGCCATTCAAGCATCCTAACATGTTAATGGATTCTCCCACTCGGCACAGCTAAATTGAAGCACTTTTTTTTTCTTAATTCATTTTATTGCCTGGACTTACTGTAGTGTGAAAGAGAGGAGAAGACACAAGTCAGAGTCGAACCTGCAGCCGCTGCACGAAAAAATTAATTAGTTATTATATAACTTCAGGAGAAAAGTCACTGAGGTCAAATATATGTAATCAGCTGTTTTCTGCACCAGGGCTTGTCTGTCACTTATTTCAAAATCACATTATTAAGATATATTCAGATTCGAAATACTTCGGTTTTCCCGATTATCGATACTACAGAAGGAAAAAAACACATAGCAAGCAATATATGGCTAATGTACAGCTAATAATATAGCTAATGAACTAAAATATGAATTATTATCATCAACTATATCCAGTTAGTTTTTACACTGTAAAGTCTGGCTATTTAAAAGTAAGTTCTGTAAGCTATTTTTATTTTGTTGCCTTATTGTGGAAGGTTGGTCAGTGAATTTGTGTTTCCTGACATCATAAGCAGATGGGACTTTTATTGTGAAGGGTCACAAACGTAAGTTGTTCTGTTTTTGGGAGCGACTTGTTGACCAGTTGGGAAAAACTAATTTTAAAAGGAAGTTGAAATATTCCTGTTTGTTTATCGACACTGAAGTGTTGGAATAATAACGGGCAGTTTGTTCTATACCAGTGTCTGAACTTTGGGAAACTGTCGGAATGACTAAAGAAGAGAAAGTGAAAGTCTGTCTGTGCTGAGCCGACATCAAGGAGTTCAAAAAGAGACGTTCTTACAAAACTCCCATATTATGATCCTCTCATCTTACGCTCAACTGTTTAAAAAGAATTTTGCTGCTGAGTAAAACACAGCGTCTATAACCGTGAGAATACATGAGGAGAACTGAAAGAAATGTGTGTGGGAGAATTTGTAGTCAACCGACAAAATAATGGGAAAGTTAATATGCGGGGCTGAGCGGTTTATTCTTGACATTTCCTCCACGACGGCAGTCAAGTGTCTTTAAGTCAATAAAACATGAAGTAGTTGTACTTTTTGTCGAAGGGAAAAAAAGACGAGGCAGTTTATATGATTAACATAACCCTGTTCGAATGTTGACTTCTACTCCTCCTGCGTGTGAACCTACACCCACACATCCACTCCTTCTCTTCTGGATATCCATCTTTTTCTCTGCCAGCTGTCAAACTTTTCTCCGCACGCAGCCGAGGTGTCGGTGGACGGGCACGCGGGCGCCAGCTGTTGCTGGAAGATTAACTTCAGAAAAGGTCCAGGGCGTCGTCGAGGATCCATTTTGCTGGTGAAGAGGAAAAACAAAAACAAACCGCCTCTCCCACTGTGTTAGCAGCGAGCGTCCGTCCACAGCACGCAGACCGTGGAATGAATTCTTATCGGCGGCGCTGCAGTCTGGTGTCTGCGCTGCACCGACGCTGTGTCGAGATGAAAGATGTGTTTTGATGAGGGCTGCATGAGAATTTAATGAGGCAAGATGGGAGTGAGCCTGGAGCTGTGGACGCCCATTGATGTTTTAAGGGGATTCCTCCTTCTTCGCCTGTATAAGTTGGAAACCTCTTTATAAGCTTTCTGCAACCGGGGTCCCTGTACATGAATTACACACAGTGTTTTATGGATTTTTCCCCTGAATGGCTGCTCTCTCGTGGATCTGCCGGCGACCTTGATTTGAACTGCTTGATGGCCGTCATTCCACCTTAAAGACCACGCCACCGATAACAATGAGCTAAAAATATCAGCCTTCGCACTTTAGCAAGGTTCCCAGATTCATCTTCGGCTGAGGAGTGAGCCGCATCCCAAGACGCCTCAGGCAACACACGTCCACAATAAAAGGGAAATTAGCTTCTCCAGCTATCCTTTGATATCGGGACACCCCACTGTACGTCGTCGTTTCTTACAGTACTTATTCCTCGATTTATGAGACCTTTGATGGTCTCTGTTCAGTTCTGCAAAGAGGGAGAATCCTCCTCAGGAGTGAATGTGCTCTAAATGCCGTAATGTCTTTCTCTAATGTGCTTTCCATTTACTTCCTTCTCAGCATATCCCCCTTAATGTTCCTATCTGTATACAGGCATCCTCTCCAGTGTTCCAGTAACAGGTCTCCAAGAGGTCAATTAACAGTAATGAGGCAATAATGTGGTTTACTCCAAACCTAATTAGATTTTGTTTAGCCAATGGGCTCTCAGATGTCCCGAGTAAGAGGCTAAACTATGCATATCATTCACAGCGCGCTTCTTTTCATTCCACTTCACTTGGACTCGGAGTGGTTCTCGGAGTAACACCCGCCCATCAAAGACACAACTGTTTGCCTTTCAAGTCAACACATCTTATTGCACTTACTGTGAACGCTCACAAATCCCTTTCAGTCTACGGTCTCTTCTCTCCTTAACATCCAATTACGTGTCCCGCCTCCTGATTTCGCCTTTGCAATCAGACATTAACAGTCAGATATGAAAGAAATTCAAATGCAGGGAAACGCAGAGAGATATCTTGGTAAAAAAACAATATATATAAACATCAATGCAGCGTTTGTTTACCCCGAAATTTGGCATCTCCACTGAGCCACAAGTGTGTGGGAGGCGGAAACGCAGCTTGGGTCGGAATAAACAAAAGGTATTAATCAAAGGTATTACTGGAAGGTTGGTTCCTTCCAGGGCAGGAAACAAAGTCAAGAGCCCCGTTCCGGAGGATGGTTCAAAAGAGTGAAGAGGTGGGAAGAAGAAAAAAGGTGCTTTAATGCAAATTCGATCCTATGAAATATTACACACTCAAATCCAAAGTGGCCTGTGAGGTCAATTGACTGGCTGCTGAGTCGAGACGTGGTGGGGTGGGGGGGGGGTGGGTGTCCATATTTCACACGCCATTCCACCGCACAGAGCTTGTAAGCCATCACACGCAGGGAGAATATCTTAGCTTCCAACCCCGTGGCCCTCTGCGGCGTGGCGGTGGCGGCGGCGGCATCCTTCACGAACCGGAGCGAGGGATGATGTCTTTCCTCTGTAGCACAAAGAGTCGTCCTTAGAGGAATTGAAGGGGGGGGGGACTCGCAGTTTCATAGTGAACATAAATAATGAAAGAGCCGTAGAATATAGACATTAAACCTAATTCAATCTGAACTTAATATCTCATTTAGCGCTCACACGGCGTGTAGGGAATGACACGGTTCGGGTTCACGGAGTGCAGAGGAGGGGACATTTCGCCCCAAAGTTGAAGCTGCAGCCGAACTATCTCCTTTATTGTTGATTAGTTGCCTCTTAACTTCTTCGGAGTGATTCCCTCTCAAAAGATGAAAGCACAATTTCCATGCTAAGTGGATTGCTTCCCTTCAATTGTGTCTGTGGCGGCAGAATATCTATATGTGCACATGTGTGAGCGAGGGGCTTTGATAAGGTTCCTTCCAACCACTTCCATCTATTGGATTTCTCCCGCTCTCTTAATATAATTCTTCCAACTCTACAGTCTTTAATATGGGCACGGCAATTACATTATTCAAACTGCGTTAGGAGATAAATATAGAGCGACGTAATCCGTGTGCATTGTTGATTAAAATACATATGTATGGCTAGGTTGGTTCAGAGAGTCCTGCGAAAGCAAAACAGATTGCCGCGGCGCATCTGTGCATAATTTGATTCTTGTCATATCACAAAACTTTTTCAGATGAACGCCGCATCCGCTCCACGCTCTCTCCACGGTGACAGAGCACTGGAAATCGATTCATTTTTTCTTTCTGTTTCCAATTTAAGTTTTCAATCTGCTCCAGCAAATTCCTAAAAAGTATTAAAAAATCGCAAATGTGACAAGAAGAAAAAGGCTCTTAGCCTCGGCTGAGGTACAGAGGGGATGTGTCATTGAAAGCTCCACTGTTCAATGAATTCTCCGTGTTTTTGTCTTTGTCTTTTCTAGGGAGGGCAGAGCGGCAGAGCTACTGCAGCTTTTCTAAAGTGGACTGTGGAGAATGTGTTTGGCCTTAATCTTAAACGTGGACTTCTCACCACTTCATCAGGACAAATGGAAGCTGTGTGTTTCCTTATCTGCTACTTTCAATCTGCCGAGGATGGCTGTAATCTCCACCGTGTCACCCATTGTCTGTATACAGCAACTATTCCTGGGGCGGTTAATGAACACTACCAGGCTCAGGAATCCCATAACAGATGTCAGGGGGAAATTATTGGCTTCTACTGACAGGTTTATCTTTCTCTATCGCAAACCTGCCCCCCCCAAAAAAAAACAATGCCCGGGAGTCAGGTCTTTGGCCAACTGCTTGTCTCTCTCTTTATGTCTCAACTCTCGATGGCAGACGCCGGAAATCCTAATTCACAGCTTTGTTTCGTGGAGACTTGATGATCGCAGCGGGTTTCTTCCTGGTCTGACAGGTGACATTACTTTGAGTCGTATTATGCCAAATTCACATAGCAGTTTTTAATAACTTTAATAACAAATTTAGTCCTCCACATAAAAGTAATATACAAAAGTCAGGGGACACTCTACCACTACATGTGCCTTCCCCCCTCTCCTGTTCTATGATTGGGTGTTATTGTCGATCAAATACCGATTTGGATGCAAGATTTTTTTTCATAACTTTCTAAATTTGTCCACAAGAAAGTCCTGTAGTGTGAAATAGCCATGAGAGTAAATGTAAAGGTAGAACCCTCCATTTATAAAGCACTAGTCCGAATGACCACTCAATCTTTACATTCACATTCACCCACTCTCACATACCGATCTGTTATCTATATGTGATATATTTTCTATCACACATCTCTCAGTGTCCTGACCAAGGACACTGAGGGAGCCTGGGATCAAACCACCGACCTTAT
Source organism: Pseudopleuronectes americanus (assembly GCA_038501795.1). Classification (NCBI taxonomy): domain Eukaryota; kingdom Metazoa; phylum Chordata; class Actinopteri; order Pleuronectiformes; family Pleuronectidae; genus Pseudopleuronectes; species Pseudopleuronectes americanus. The sequence continues at coordinate 18,016,034 of CM076730.1, forward strand.
GGTCAAGGTGCTAGCCGCTCTCCCTCCTGAGCCCCATAGCCACCCAGCTCCAGGATGGACGCCAGATCAGACATTAAGATGCTTTTAATAGCACACAAAGCTCTGAATGGTCTTTCCCCCTCACAGCTGTCTGGTCAGGCTGGTCGTATATATTCCATCCTGTGCTCTGTGCTCTCAGAAGAAAAGCTGCTGTCGGTCCCCAGAGTGAAAAAGAGGTCTTCAAGCTTCAGGCTCTTTTCCTTCTCAGGCCTCCTTCTTCTGGAATAACCTCCCTGCTGACATCTGACCAAATTTAAAACTCAACCAAACGCCTTTACTTTCACTTAGCGGCCTTGTTATCTTATCATCTGAGGCTTTTTACCTGTTTTGATCATTTTACCACCAGCCTCATGATTCAGTGCGTTAGTTAAACAAGTGAAGATGTTGCACTGCCTGATGGGACGGCTGAAAACTTTCAGAAAAGCCACTGCATCACTAACTTTTGTTTGTATGAGCCCTGAAGCCCACGAGAGTCCAGGCTGAGTGTCTCTCTCTCTCTCTCTCTCTCTCTCTCTCTCTCTCTCTCTCTCTCTCTCTCTCTCTCTCTCTCTCTCTCTCTCTCTCTCTCTCTCTCTCTCTCTCTCTCTCTCTCTACACTGCAGATATTCCTGCCTCCACAGTTGCAGAGTATGAAGCTGTGATTTCAAGCCTCCCACTGACCCCTTGTTCCTGATCAACACCTACTGATACGATTATTATTATTACTACTCTCACATTTATCATAGTCATTTTCCTTATTATTACATTATTGTTGCTATAACCATGTTTATTATCGACAATCCTTATTATCATCATAATATTCTGCAGAAGCATTATTATAATCAGAGTCATTATTATGATCATAGCATGTTATCGTCTTAATTATTTTTATTGTCATACTCATCATTATTATCATAATATTGCGTTTATACAGCATCATTATTCTCATCATAATCATATTCTTTGTCATAATTATTATATTACCATCATTATTAGTCATCATTTTAATTACTGCCAGAATCCTTATAATCAGAATAATTCTTATTATTTACATCATATTCATCATTTTCATTATTTCATTACTGCATCATTGTCATAATAATCATTCTAGCTATTTATGTTTATTATATCATAGTGGATTTCCTCCTGCTCTCTCAGTCCGGCCGGTCGAAGCAGAAGGTTTCTCCTCGAGCTTTTTGCCTCTTTGAGACTTTAAGTCATTTTATTTCTTATTCATTGTTAGATCTCTGTAAATAACGTTCTTTGAGGGGCGTCCAGTCAAGACCCGGCCCACATAACAAGTGCCCTGAGTTCACTTCTGCTACAGTTTGACGTTATATAAATAAAAAATGACTGAACTTGAATGACTTCAGGGTTCCACAGTGTGCAGCCTTACTTCTCTCTAACTTCGACTTGTAGCGATAATGAGCGGACGCAGCATCGCTCGAAGGGGGATGTGGAAATTAATTGCCTCCAGGAAGTGAGTCAGCATCCCAAGTGGACGGCCCCTTAATGAGTGTGTTGTGTGGAGTTTAAAGGGTTTTCTTTGACAGCTTCATGTTTCTATACAAATCCAAATTTCCTCCCTGTTTAATTAAGAAGAAAAAACGTTGCTTCATCTTCAGACTCCTGCTTCAGAAGGTTTGCATCAAAATACAGATTCACGCTCAGACAGGGTTTTAAACTTTTGACCTCTTGAACTTTTGACCCCGGCGCGCCCTTGTTCACAAAGTCGTTACTTTCCAGGAAGAGCTCCTGACACAAAGAGCATAATTCATACACCGAGAAGCCTGGAGCCAACTAATCAGTGTTCAGAGCGGCTGTAACTCTGCCTCGTGCACATCAAGTGTTTGCCAGGGAGACATTTCCCCGAGGAGAGTGGCAGCGCTCAGACTGTCAGTCACAGCTCTACTCTACGGCTACAGGAACACAGTCATATGGCAGAAATAGATCAAATCCGAAAGGCCAATATATCACATTCATTTGTTTCTCTATTAAAAAAGCCACCTCTGGGAATACATTAGTGACGACAACATGAACACACGTCTGCGTACGACTTTGTTATTTCTAACATCGTGGACGTGCTGAAGTTGGTTATGTATTCCATCGCTTTTCCTGTTGATCCCCCATTTGCATTCTGCATCTAATTAGGAAGAAGTCATCACTCAATATAGGGCCCGCTCTACTGATCCAGAATCATAACAAGCAATGTGCTGAGCATTAAACATGATTATTGTGGCTCGTCATGAATGTGCTACTCCAGTTTATTCTGTGCACCCAATTAAGTTCGGCACTCCAGGCATGAACATTCTGCAAATACCACTTTATTTTTAGGGGCTGACATGAATGTACATAGATTACCGTCTTTACCCGGGGATGCGATTGACAGGAGACGCCGGGTCTCTCCTGCTTCGGATTGAGGATAATTAAAACAAACACGGTGTAATCACATTCATGTGAACAAGAGTGATGCAGTGATTATGGACGAGCAGCAGCATCGACCTGCGTCGTCATGTATGTGGCCGTGACAGGAAGTCAATTAACGCCGGCTGACAGGATGGAAGTTTGCGTAAAGATGAAAGACGAGTTAATGATTCTCCCTGATTCACAGAAAAGTTTTTTAAAAATCAACCTTCGGAGCCGCAGTGGGTGAATCACATGTCGTCTGTGTCTCATATGCGTCTCTAGTAAACATGGGGAGCGCGGCTGCTGCAGAGCTGCTGAGTGAAGCTTCTGATGCATGAAGCCTTTAAACCAAATGAATGGATTCAATAGACCGAGTGCTACAGGTACAGGAATGTTGTCATGCATTAATGTTTGTGACATAATCCACAGATCCATTGAAACTGTGGATTCTAAACCTACCAGCTTCTGTCTAGTCCTCGAATCCAAACTGAACACATGGGAGATCTGCCTCATTACATCACGCCAAAGAACAACTTCACCTATTTGACTCATTCTTGATACTTTACATTCGATATGGGAGTAGGGATTTCCAGATACTTCTATACCAAGTCGATGACAAAATTCTGCAGAATATGTCACAGTACTTTTTATTTTACAGGGTTTCCCAGGAGGAAGTGAAAACAGAAAATGGAAATATTTCATTTCAATGTTTATATTTCTATCTAAAGTCCCACTTGTTTTGCAGAAAACCGTTTTGCATTTGTTACTGTGGATTATTCTGAAGAAGGTCAAACCTTCAAACTAAAGCAAGAAAATAAAGCACTTCTCCTGCACTATATGATGTTTTATTTTAGATGTTCTAATCTTTGCTCTTCCACTTGCAAATGACTACATCTAGAAATTCATTTTAAATTAAAGACTATCAGCTAAACAAATGCAACCTGTGACATTGAGTCACTACATTTCTTTAAAGGATTAAATCATGTCAGAGCTTTACACATTTTTCACAAGATAAAAAAAAGAACTTTCCTTTTTGAGGTAAAACAAATGTATGCTCTGCAAAATGAGAGGATATTCTAAGAAACTGAATCTGACTGCAGCTTCGTGAGTTAGAATCCTAATCGGGACCAAAACCAGGACAAATGTGGAACTAAAACAAAAAACACCCCAAAGCGTCAGAGCTACATAAAAGTAAAGGAAAAAATAAATTACAGAGTGCATTAAGATTTATCAGATAACGGTTACGCAGTCGGAGCAGCAGCCTCAGTGGTAAATAGATTGTTCAAACTGAATTTGCAGATCATCATATAGCCGGAGGTATGAAGAGCTGCTTTAGAAGAATCACTGATGCGCTGGTGATTTCTCTCACTTAAGCAGAAGCAGAGAACCTGTTGTGTGTGGAGTAAATTAAAATAATACACAAACAGTGGCTTTTTCTCTCCGCAGTGCAATAAAGAACTTCCCTCTTAAATCTGCACCTCGATCGCCCCTGAAGAGTCGGTAGAGAGAGGAGGAAAGAGTCTGGTTTGAACACAGTGAAAACAAAAGATAAAATAGCCATCCGACATATAATTGGCAGGTGCTGCGCCGCGCTGTGCTCTGGAGACGGCAGTCAGTCGGAGTCTCGCCTCCAACTGCCCGTCAACAACTCCTCCACCTTGATAGAGCTAATGTGCTGTAGACAGAACAGTTCTATGGCCTTGTCTTCAGCGTTTCCCGTTAATTGCTCAGACTGTGGCGGCCTGACATCGTCTATTTATTCCCAGACACGATGACTTGATTCTTCTTTTGTTCACAGATTGAATCTGATTCTGTGCAAAACGCTGGGGTTTGAATAAAAGACGTTGAAATTAAGTACCTTTAAAAACTTTATTATTCAGAAACATTTATATGGACATGAGTTTGCTTTGCTGGATTTGCAAGGGAAACACATTAGCAGGGAAACTGAAAAATGCTTTTATATCTTTCTATTGATAAAAGCCTTTTTCTCACTGATCAAACAACCCTCTGACGACTCTATTCTCTGCAGTGGAAATGGATTCATCAGCTTTTAGCTTTATTTTGGTGTAAAAATTTAGTTTTTCTCCACTTTTCCTTTGACAAATGCAAAACGCAGATAATTTGTTGGTTGTGTTGTTTTCATATTTGCTGAATGGATTAAGTTCACTAGAAAACTTTCTTCTTTTTAGCTGAGAATGAATATGGAGTTACTATATCTTTGTCTTATTGCACTGGTGAGATTTTCAGTATCTCTACAAGACAAGAATCTTTTCTTAAACCCAAGTGCTTTGATTGATTTAAAAGAATTTCCAGCCACATTTATTTTGAAGATGTGTTCATTTAAATAGCGAACCAACAACTTTAAGGTATAGTTGAATCACAACTAGAGGATAGTGGATTTAAAAACACTGCCTGTTTAAAAAATGTGTAACCACGCTCCATGATGTCCGTTGTCCAACCTTATAGCTGGCATTGCCACAGTAGCTCATTATTTTTAATTAGCCGCTGCTGTGGCAACTCTACAGACTCTGCTGCCATTTCTTGAACCTGTGAACCAATCTGCAGATAAACAGAAATGTTCTCTGTCCTCAGCCGAGGCCGCAGAGTTCGACAGAAGCCGTGAGTTTGACATTACTCAGATATCTGAAGCATCGGCTGCATCAGAGTCTCTGCAGATCCACCATTTCCTTCTGGGTTTTAACAATTACACGATGAAAGTCGGTAGTGGCTTCACCGCAGAGGAATCACATGCAGCCACGAGATGTGACGCACTCTGACAACAAGCTGTGAAAACCTCTGTGCCGACTTCCTGCTTATCACTGTTTCTCTCTCTCGCCTCTTAAAACATGAAAAGACCAATATCTGAAATCAACTGTGTTTATCGCCTGTTCTGTGTGGCTGCCCAAGGGGATTCTGGGAAATGTAGGAACATATAAGCTGTAGTGAAACTAGAGAGGAAGCAGGTTGATAGAATCAGGAACACTATCACCCTGTGTGTGTGTTTGTTTGTGTGGTCGGGGTACTACTCATGTTGTGGCGACCTAAATCTGTTTACTTTGTCACATTATGGTGACTGTGTGTGTGTGTGTGTGTGTTTGTGTGTGTATGTGTGCCACAGTACAGTATTTTACATTGTATTACATTAGTGTTTTAAACACACCTGTTTGCTGCAGGCACAGGACAACAAAAAATGACTCTTGAATATTGTGGAAAGCTGCACAGAAAACTCCATTTCCTCAGCGATGCATAAATCAGACCCTTATTTTGCAGTAATTTAGTCAAAGTGCAGTTGTTGTTTATTGTATACATATGTTTACATATTTTAACCCCACACTCGGCATAAGGAGCCTCACGATGAATATATATTCCTCCCTGTGCATAAACTCTTGCTGGGCATTTCCTCATTACTTCCAATTAAGTCAGATTGTACATCACTGCGTTTGTTCAGGCTATATGCACCCCGTCCCCCTCCCCCCATAGGAGTGTGTTGAATCAGACAATCTGCTTGGTTATTCATTTTTCATGCGAGTGACCTCCCTCCATGCAGAGAGCGGTCTAAATGGGAAAGTGCCTCATTTTGCTTCAAACTCCCCGTTCAGCTGCAAAGAGACGGGAATTAATTTGCAGTGAGTGAATGGGTTTTGACAGGAGGCCATTTCACCAGTCAGTGTCACTGTTATCCCGGGCCTGGGCAATGATGCAATAAGGAAAACAATCAAACAGTGAGCTGCAGAACATCTGACCTCGGATTCTGTTTTGATATAGACAGTAATTGCGCGTTGTGTTGCCGTGGACTTACACTGGCCCTCGAGTTCTGCTGATTTCCTAAAATAAGTTAGCGCTGCACCGCCGGAAGCACGAGTTATTTTCATGCTGCCTTTGTTCTGTGAGATCAGTCAGAACGTCTCCAACATGGAGAGATGGTCTCTTTGAAATGCACGGAGAGACCTTCTGTTTCTTCTCTCTCTCTCTCTCTCTCTCTCTCTCTCAAGAATTCTATTTTCTTTAAAGACTACTGAGCAAAACTCTGCATGTCATCAAATTTCTGCCGTATGTTTTCATGTCGTTTTTTTTTCTTTTTCATTTTCCCGACTCTGTCCAGGAACAGTTATTCTTCCATGCGGTGAAAAGAATGAAACATAAAACTTTTCATTTCTGTAATGGAGCTGCGTCAGCACATCCATTGATGGGATGATCACACAAACTGAAATATGAAACCATCTGCAGTCTGGTTACCACAAAAATATGAAGTTTATGCCTAAAACAACGCTAAACGTAAAATGAAAGCTGTCATTTAGTCAGTTTTCTTTAAAACAATTACGTGAGCACTAGTTTTTAGTAATAAAAATTAAAAATGTTAATAATACTAATAATAATTACGACACAACTCCGCCTCCTCCCATTATCCATAAACGAGCCATCTTTAAATACAGTCCATGGTTTAAACTGCCAGGCTTCATGTCAAGCAGAAATAAATATAATTTTCTCTGCGTCTAGTTTTCATTAGATAAGTCCAACAACCAGAGACACTGCAGAATCAGTCATTTCTGGATTATGGATTATATTAAGCAGTAAAAAAAAACACACTCTCTCTGTGCCCTGCATTTCCTCTCTTAATCCAATCATGGCCTAATTACAAAAAAACCCAGGGTGAAGTCGGGCGAAGACGGAGGAGGGACACTCTGAATGTATTTCTAATTGTACAATTTTTTGGTAAATGAGTTCATGATCTGTTTCTGCATATTTGCACGGATCTCCAAAGGAGCTAAGCAGGCGAAGACGATTCCATCAGAAGTGAAAGAATGAGAAATATCACAAATGTGTTTCTGAGCAGACGACTCCGAGAGAAAGGAAGAAAACAAAGGTAAAGACAATTTTTCTTCAGAAGAAAGAAGCTAAAGACGAGCTAATCAGAAAAGATAATGAATCCTGTAACAATGTTTGAATAACCTGGTGAATATGATGGAAAACATTTTAATCAGGGAGGCAGAGATCATTTACTGGCTTATTCTCAAACAATCGCTGTAAATTCACTTTTAAAATATTATTTTTCTTTTTAGAGGCAAAGATCTCTTCATTTATAAAAACTATGATTTTTCATGAGAGCGTCAGTCACAGCAAACGTCAACAAAAGTAAACCAATTATTTACTTCTGTTTTCAATGGACATGTCATATCTATATCTGATCCAATCTAGTTGCTTATATCTTTGTACACAATGTTCAACTATCACACTCTAATGTTAGTCACTTCAAACATTAACACATTTCGTGCCGAGAGCAGAATCTTTATTTTGATACAAGACTTTGTTCAATTGGATAAAAGGTGAAAGTATGTTTCTGTTACGGTTTGAGGGAGGAGAAGATGGACCCAGGATGCGGAGGTTGAAAACAAAAGGTATTTAATGGAAAAGGGCTTAAAACAAGCCAAAAACAAAACACTAACAGGTAAGTTCAGGCGTCACAGCGCACGGAGAACAAGGCACGAGGTGCAGGAGAAGCTGGTCGAGACAGCGGAACAAACCATATCTCACCACGTGTAGAACCAAGCGTGAGGAAACATCTAACAACGAGTACGACCCGACACCAGACAAAGGGAAAACAGAGGCTTAAATACACAGGAGGAAGGCAGGGGCAATTACGCACAGGTGAGACACATGAGGATTGGAAATGACAATCACAGACAGGAAGTGAGACACCAAGAAGCTGGAAACAAGACACAATGAAAGTGAGGCTACAAAATAAAACAGGAAATAGAAAACACGAGACAGAAAACCATAAACATAAAGTGACCGAGCGTCACAGTTTCAGTGAGAAGGTTTCACTCCAGGTCCGTGCTGCAGTTCCATTTCATCTGATACAAAATGAAATGAAACTTTTCAATGAAAAGACCAATACTGTTTTTTAAACCTTCGATGTAAACAGTCTGACACAGGCGCCTGTCATCTGATTGGATTTATTATCTCTCCATCATTAAAAACACAAGTCATAATTTTCTCAACGCACAATCTGTCAGCTCTGTCCACACAATACAGAGCAACACAGTCATCAAGATAGTTTTCAATTAGTGTCCAATTAAATTTCTGTCAATCAACTAATCCATTTATCCTTTAATTTCAGCTCTACTGCGAAAAATGATTAAACACTGACAGAGAACAGACTGTGCAGCCAGTGCTGTGATATGTAAAATATCTCACACATTCATTCACAGTGGCAGCGAGTGTGAGGCTGTATTAGAGCCCAACTGGATAATATAGTGTCCGTGTGAATTAAGTCCTTATTTGTTACGTCTATTTATCTGTGGAGCAACGCCACCAGGACATTTTCGTATATACACAGTTATTCGCTTTGACAAATACGCCGAGCTCGGACACATTATTCAGCGGAGGAGCCCGATTCTTTGACTCTAATATATCTTTCCCAAACTTGTGAAGCAGCGGCGGCCTCGTTAGACATGTGAGCCATTATTCCTCACCAAATTAAGTTGTGAAAGACGGAGAGACTTTGGTTTATGCGCCCGGGGCCTCGTGTTGACCTGAATCGTGGAATCATTCTGCTGCAGCAACAGCAGTACGCTCTGTGTGTGTGTGTCTGTGTGTGTGTGTCTGTGTGTGTGTGTGTGTGAGAGAGAGGGATGCTCAAACAGGAGCCTTGGGTAGCACTGAATGCAGGTCAGTAATTACGGTTCGTTCAGTTGAGCACCACTGTTAATCTGTTGCTGTCTGTGTGTGGATGAGACTCCATTGTACCTGAAGGCAACACAATCGCTCTTCTCCCTGTGATTGTGGGTCAGTCGGGACACGATGAGTGAAACATTCCTGCAACTTCAACCCCACAGAAAGCTATTTTTCAAAAAATGACAAAGATGCCTCAGATCCTCGTGTATCCTGATTGTGATGGAACCTTCAGTTTGAGAGTTGATCCGCGTCCCGTCCTGACAGCAGCATCACTAATTAGACTAATTGTACGACTTCATTAGTGTGTGTGAGAGAGTGTCGTGCCGAAGCAGCACTTGGATGCCTCGCACGTCTGCTGGTTCACCGTCGGCTCCTCGCTCACTCCTTCCTTTTGTCTTTGACATCACCTCTTTAAAGATTCATAAGCCGGGGAAATTTACATAAAAGTTAAAGCGTCTGATTAGTGGTATTACAACCCACTCTGACCGGCGTGAGCCCTGCAGGGACGGGAGGATTGGCCAAGGTTACAGCCGCAGCGTGCGCTCAACAGCTCGCCACGGGACCCACCGGGACGCCGCACACAGGAGGGACTAGGAATCTATTTGAGCTGTTCTGCATTTAGCTATTTACCTGAGTGTTTCAACTAATTATTCATAATACTCTGCGGGGACCGTTCAACGCTAATATCTCAACGCTCGCTGCACAGAATCAATTTCACAATGGATTCACAAAAACGAGGTTGTGCGTTCATGAATCGCACACGATCTTGGAAACTGTTCCTTTGAGATCCACGTTGACGTTATCGCATCATCTCTGTCGGTTTGTCAGCGGCACATTAAAGCTGCCACTCTCCTCCCCCGCCTCGTCCCACAGGTCTGATCTGGTTACTGGAGGAACACCGAACTCACTCAGGGGGATTTTCCCTTTCAACGTTATAACAACTAAATGAGGCTAAGATAATAAAGTATACACCATGTTTTGCTTTGGTCAGGTTAAGTGGGGCTGTCGTCTTTACCAAAGATCTAACTTAACGATATTAAAAATGACATGTAATTCCTCCAAATGTATTTGTATGTCCAAGCCATGCTCCCACGATCCAGATGAGGTTAAACACTTAACGTCCGTGGAGGAGCAGCTAACAGGTGAGTTCGCAGGTTTGTTGACTTTGAGGAGTAAGAAATACAAATAGTACGAAGTCGAAAAAACAGCCTAGAGTTTGTTCGTTACTTTAGTACAAACCAAAACATTTCTATCCTCCATCTTTGTAGCAAAACAAAGTAATACTGGGCTTGGCGCAGAGCGGACGATGAACCAGGTGAAGTTCAGGTGACGTCTCACTCTACGGTGACGACAACGCATTACAAAGAAAAGTACAAAAGCAGTTGTTTCATTTCAATTATTGTTGTTTTATACTAGGGCAGCAAATAGAAACAGTTCTACAGCACACAGACTGAGGTGGAAGCTGAAGTGAAAGCTCTCTCTATGGAGACAGTTTATCTGAGTTTGCCACGAATCCTAAAATGGAGCCAATTCTAGTAAATGTTTCTCGAGCCTGAGACAAAGCAGCAGCAGGAACTGCAGAGTGAATCACATCAGCAGCAGAGGGAGGAGGACAGAGGTCAGAATCCGATACTGACAAGCGTCTGTGTTCTTCATTCTGTGTAATCCCTCCTTGCTTGGCATATTTTTTATTCTACTGACATTTCCAGATTTGTTTCAGTCGGGTCAGATGCGATGTTGTAAACTTTGCTGTTGCTACTCGAGGAAAACAATATGCAGTTCTATCTCACAAAATAAATAAATTCTTATCCGGCTCTAAATGTATTAAATTTTCATGAATGATCATTTGAGAAAGCGCACGCATCAAGATGCTTCAATACTTGCATCACAGCCCCGTGGACCCAAGTTTAATCCTGAGGTGCCTCCGATGATTCAACCCCTGAAGCGAAGATACAAAAACTCAACCTTAAAACCTCAATCAAATCATTTCAAACTCTGCAACCACCAGCTGATCCCTGAGGAAACCTCGTCAACGTCATGAAACCAGTTTGAAACAACCAGTTATCTGTGACATGCGGCATCATTAAGCTGGAGGCAGTCATTACAAGATGGTGAGTTGTGTCCATAAAGGGACGCACATGGTCAGGAGCTATATTCAGACAGGCCGGGGCATTCCAACAACAACTAATAGTCATTAAGAGACTAAAAGTGTGCCAAGGCAACATGTCCCACACCATGATACCACCAGCACCAGTCCTGTCTGTTATCTCAAGGCAGGTGGGGGTTCATGGATCCATGCTGTTCCGGTGAGACACCATCATCTACAGGTAAACGATGTGGTCTCTATTTTTATTTTACAGAAACATTATTGATTGATTATATAATTGCGTTAAAGCAACACTATGTGATTGGTTCTACATTAGAAATGCAGCTTCACAATGTGTTTGACGGTTCACTGACTTGGAGAAAGGAGAATGTTTCTTCTTGTATTTCACCTCCTCACCCTGAACCTCTGCTTCATGTAACTTTGAGTGGGACCGATCTCCCGTGGGAGGAGTGTAACCGCAGCTTCAAGTGTCAGAACTGGAGCCGTAGATCCTTTAAAAAGACTTAGAAGTCATTTAAAACCAGCGTTTATCTACATTAGTCAGAGAAGAAGTTTGTAAAATATGAGGAAATCTTAACATAGTTATGTGGATTTGCAACAGCATTATTTCTGCTGGTTCAGGAAGCCGAGGATCATGGGTAATATCCAGATATCAGTGGTGTTTCAGTTCAGACGGTGGGGTGATACTGTATGGGAGCTACCATAGTTAGGCTTTGTTTTATCACTACATGAAACTCACTTCAACTCTCGGACACAGACCCAAATAGCACGTGAGGCTGCAGGGGGCGCTGCTGCTCAGTAAAATAAAGTACTGATTTACATGTACACCTAATAAAAATGCTCTGGAGAGAATAATATTTACATTTAAATTGTCTTTGTGTTTCTTGTCATGGCTTCTCACCGCTCACTGCCTCACTTGTGTGTTTTAAACGTGAGGTGTGTGTTGATAGATGTTGCCGAGGACCCTGGAGCTCAGGCCACACCCCCGAGGCAGAGCAGGGAATCATCAGGATTTATAATAACTGTCCCCGTTCGTCTCAGCAGACATTCCAGCAGAGGAGTTCACAGCAAATCCTCTTCAGGCCAAAACAGACCTGTTTTATACAAGACAAAGAAATATTGCCTTCATTCACAGGTGAGGCCTTGAGGCACTCGTGTGTGCATGTTTTGATAAGGAAAAAAATAAAGGTTACAAGTTGAGAAGTTTATCTGGGCAACAACACAAGGTCCCTTTTTGTGAGAGATGCAATAAAAGTCAAAACAATGCAGACAATGTAAAAAAAAACAATCCCTGAGACATTTGGATACAAGTTTTATTTCTAAAGCCTGAAGATAAAACACAGCACTAACAGAGCATTTTCCAGTTACTGTTCTCTAGTGAAGGAAACAGAGCAAACAACGTGTCCGTCATCTCCTCCATTAGCTGCAGTAATGACGGCTATTATGGGCAAACAAGGAAGATGGTGCTTGTGGGAGGACTTGATCGCACAAGCAACATTTAGCTTTTTTTTTGTTTCGCAGGGTGGAGCAAAAAGGTGAGGAAAGAAGCCATATGGTGGGTATTTATCAACCAGTGGCTGCCAGAGTGATTGAATGGGAGCTGAAGCTGGAGCTGCAGACGGCTGCGAGGGGGGGAGCAGAGCCTGAGGCCCCGGGTCTGGTACTGAGTGCTTCATCATCTCCCTTAAAGGAAGGTCAACAGTCTAATGAATCACACTCCACCAGCAAACTTACAGCTTGTTCTCTGTCAGCTTTACTGCATTTCGCCGCAGTGCTCAGTGTTCGGCTCCAACCTAATCCTCTCCCAGTGTCCCAGCATGAGCATCTCAGGGAGAGCTCGGGAGAAACCAAGCTGCCAAATGCTTTTTAATTCCCCCCCCCCAAAAAAATCCAGTAGTTTTAGATGTCATCACAAAACGGCGGCTGACGTCAGTGAAGCTACACGAACGGAACAATACTGGGAAACTGGTGACTTACTGGTGACGCACAACGGAAAAAGACAACACAAACACAACCAGAATCCAATCACCAGTTTCCACGGTTTGCCTGGCGTCACTAACTCTGTGGTCAGGGGGCTATTCCACCGATGGGCTGAGAGCTCCGCTGGGAAACCTGCAAATCCCGATGGAGCGGAACATTTATATCCACTAATTCAACCTATTTCACCAATCACCAGGACCCCAACAAAACACATGGGAGGAACATACACAGGAGGCATGGAAGCCAGGGGATTTGACTACACAAAGTATGACAAGTGCACTGGTGTTTGAAGAGACCTAATCCTCCAGCGTGTAGAATCAGAGTGTCGGCGAAGGAGAAAAACATGTTCTGCTAAATTCCACCTCAACGGGAAGCAGTGGGTCGTCAGGAGTTTTGTTATCAAAGATAGGAAAAAAGCGAATTCCCATTCTGTCTGACTCATCTCATTGTTGAGAGCACCCTAAGGCAGCTTCGGGGGTCCCAGGGGTGCTGCTTAGCCAGAAGTTTCAGACCGACCAGAGGCTTAGAGCTTAATGGGGGAAGTCGAAAAAGACAAGAGGAAGATCTTCTTTTGTCTGTTTCTTTGCTAATAGACAGCCAATGCAGGAGGTGAGGAGAAAGAGACTTCAACACAAGAATGAAGACAAAATTTGAACAGATGGACAATTTCTCCACCAGATCTGAAGTTTTTACCCAAAAGGAGTCGCTCAGCATTTTGATGACAAAGTGAAATTGAAACTTGGACATTCTCTGAAACGACTCATCCCGTGGGCTGCAGTCTCCTGCGGAGCCGGCGTCTTCTCTGACAGAAACTGAAAGTGACAATAGTTTCCCGTCTCCTCGTTCCCGCTCACCGACTCACCACTCGTACACAATCTAATAAAAAAAGTAGCAATGCCACTAAAAAATATGATCCTTAAAACAGGAAGGCGTTGACGTGCAGGGGCGTTTTCATTTCGCTTCCTATGACACTATCACGGCTGCACAGAAGGCTTGCTTCATAGCAGGTGGTAAATACTGCAGCTCCTCTCCCGAGCAGCTCAGCCATCAGCTCCTGAGGGTGCAACAAGAAGTCTCACACACTCGCACTGTACAAGTGTCCACACACACACACACACACACACACTTTATCTGTCGCACCTTGGTGTTTACTCAAAAACACAGCTCCTCCAGATTTCATGAAAAGGTTCAGTTTCTGTTCATGTAAATTAGAAGTGTTGTTAGTAAAGTGACCTTGAACGTATTAATAAGAGCGATGATTTAAAAACAACTGAACGGGGTGGTAGAAACGACTTCCCTCTGGACGTGCGATAAAATGTACCGACATTTTTTTGAATCGGTAGTGACGCTGTGGGCTCAAACAGCTTCAACGATTAGAGACGAGCGGAGAGAAGGCAAGGACACACAAACAAACACACACTCACATACAGAGGGAGGTGGTATGTAAATACCAGCTCTGTACAACAATGATGTGCAGGGGAGCATCTCCAAACAAACAACTCTTCAAGGCTCAGAGCGGATCAGCAGACAGCAGGAGATCAATGGTGGCTTCCAGCTAGGCAGCCGAGGAGGGTGCGTTAGCCACATGAGCATTAATGGTTTTGCAAATGGAGAGCAGGAGAAGGGCCACCTGGACCGATAATCACAGTGAATAGTGGAAAGCTGATAGCGGGGTCAGTGTGGAGAGTGGGCGACGTGAACTTGAAGATCCTCTCGCTCTGAGCCGAGCAGAGCAGGATGTGGAAGCTGCTCTGTGTCTAAACAGGAACAGAAAGAAGCTGCTCTGTGTCTTCGTGTGTGTTCAGGTGCTGGTGTGAAGGTCCGGACGTCCAAACCTTCAGTGTCAACAGCCTTGACACCGCGTCAGAGAAATCACTCAAAGCACAAGCAACATGTGAACACGACAGAACCATCAGGAACTCACTGGTATTTCATCACACACTTTAAAAAAAGGCAGATCTTCCTGCAGCCGGTTGTCAAGTTTCTTTAAAGCTGGAGATACTCAGAGCAGAGTAACACACGCACAGCACAAGTGTCAGCCACACACGCACAACAGCAGCCTGCAGCAAACTTTCTGAACCGAATCCGAGAAGGCATACAGAATACACAGGTGCTGCATTGTGCTTGAACATCATTATAAAAGATGCAATAGGGGAAGGAGCGGAAGCAGTGAATTCATCATCCTGTGGATCTCTGCAGCGCCAGGAGGACGAGGTTCAGCTCAGTGAGCAAAGCAGAGCTCAATGTACAGAAAGTGTCACAGTGGGAAATAATCAGACACTGGTGGAAACAAATCAGCATCATCATCATTTATTTATTTAAAACCTCAGGAGACACATTGATTACAGCAATACGGTAATACAGAGAATACAATGCATTTTAATTCCAAACAGCAATAAAATAAAACATGGTGATACCAATTAAAATAAAATACAAATAGAGTATAAGTATATTGCATATAAATTATATAAATATATACATTTCCCCTGATATTTGTTTCTTGTGGAGAATTGAACAACTAGATAGTCCTAGATGTCCCTGAGGAGTTGGAAGAGACCACACACAGAGTGAAAGGTGGACTGAATAGAAAACATGACTCAAAAAAGTAAGATCAAATTCATCTGTAACCGGTGGATGTAAGAAGATGAAACAATTTACTAAGAAGTTCACAACTACAGATTTTTCACATCTCGTTTCTAGTACCCCCTAGTGGCCAAAACAGTCAGCTATTGACAGTTTGCATATTTACATATAACGTATATCATGTCACGTTGTACGATGTTATCAGCAGTTTCATAAGGCGATACATGTCATGGGATGAAACAAAAACTGAATTTAATATTCGTTAATCTTGTTGTGTAGCAAATTACTCTTTGCAATAATCGTTTTCATAATTAAGATGGTAGTGTGAGTTCTTCCACACGACAAAGATGCAGGTGGTTGATTTGCATGGAAGTCAAAGACACAACGAAGACGGAGGAGAGTCGGCTTCGGCTTCTTCTGTCGCATTGGACGTAGCTTGGATTTGAAAAGTTTGACAACCTGACTGTAAATAACACTGCAGACAGATCACCACTAACTTCCTCTACCACCTACGGAAGAGCAGTGATGAAGAGCATGATAATTATACCAATTATAATGAAAATATGATTTAAAGAAATAAGCCTTTCAATGCAGTCTTCGTTGAATTTACGGTGCTTGAAATATCGTGACATGCAGCAGTTTCCAGAGAAGGTTTTTGTCCGAGCAGCAGCTTTTTGAGATGAAATAAAGTTTGAAACTGAAGCAAAAGAGTAAATCCTGTAGAGCCGGATGCCAGAGCCGTGTTCCTGCACTTCGCTGAGTCAATAACTTGAAGAATTCAAACAGTTTCTTGTAGCAAACGGATCCTATTTGGTCGGGGATAGGTGTCTTCGATATAGAGGCTATATGGGGTGTAGAATGTTTTCTGCTCGTTCGCCTTAATACTGAGCTATGTTTCCCAGGATCAGTGCTTTGTTCCAGGGAAAGGAAATTACTCTCTCCACTCTGTTGGAGACATGCAAAGTCTCCTTGTGTCTCTCTCTTACACAGTCGCTGGCACTTTATTGATTCCCAACCTCCCATTGTGTTATCTAGTGAAGCTGACACCAAACTCGCTGCAGACATTATGCACAAGTTCCCGCGACTGGTGAGAGAAAGTGAGCCATGACAAACAAACAAGTGAACTAAACTACTTTTTTCACAGAAATGGAATATAAGGTGGTTTTATTTATTTAAAAAATGGCTTTGATACTTTTTGTATATATGGTCTTATATTTTTTTGAGCTAGTCGAGGAACAGTGGTGCATCGTCTATTCTCCACCATTGAGCACTTGTCGGTTTATTCTTGGCTTGGCTGCAGCAGCTGGACCTATAAACACAGATATCTGTTGCTGACTGACTGATTCAGTTACACCGGTGGTTGGCCGGCCCCGAGTGTGGGTGTTTTCACTGAGTTATTTGGTGGGAACAGTTTCTATTTCATCACCAGTAATCACCAGTAAGGTGTTTAGAGGCAGTTCTGCAAACTTAGCTCCTTCATCCCTTGATTTACCAACTTTGCATACTCCCCTTTTCTATTTTTGGACAAACCTTTGCTAATGTGATTTCAGGAATAGAGGTCCCAGTATTTTCACTGTGCAGACTCAGCTCTGTCTTATTTAATTGACCGCAGAGCAGCTAACACGACACGAGTGAGCTGCTAATTTCCCCTCAGAGTGACCATCTAACAGGTAAATACAGTGTATTCCCAGCAGAGCCATCTTCTCTAAGGTGGATAGGTTCTTGGTCAGATCTCGTTGTGGTTGGAAAATCTGGGTTTTAGAAGAGAAGCAGCTTGAAAACGGCTCGGATGCGACCGCTGGTTCACACGTAGCTTAATGAGCCGCGGTGCCGTCGCTACGTAGCTGCTCCGTGGTCTGACAACAGAAACAGAAAAACATGTTAATGAGAGCAGCTTTATTTGGAATTCAGATGAACTAAAATACTGTGAATATGATTGGAAACCTGTGATCAAAATAACCTGTCAATGAACAAGGGAAATCTTCACAATGAAATCAGACGTGATGATTCTGCACAAACTATACATACTTGACTGGTACATACTTTAAAAATAAATGCCTAGAAAAAAATTGTTGCACAGAAATGATATTGAAATTGTGAATATACATGTCAACATCCATCCATCCAACATTCATATTTAATTGTGATGAATCAGAGAAGGAAACTGTTGTCTAGTTGTGTGACTTTTGAGGCTTTTAATGAATTCAGGAATCATTTGAATGATTATTCAATTTTTACTTACCATTTGTTTTAATTTCTGATTTATTCGTTAACACAATCATTATAATAATAGTAAATGTCTTGTATTAACATGGTTGTACCTCTTTCTTTCATACATACCTATAAAAGCCCACTGGTCCTTATTAGTGCTCTATTACTGAAAAATAAGTAAACTTTATCAAAACAATTATCATTGCTTGCTGACCAGCTTATCTAAGTTTCTGTGAAACCAAAGCACAGACTCACATAAAACTGATGTGACACACACACACACGCACACACACACAAACACACACAGTGGGTAGAGGTCACGAGTTGCACACAGGTGCTTTTACACGGACACCAGGCCTTTATATGCTGCTTGTGAAGTGGCACTCACACACACACACTGCAGCATGTTCCCTCCCTGTACAGGCTGGTGGCTGCATCAAACACAACAAGGTCCTAAGGTATAAATCAAGCATTAGTGAAAATGGAGAAAAATATTTTTAGCCACCTTTCCTGAGGCCTGTAAATGTCAGGTGTACAGCAGATACCTCAGCATGTCATACATTCTTTCACTCAGCTGAATAAGCAGAGAGATGCTTGAGCGTGTCAGCGTGCACAGTCAAGTAGTCGCGGAGATGACACGCTCGACAGCATGTCGGTTATTTCTGCACAGGACATACAAGCTTCCACACGTCTGTATTTTTCCTCGTGCATTGGGACGTGCACATCAGAACAATGAGGAACATTCGAGGACGTTGTGTGAAAGCTTTTACGTGTAACCTCGCCACTGTTTGGTCCAATAGCACATTTGCTTGGCGTGCAAGTGGCCATGCAGCGATGTATAGAAAAAAAGAGAAGGTATGTTTCCAGCTGGAAAAGGGCAGCACACAGAAGTAATGCAGCTCTTACGTCACACCACGTAAGTGAAGCCCCTAGTGGTTCAAGAGCAGGGCGGATTTATAGGGAGGGTTTGAAGGGATTCGATCTAAAAGGCTTTGAGAGAACGTTGATGTGAAGATAAATCCTATTATTAGTTATTGATGACGTTTGGCACAATCCCTCCTCAGCTTGAATAATAGTTTAATGATCTCTAATGGCAAAATCACAAGGATTTACATTATATATTAAATGTGTTACGTGAATTCCAGTGAAAACCAGTAATTTCCCTCAGTTCTAATTTCTTGTAAACCCGGGTCCGGCCTGGATAAGGGCAAAAACAATAATCTCCCCTCACTTCATTCTGAATGTGTGGGTGGATCTGATGATTCTCAGTCCCAGCGTTCAAACGTCCCGTCCGTCTGAAACGCAACCTGGCCTCCGGGTGCATGAATACACATTTTCCAACACACACACACAAAATGCAGGCAGGCTGTGTAGGAGGACTGGTGACAGTGAACACAACTGTGTCTGGGAACCTGGAGCCTGCCACTGAAGCCAGTCTGCAAATGGACTGGGACTAGCAGGTGAGATATTGCCCCCTGGTGGCTCCTTCTCAGAAGAAGCAGGGACTCTGCAGAGAGCTGCAGTTGAGTGACAGGATGAGAAACACACTCCCCGGACAGATTTGATCCAGAAGCACTAAACTATACATCATCTGCATTGCAACAAACCGCTGATTATTTTGTCCACTATAAATACCAGATTAACACCCGGGACAAACACAACAGCTTACAAATCATGCCGAGGCCGATTTGGACACTTTCCTGCAGGTAAACCAGAGCCGGGCGACAGAAGGTAGAGACGCTGGGAACATGAAACCAGCTCGTAAGGAGCATCAGAAACTATTAAATATATAAACTATACGTTGGAGGAGGATTTTCTCCTTCTGTGCCGGCTGAGGATGGGCAGCTGCCAACAACACGCCGAGGTTGAGTCACTTCCAGAACCTGCTGCTGTGCAGAATCATCCAGAGACCAGGGGAGTCACCGGAGCTGAGGCTGACTGACGCACTGGGCTGATCTCTTCATAAAATACTAATAAATATACAAAATCAATATAGAAATCGTTTACTCATGTGGGAACTCATTTTATCTATCACTCTGCAGATATTTTCCTGAAATCGTCTGAGGGAGCCCAAATATCTGAGTCAGTGGCTCCAGACGAGCAGAAGTTTTCCTGCCAGGCCCCAAATGTTATGTCTGAGTGAGCCCATGTGAGGAGATCTGGAAAACTCACAGCGTGAAGTGGCTGCAAACAGCAAACATCACAGAAAAACTATCTGAGGGAAGAGAAAGTTGTGCCATACACGTAGAAGACACCCACGAAGGAAAGGGACGACTCACGTGTCGATGTGCTGTGAACTGAAACGTGATTTTTGAATCTATAATTTCCTGTTTGAACCAGACAAAACGTGTTTGAAAAACGTGTGACCCAACAACCTCCTGTTTCTTAAATCCTAGATTTCCTGGAAGAGATGTGACGATTTCCTGGCTAGAAGAGTTTTGTTTATTTTTTCCCGACATGGGAAAAGAAATGTGATGATAGAAGCCAATGCAAATGTGCAAAGGAGGGGGATCCTCTCTGATAATAAGACAAATCAATCACTAATAACAAGATCAAATAAATGCAAAAAACTATATATGAATATCAATTTGTGAGACTCTTTAAAAGAATAAACTACTGAAAGACAAGGAGCCTTACAGCCTTAATATTATTCAGACACAATGTTTTTTTCTTTAATAACATTGTTGAACTTTTCTTTGATTTGTTGTTTGTTTAGCAACTGGAAATCTGTGAATGTGTCATTTTCAGTTTTAAGGGGGAAGCAGCAACAGGGAGAATGGAACAGGTAAACGCTGACATGCTTGTCAGATCTAATTAGCGCTCGACAACAGACCAGCCCGGTGTCGCACATTCCCGTACAGCCATCCATTTTGTTGCTAAGTTACATTTCATCATCATCCGCACGACAACAAAATTACAAGTGACAATTGTCGTGATACCCTGGAAACTCTCAGATCAACTGATAATTGGCTGGGTCTTCAAAAGCAAAGAACAAACACCATAGTAACATCACATATAATTGCTCTGTGTCTCATGTTGAGGACTCATTAGAGTCGGCCGCAGCCACCACCGCCGTGCCGATTGGTCGGCTCTCACAACAACATCGTGATCACACGGACGCTTCTTGTTCTACGGCGCCGATCGGGAAATGACACGTTCCACTGTCGAGCGATTCACTACGCGGATTTAAGTGGAAATCCTCAAATGGCAGACATGTCGAGGCTCCTTTGGTGCAGCAGGCACAATTGAATAAAAATAGGTTCTTCAGAGAGCTTTGGCTCAACGGCTGTTTGTGTAATGTTGCATGAATACTACAAATTGCTACAGAGGCCTGTTTCTTATCCTGCCTGTGTTCGGCTGGTGCTCCTCAGAGAACTCGAGGACTTGAACACACACTCTCTTAGACGGCAAACACACAACAACCTCCCTCACATGATTCGTCCTCCAACAATCCGCCAAACATTCATCTTCAGGGTGGCAGCTTCTTTTTCTCAACCATCAGCCACAGTGGAGCCAATTAACCTTTTTGGGGCTCACATACACGTTGGCACAGGACAGGGGCAGACACTCATTTCACATTAATCAAGCCCGAATGTTGCTCATCCGACAGGAACACGTTGGAAACATGACGAGACAGAAAAGGAGAATGAATGGGAGACAGAGAGAGGAATTCAGTTGTAATGTAGCAGGCGGGTAAGTGGTCGCAGCGTCATGCCTGGCGTGTTTTAACAAGTGCAGAAAGTGATAGATCGTTTAAATGCCAACTGCTTGATTTAGTGATTTCACAGTTCTACTTAAAAAAAACACACAACACGTTCATGTTTATAGAGGAGTGAAAATAGTCACTTTAAAGGGAAATTATTTTCCTTATTGTCAACTAATCCAGTGAAAAGAGCAAACCCAACAACGAACTCTATCTTTTTAGAACAATTATCTCCATGACGGATTATCGCTCTGTGCTGTGGAACTCCGTTGTTGACCAAAAAGCTGTAAATCATTTCATTTAAGAATGTTTGGTGGATGAGTTGAGGTCAGGGGATCAAAGTTATGGAGCATTATCCTGAGGGGGACGTGAACATCTGTATAAAAACACATGATGATATATCTATTAGTCAGGACTCATGACCTTTACAGTATGAAATTGAATGGCAACCAATGAACCAACATTCCCATTCTAACTTGGCTAAATCAAACAAAATATAAAGATGGTTGACGTGTCTTCAATTCCTCCAGCTGTATGAAATTGATGCCACAATATTCCAGGTGCTGCCATTTTGGCTCCCAGTCGTGATATTGAGGCCTAATTGATACAAGCTCTCAACCAATCACAAATCAGCCTCAGCTGCCGAATCAAGATGTTTCACTTTGTTTTATAACATAAAGTTGCAGATACAAATTCTAACTATTGACAACCATTTTAAACTAAAGTAATTAATTTGACACATACTTGGATTTTTGGAAGCTTGGTCTATGTCCTGTTTGCTGACATGGGGGGCAGGGGCCTATAATGCATCCAACCAACAGGGGGCGATAACGATTTTTTGGGGATTCACTTTTATGAGTGAAAATACTCATCACAGCATTGCGTGTATTAATCCACAGCTGAAAAAAATCCCTGACAAAGTGACGCTTCAGTAAATTCGATTTTTTTTTAAATTCAGCATATTTGGGACTAATGTTGAAAGATTAACTACACAAACGTAACACATACGGACGCTGCAAAGCAACACATTGTTGACTAACACATATCAACACACACATAGAAGAACTCCGGCCTTATCACTTAACATCTGCCATAAAAAAAACTCATCTATGAGAATCTGCCACAGCTGCTTGCTCGGTGAGAATTTAATCACAGACAGAAGATGCATTTTAAATGTCTCCGGGGGGGGGGTGCACGCTCTTCTTCAGCTGCACCTTGAATCACAGCCGTGCTCTTCACCCTCTCATGGCGTCTGCTTCTATCTGTCAGAGCAGCCCAGAGTTTGTTTGGATTGTCACTCAGCCTGCGGAGGGGATCCAGCCGCACCGAGGTCCTGCAAACACAAGAGCGTGCACAACATAGCAGCCGGCCTGTAGGATCAACTGGAATTACAATATGTGCTCACCGCTGGGGGGGAAACAGCATCCAGCGCCAGTGGACACAAATCATCTGCTGTTTTGAAAACGAGCAGGGAGGGGGATAAACAATCCGATTGTGTGGGCTGTTGAGGATACCCTCTGATTCAGTGTTTCCCTGACTACCCACAATGCAACAACAAAAAAGGCGAGGATAACAAATGGAGCATGATAAGCAGGGGAAATTGCTGATAAAGAGGAAATTGTTACACGGACTAATGTGCTTGGAAGTCAGCCAGTTATCCCGCACGCCGATATCTCATCTCTTTACACGACCAGTTCTGCTAGCTTGTTGTTGTGATGCACAAGAGCGTCGGAGGTCGGAGGTCACGCCGACAGCAGAGGGAGGGGGAGTGGAACTGGTGGAGATCTGGGCGGCGGACGCACGACCAGCTGCGATTCCCAGCTCTTCCAGGAAACCCCGGGGTGATGGACTGCTGATGACCGGTGGATGTTGTGGGCGGATGAGTGGAGGACAGAGAGAACCCACTGAGAGGTCAATAGTTCTGCGCTGACCTGTGAAGAACTCCATTATACCTCCATCACATCTCGGACTCGCTCCCTATTTTTCTTTTTCTTTCTACACCCGGTGCAGCCAGGCAATACCGAGCAGTAACAATATCATTGTTGCCGACCGGCCTCGAGTCCAGATTCAATCACGATGCCCGAACAGAAACACATCACGCCCTCGACTCCTGCCCTCGGCTGAAGTTTGCGGGCTCTTCGGCTGAACCACAGGTTTTGCAATTTGATGACATTTCGGTCAATATTTCATCCATTTATTTGATTCCCAAAAACGTATATGATCGCATCCAGAGCTCGATGCCTCCTCAACACTACTGTGAGGCGGATTTAAACGCTCTCCTCCAAACAAGCAAATGGCTGCCCTCTCACTTTCAATGGGGACACACACAAGCACATTGCTGATTGAATTCCATTACACAACACCTTTGTCTGCTGCTGAGAGGAGAAATGTCGCCCGAGCTTCGCTGTCACCGCCATTACAGCCGAACAATTACATGCCTGATTGTGTTTACGGGGCCCGAACACACACTTCACTGCAAATATTTGTGTTCCTACAACAAATTCTTAACCCTCTTTACTCGTGACTGGCAGGATTTACATAATGCTTTACCTGCCGAGGTGCATTAGCCCATTTAGAATAATCCCCGGCAAGAACTTAATGTAAAGAAGGTTTGATCTCTAATGGGATTCTGCACAAGGTGAGTCCCAACATTAGGGCAATAGATGAATTATATAAATATAAGTCAAGGTGCTGCTTTAAATATTTTACTACTAAGTTGAAAAGTGGCTTTTATCAGCAAAATGTACTTCATTGTCAAGGGTGGAAGAACAGGTCCCAGAACAGCACTTAAGTGACTGCACTTAGTCACTTTTCACAACTGCACTCACACATAATAGAATAATTATAAGAATATTTCCTAAATCTTAATATATTAGGGATTAGCATATATGTGCAAAAACATTCTGAATTACTTTTGAAAAAACTCTAAACTTGTTAATTTGGACATTATTAATGTTTTAACCCCAAAAGGCAAAAACATAATCAAATCCAAGAGGAGCATAGAAATCCCCGGGTCACTGTCCTATTAGCAGTAATGAGTAGGATTATTCCTGTGAGTGTAATAACTGCTGGGATTTTAACATAAAATCTATAAATCAATGGACTATTTCAAACTTTTAAGAGGGTAGATTTCAGACAGATTTATTAAATTATCTTTCACAGCAGTGATGTGAAATTCAATTTGCCCTCCCAGTCTCACTTCTGCCTCTTCTGCATAGAACTGACACAGAAACACTGAGATCTACAGAATCCACAGTGAAGCCATCATCCATTAGTTAAACCTCCATTCTGTACCCATCAGTCTTCATACATCTAACTCATCATCCTGAAGTTTATTAGATCCATGTCGCACAGTGAGGCTGCATTAAACTTTCTTCAGTCATTCAACAGCAGATTAACAACAACTAAAGGGGGCGGATATTAGAAGTACTGTTACTTCCTGGGCAAATTAAGGAAAATCTCAATTAGCCAATTAGCGGATCAGCTGATTTAGGCCTATTTGTCAATCGTAGCCGATCACAATCATTCATCGCCGTCTCCAAAGCCGTCCCAGTAAGGAAACAAGAGGGTTATGGGACAACTCCCATGATCCCACACTGCGTGGTGACGTCATCAAACTATGTTTTTTTGTCATTCTTATGATTGAGAGACCCCTAGTGGCCGTGATTTCATTTAAAAAGGGTTCACCAGTACAATGGGATTACTGCTTATAAATATTAACTGGCAATATTTTATCCTCGTCTTTCGCCCTGTTGGGATATCGGTGGTGGGAACGGCTTCAAACATGTCCTCTGCCTTCAGAGGATGAAGAGGATGAAGAGGATGAGGCTTCTCCTCACCTGCACCCATCAAAAGTATGGAGAGCGGCGCTGTCATGGATGAACTGAAGAACCCCCCCCCTCAGACAATGAGCTCCGTGCCTGGCCTAATTTATGAACCACTGCTCGAGTACCTGCAGTGCATCAAAAACATTCTAACTTTATTCAGCTCCTGATGCTGGAAACTGGATAAAGATGAGCTGACATTTAAAAGTTCTGAATCTGAATAAAAAAAATCTGCTTTCGAGTGAAGTGATACCAGTGGCAGCCAGGACAAGATGTAGAAAAGTGTCTTTCTAATAGAACCCTGCAATAAAACATAGATCAGTAGTTATTATAATATCATTTTGATCAATAGCAGTATAACAATAATAATGTTTATCTGTATATTGCTTGTGCATTGTGCAAACACATCAAGTAGGTAAAACACATAATTGATCTATTACATAAGTTAAATGTTTGTGATCTTGTCCATAAAGAAAAAGTTTAAAAACACAAACATCACACAGGAGCCAAAAGTTGGTCTTTACAGAAAAATGTATAATAATAATGACATTAATTGTGATGATTATGAATATAGACCGACATTTTCAGATTTCAGAATGCAAATTATCAATCCAAATAAGTATGTTTATGTGAATATAGATTATTTTGTGTTTCATTAGTGTCATTATGAAAAAGATCATATAATTAAAGACAAAATTACCTTAACGATTTCTATGAAATTCGTAAAAATAGGAAATTTGGTGGCAGATCTAGGAATTGTTTAACTGTTTTTATAATTGTGAGATGGAGCGTTTTGTTATTGTTTGATCATTTTCCACCAATTTCCGAAGGGAATCATTTAAATCAGGCGTATTAAGGGGACACACCGATTGTGTTTATGAGTGAACACAACAGGGAACTTTATTATGATATAAAAATATGCATGAAACTGGTCAAACTAATACATTTTTAGGTGAAAACACTTCAGTTCATCAATTATTTACATTTGCCTCAAATGTTAAGCACAGTCAACGTCTCCGGGTCAAACAGAGTAAAGTCGTGTGGAAAACAGCAGCTGCTCTCGTCCCCGAAGGCAAAAAGCAATTCTCCCAACTCGATGCTTATCTCCTGCTGAACCTCTCTCCACAGCAAAGTGTGAAACCAGTAAACTGACCCAGCAGATGTTTGTGCAGCGACGTGACACCGGACACAAGTGATTCATGGCGTTGTACTTGGCTGCAGGAGGATGAGCCCGTTGGTAATGAACGAGCCTTAAGAAGGACCTTGGCCTCCATCATTAATCTTACCAGAGCGTTTCCCACAGAGAAACGCTGAGTCACTCTATTAGCACAAAGGAAGACGTCCGCTTTGTGGAACTCACCTGGAAAATAAGCAAATTGCTTCAAAGCAATTATACAATTTCAATTTAGCATTATACGGTCACCGGGGGGAACAAATGAGGAAAAAAACTATTATATAAAAGTTTTTAAAAAAGACATGAAGAGGCAGAGGACGAATCTGATTCAATTAGGATTCAGAGCATTTTCTCTTGTACCAGAACAATTACAGGGACAAAATAATGGAAATCTGGAGGAGACTAAATGGTGCCATCGCCGCTGAGAATGTTTGACGAGGCCCTGACCTGTGCCGATGGCCTGGATGTCACCAGGCGACCGGTACCACCATCACTACACACCTCAGCTTCCTCTAATGAAAGAGCCGTCTCGGAGAATGTGTCTTGTCCCCGACGCGGCGCTCTTCAAGGTGGCGAGAAAAACACTGACAAGCCTTTGACAACTTTCTTAACGTGAGGAGACGAGTCCTTTATTTTGTATTTCCTCCAGCACCACCAGCGACACCCTCACTCGTTTGCACAGAGAGTGTGAGGCTGTGAAACTTTGAAGACCTTCTGAGGGCCCGTCTAGATGCTGCAGAGGCGGCTTCAGTTTCCAGGAAGGTCTGCACGTCTCGCATGAATCCCAATCCACTCAGCCAGCTGGTGTGAGGGTTTTCATTTCTCTTTTTTGATCATGTCTCGGATGCCATTCCCTCCCCCCCCCCGATACAGTAGGTCTTTGACTGTGAAGTTCTGCAGAGGTGTTTTTTTTCCTTTACTCAGTGTTTTGATTGACAAAATCAAACTCAAGTGCTGGAAAAAAGTCACTTTTCAAATGTGAGTTACGATATGTGAGACTTCCTCGTGGCAGACACGCTGAATACAGTTCTGACTTTATTCAGTTACAGCTACTGTGAAAGATTTCTAAAAGCAACCGTTAGAAAAATCATCTTTGAGGAAAACTCTGCTTTACTGAAATGCAGTTTGATGGTTTCCACGTTCCAGAAACTCCTGGAATGTAAAAACTGCCGTATTAACAGTAACTGTATATTATTAATAATAATACGTTTTAATTACCATTTCCATGTCTGTGTACAACACAGATAGAGGGTGAGAGAGGAAAGACGCAGGTCTAATACCTTATTCATAATTAGAAATATAAATCTCATTAATTACAGTTCAGCGGCGTCTGTTCATGAATAGTAAATATTTCCCAAACTGTCTTGACTGATAAATGAACATGGTCTTATTCACATTTAAAATAGCGCAAGAACACTAATATGTTTCCAACTAAAGTGCGATGTTTAAATTGTACAAATCATTAAAATAAATGTAGAACATAATTAAAAGAAATATATAATCAATTAGCATGTGCACTTTTTTTCAAATGCCATTTCTCTTGCAGCTAAAAATAAGGATTCTCCAGGACTAAGGCCCAAACGTGTGGCCGACCAAAATACATGAAATATTTATCAAATCATTGAACGTGTGAGTGAGACTTTTGTTTATTTTCATGAGATGTCAACATTCATCGTCAACGTGTTCTCGTCTGCGATGAATCCCTCTCCATCCTTTTTCTGTAATTACCGACTCTGGCTAATTGCTGGAGTTGAATTCATTTTGGATTCTTCAGCGGCTTCAGTTTCCATTTCCCCGGCGGAGCCACATCTGTCACCGGTGCTGTGACAGTGAGCGAGGGCGGAGAGAGGGAAGAGCTCAGGGTGGAAACTGGTACAATTACGTTCCATCTCTTGTCTGTGAAAGATGCTACCCTCTGGGATTAATCACCCCCAGTGTTTGAGCATCTTACCTGTTTAATAACCAGTCTAATCACTTCCTCCTATACGGTTCAACACTTCTCAGAAAGACACAAGCGGTTGATTTTTATTAACACGCCATTACGGGCCAATTAGGAGCCATGAATCAGTTGTGTGCTTGTCTACGTGCTGTTATTCGTTTGTTGTAAACAAAACGAGATGGGGCAATCGAGAGCAACACGGCTTCACTCAGATTAGCAGTGTTATTTATCACCATAACAAACGCACAAGGCTGAAGTGCCGTCGCTGCACAAATCAGATGTTGCAAAAAAAAACCTGTTGTTTTCTCCCGTTTTCTTTAGTTTCCCTCTTTGTGCCTCACACACATTATTTATCCCCAAGTGGCTTCAAAGGCTTTAACATTCAAACCTGGAACCCTCATCAAGGTCGGTGGCACCCGTACAACAAGCCTAATTGAGAATTTGATCTAGTCGCTCGGGGGGGGGGAGACGACATGCTGCCGTGAATGTTAAAGATGAGCTATCAGGAGTAATCAAAACGCCGGCCTACTTTTAGGTCACTTTCCTCTTCGCCACCAAAGTGTTGCAGCAGACGCCATTTGTATTCTGCACAGGAGCCAGGCTGCAGCAAATCACAGAGTACATTTTCATACTGTATATCGGGAAAGAGAATTTGCTCCGGCTGCGGCTGCCTGATGAAAAGAAGCTGTTCTCCTCACGACCCACAGGAATTCTGGCACGTTGTGATGTGTGCATGTGCATGCCAAACACCCTGATCGCCCCCTGGTGGCTGGCTGCAGTTATTGGTCATAAACCACAACTAATCCACGTTAGTAGATGGGACATGGGCGACACAACATTTTTGCAAAATTCACATTTTAGGGGCGAAAGGTCAAGATTGAAAAGTGACACTAACTTGTGATGGGTCGAGAGCTGACATTGGCAGAATATGGATGAAATCTGATGTAATTGGACATGGCACAGATACATTTTATTCTAGTTCAGTGGCTCTACGTTTTTTTTCAATTTAGGGGCCATAAAGGGGCCACACTTTACACGGGGGGGGGGCAATTATATGGGTTAATAGGCGGTAATTAAACTTGTATGTAAAAACATTAAAAGCAGATCATGAATTAACCTTAAAAAGAGTAATTATTACTTCACATATTTGTTTCATCTCATTTATTCTCTCTCTTTGTAAGTTCTGAGAAACAGTTTGTGAAACCTCGCACATGTAACGTTTTAATGGTCTAACAGTTTTTCAGGCTTAACAGTGAAATGCTACACAACCACAGGCAGCAGCTCCACACTCCTCCAGCACTAACTCCAGTAGAGAAGCAGCTGTGCATGGAACAGTTTGCAAATTGCATTCGACTTGTCAACTTGTCCATCTCTGTTGGAAAATCCAATAAAGTGTCGCTGAACGTTTGATTTCTCAGCCGCTCAGTGAAAAGGTGCAACTCTTCCTCCCTTCATTCATTCTTCATGATGTTGTTGCAGCCGAGGGAAGCGACTCTGCGGCACGAGGCCCTTAGCGAGAGGGAAACAAACTCTCTGATTAAAGGCAGACGGCATTTGAATCTTTCATTGCCGCCTCAAAAATGAACTTGTGTTGCGAGGCGCTTTGATGTGAACTTGCCGTTTTCCCAACTCGTGTGACAGGCAGCAGTCGCACGGAAACAACCCAAAAGTCGAGCGGGGAGAAACGTTCCCCCCTCCTCAGCTCGATGGCGGAGCGGTGATGATTAGCTCTGTCGCAGGATTCTCCTAAGGCAGGTGATTACGACACGCTCTGCAAACTGTGACACCTCTTACCTGGAGCCCAAACACAGAGAGAGAGCAACCCCGAAAGATTTCCAGAGCGCTCGCGAAGACGAGTCGGAGCCGGGGAATGGTTCTTTTTCTTCTGCCTCCTCCCTGCAAGACTTGGTGTTTATTATTCAGGTTGAGGACGTGGAGGGGAAATTGGTTTTGCTAATGAAAATTACTTCCTATGAAAACAAATGAACTGTAAATGCCAGCCACAAAGAGCTGCCTGGCTCGGTGCTCAGGTTGGACGAATGAATCATCTTTCCTGGTGTTTGGCTCTGTCGTTCCCAGACCGTGAGCAGGCCTAAGCCTCCATGAGAGGAATAACCTGAAATGGAGGAACACTTCAATGTCGCCCTTTCCTCCTTCCTCAACCAGTGATTATACAATTGATTTTTTTTCCCCCTTCTCCAGCCGTGGTTCCTGCTGTAGGAGCAGTAATAACAATTTATCTGGGCTCCTTGTTCCATTACAGCGGGGCTGCAGCGAAACCAGAGGAAAAGTGTTGTTTTTATGATTTATGGCGGCTGTTTGACCCGTGCTTATTAGAGGGATCTACTGAACGTGATGATGTCTTTCAGGGGAAATAGACTATGAGCTTTGCTGTGTGATGGCGCTGTGGACATGGCTTTCGGGGATGATGATGGAATGGGAGTCCCCGGCTGATTGAAAAACAAACATGACCCACTCGGAGTGCCGACATGTATCAGGCTCGCTGCTCGGCTTGTTGCCGTCAGATCTCACTCCGACTTGGAGGTCAATGAGAAGAAGGATCCCTTTTAAAGAATCTATGTTTTCACAGTGAATCTCTTACAGGGCCTCGGTCGTGAGGTGTAATTTGGGGGCTGGATGAGATAAGAGGAGATGCTTATTATCACGTGTCCTCAACCTGATTCTAGTTTGTGTTAGAGCGATGCCTGAAGGAAACTGCTGTGGCTCTCCGGGGCCCCCTGGTTATTCCAGATTGATTGGCGTTTACGGAGCCGTTTAAGCATGGCGGCTACCTCTGTGCCCGACTCCACCAAATCCAGGTCCCTCTCCTGTGGCAAGTGATAATATTTAACTGCTGACCTTATCGTCTCTCCCCACACACAAGCGAACGGAGAGCATGTTAATGTCTGACAGGACTCTGCATGTAGCATGCTAATCCATCTGAGGCCCGGCTGATTAAAGATGAATATCGGTGGGATGGTAAACACAGGCATGCCCCGGGCAGCTACACCGATGAGCACATCTGCACAGGACCATGTAAACCGTACACTCCACCCAGAATATTATATTACAGATCTGAGACCAGATGAAAAAAAAACAAGGGTGCCCACAAGCAAACAGGCTGCAAACATTTATTTTGCAGAGTACGTCAAACCACGGGTTATAGGATGTTTATTAAAGTATCACATATTTTGCTGTATTGAAAGTAGTTTTCAAATCAAAGCCATTAATTATTAATACAAATAAGTAAATACACATCGGGGTCAACGAGAGCACGATCGACAAAATCCCGAATGCTTAGGCTTAATTGAATCTGGTAAATATCTCCAGTTGATGTCTGAGGAATGATTCATCTGATTGGACGGATTTATGTTGCATCTTCACAAAATGTCTGTTAAATCAAATAAACCCTCAAATGAAATATTAAAAGAAAACAAGCTTTAAATCCATTTCCTACTCACCACAGAGTCATGTAGTGCGAACAAACCATTAGAGACAGCAAGTCAACATACTGCAATTAAATATACGACACTCATCCCTAAATATTATGATTTTATATATAATTAAAGTCGTATAAATGATTGGTATAGTTGCTGCAGAAGGTCACTGGGCCCAGTTGAAGGTTTTTCTTACAATAACAGCAGCCAGAGGCAGAATAAAACCTACTTTAATTACATATTATAAATGAATGCGAGACTAAAATCCCTTCTATACTAACTACGTGCTTAATATAGAGATAAACTGAGCCATGATCTTATTCTAATGTAACATTTCTATAGAGGAAAACAAGCTGCATCTCTGTCTTGTAAAACAATGTCTGTGCAGCAGCCCGGCTTCTTTAACACGCTGTTAACAAATGTCTTCTTCGGCTGACAGAGACAGAATGTGTGCCGCCTTCAGCTGATCGATAGCGGGACCACCTGAGAGTTGTGCCCTTTCTTTGTCGACACAGTTGTTACCATTAGTCTGGACGAGCTACACAAAGTTGAGGAAAAAGAAAATGGGAGATAACGCTCAGGAGAAAAAACACAGCACCGACAACAACGGCTAAAAAGCTGACAACTATGAGCGCTTCTGTGAAAGCGATGGTTCACTTTATTTTATGAATACCATGAGAAGAAATCATTATCTCTACAGTGCAAGGTGCACTTCTCTTTGGCAAGACAGGAGAACTAGCGTCTCACTCAGGTAGACTACTAATGAATCTCCCGAGCTCATGACATATTTTCTCCGCAAAAAAACGTGGTAATACTTTTCTCTCTCTCTCTCTCTCTCTCTCTCTCTCTCTCTCTGCCGGAACGAGAACAACTTTTGACAAGCGAGCAACACAAATGAAGGGAAGTGGATAGAAAGTAAACCTCAGAGACAGCAGCCGTTTGAATCATGCATTTAATAAAGTTAACACACTTCTTTAAAAACAGCCTGCTGCTGCTGACAGCGACATCTTCCCTGTGATGTACATGCGTCTCTGCGAGTGTAAACATAGGAGAAACCACGGGCACACTTCAGGCTAAATAAACAAGTTTGCCAGCGTGAATAGTATTCCTTCAAGGCAATCTAAACAAAATATGTTTTCTCAACCCGGTTTGCAAACAGCCTGTCAGGGGTCGTTAGCTCACGGTGCATTCAAGGGCAGAACATTTTTGACTGACGTCTCACAGCGAGCGCAGATGCTGCGGTGAGGGAACACTTCCAAGGGAATGTGAGAGGAACGTCTCCGCCAGCTTTAACACGGCTGCTTTAAAGAAGGATTACGAGAACTACTATGTTTGATTCAGAATTTATTTATTTTTATTTGAACAAAAATCTTTGGATTTATCTGGAGAGGAGGCTGTGTTTTTTTTGTCGTTTGTCCATTTCTTAGCAAGATCATGCCCCAAAAAATACAAAATGCAGATTTTATTGGAACTTGTTTGAAGGTTTTGGCCCAAGAAACAATTTTGGTGCAGATCCAGATCAGAGGTTGGATCCAAAAACTATTATCACTTTATAAATGTGTGCAATTTGGTGCAGATGCAAATAAAATCTAGATTTGGTGGATTTAAACCTGGTTTTCATAAGAGGACTTAGGTTTTCATGTTTTCATCTGCGTCTGTTTGTGTGTTATTTAGTAGGATTTGGCCAAAACTACACAACGGATTACTACGAAACTTTGTGCATATTGATCAACACATGAAAATATGGTGATTAAGTGAGGTCGAGCCTCGGTGGAGGGATGTGATCGTCGGATGTTTTATTGATATACAAACAAATGTCTGAAACTACAAAACTGTGCATTTACACCTTCTTTGCTCCGACTGTAGTATTTTAAACTTCACTTACAGGGACACTGGTGAATAATTGACAGCTTATTTGGATCCTCTCCCTCATTTTTCATTACTGATAAAAAGACTTGTTTCAGAGCCTGATCATATTTTATTTATCATCGCTCATGTGGCTTTTTTTTTGCTTTTGCATAAAACTGACTGACCTGCTGTCCTCAAACGTTTGGGCTCATCGTGCCTCTCTTCAACAAAGGGTATTAACACACACACAAACACACACACACACACACACACACACACACACACACACACACACACACACACACACACACACACACACACACACACTCACAAACCATATATCATGCACCGAGCAGAGCTGCCCCATTCATCAAGGTTTTATAATACAACGTTATCAGCCAGGACATGGTGGAAATGTCTAATTTTTCATTTTTGCTCTGTAGATACGGGCCCACATCAGAGGGGTGCACTGTGTTTAGTTTTATTTATACGTCACGGACACGGTGATGAACAGAGAATGTGAATCTGCCACAGGAAGCTAATAATCCTTCATTTCCACCTGCAGTCTCTTCTCAGAATGTTAAAGTGGAGCCGCCTGTGAAGATGAAGAGTCTCACATATTAATTGCAGTAAACTAAGCAGATGGAAAGGCAGAGTTTCATTCACAGGCAAATCGTGTATATATATATATAAGCTACAATAGGAAACTTGACTTTGTAATTAAACTGGTAGTTTCACCAAACTGAGATTATAGTTATTTTGAGAGTGAATTTGTTGGTTTTGGATGTGAACAATGGTAATTTGATCGATACTAAAATCAATATAATATCAGTTTTATTCCAGCAGCCGCCACACACACACACACACACACACACACACACACTTGACTTGCTGCAGGGGGCTTGTGTTGTTCAACATCACTTACTCTCAGCTCTGTGTCTGCTGCTGCACGTTGTAATTCAAAAAATCACAGGGTAACACACAAAGTGCACACAACAACTCTTTGCTGTGAGTTCTGACAGTCTGGTCATTTACACGCCCTTGCATCTGCACCCATTAGGAACCAGCCAGTCCCCTCCCTATTCTTTGTAATTGTATAGTGTGTAATGAACACAGCTATTAACAAAAGGCATTCATTTTCAGTGTGTATTCTGAAGATGTCAACTGCTGCCATGGGACAAAAACCCAATCACGAACTGAAAGCTCAGAGACTGATTACACCAATTAAACCAAAATACAAAAATATGTGTTTCCATGCACAAAAAGTTAAGATAACATTTTTGTTTCATTAAAATGTCAGTAAATTAATCATCTGGTAAGATGAAAAATAAATAAATCAGGTGGATATTGATGATCATCACTTTTAATGTAAAATTTAAGTTTAACGAACAATTTTCTTTAATAATTTGTCTTTAGGGCAGAGAACTCAAACAGCAACACATTTCATAAATCTAAGGGAGAACATAAAAGCCAATATTGTGTTACATCTCCTCAGCATGTTGGCACAATGCACAAGCAATATGTTTATAATCCATTTTGTTATTGTTATTAATGAAAATCACACAGCGATAAGTAGCTTTATTGGTTAGAATAAATCACTTGTCTCCTCTTGAAGGTGACTTTTTGTGTCTGTTCATCTTTTCGGAAATGAAATAACGAGGAGACCATGAAACTCGAGTTGCAGCTTCACGTCCACCACCGTGTCTCCATTCATCTGAAAGCAGCCGTCCTCCAGAGACCAGCTGGCATCGGGAACACGCCCGTCTGCTGCTGTTGGACATCGGCACCATCAGGCTTCTGCTGTTGATTAGCCTCTCCAGCGCTAGGCCAGCGAGCGGCCTCCATGTCACCTCGGAGCAACAGATCGCACCGGTCCCATTTTCATTTCTGTAAATTTCCGGGGCCTCGACTGCCACACGCGCACGCCACAGCCGCCAGATGCCAATATCTTCAGCTCGGGTTCTGGGAGGAAGAGGAAGGGGAGCGGTAGCATTAGCATAAATCAGGATTACTATGCATGACTGTCACTTCAGAAGATAATCAAACAAATTAGAAAATTCTTCAAGTGTTCACGAATGTTGGAATGAGTCACAGATAATCCACTTAGCTCGTATTCAGTTATTTATTGTTATTTATTTATTTGCGCCAGTCAGAAGCTTTTCACGTGCGTCTGAGAACCGGCTGCTGCTGCAGAGAAGCACGAGGACGAGGAAGAAAAAAAATGTAATGAAGAGGTAGCAATGCGTCAAAAGGGAAAAGGCGAACACAGACTTAGGTCTAGACTAAGTGATGGATATGGGCAGCAGCAAATAATCAATACACCTCCTCTGCCAAGCGATCATTTATAGCAGCTCCAGACGGGGCTCAGACACGGAGCTGGTTTCTTCAGACGGTCTGAAGATGAAGAGAGAGGAGAAGTTTCAGGCTTCTTGTCCTAGATACAGTAAGAAGAAGGCAGGTGAAATTAAAAGGTCGACTTCATACGTTGACCATTTACTAATGTTTACAGCAACTAATGCAGAGGCTGAGTTGATCCTTCTCTTAAAAGGTTGTTAAAATGTTTCTGAAAACTTCTTCACGTCCCCGTTAGCCATCAATAAGTAAAGTTAAGAATCTCGCAGTGTCAAAAAGAAGTCTCAAGTCATATTTCAGCTGGGGCCCATGCCCCCCCCTGGCCCCACCCCTGGATCCGCCATGGAACGTGCTTTTGTTTTCATCTGTCACATGAGACGTGAGGGGGCGTGTCATGTCCTCCGGAGCTTTACAGTGGAGCTGTTGAGATGAAGTTGTGATATTATAGTTTAACCCCAAAGGATTTCAGTTTGTTTTTCAATTGAATTCTACAGATTTTATCGCATTAGAGGTGGAAAAAGTTCTGACATGATTTATCTCGGTCTCATTTTCTCCACAGCACAACAACCTGTTTTTTTTTATAACAGGGGTGTGAAGGCTTATTTATATCAAACTGTAATCTTAATCATATCCAGTCATGTTGGCACGTTTAAGGTCATAGAAAAAAATATCTGTGGAGATTCTCCTCCTGTTTGTGAACACCACCTGATTTAGAAATTCGTTTAAAACCTCCTGCAGCCTGAATCCAGCTCCGACCTTTTCTCCTTTTTTCTCTCCAAACATTCTACAGAGAAAACAATCAGGCAGCGAATCACGAAATGGATCCAATATTTGAACTAAACACAACTAATCCATTACGGGCTGCGGTGGCCTGAAGATCATGAAAGATGGGTTTTCATTAACATTTTCTCGCTGGTAATAACTGGCCAGGAAAGTTACTGCTGATCGCTTAATCAATGAAAGTTAAGTGTGTGCCCTATTGCCTCAATGAAGCTGTACTGTACAGCACAGAACTGCATGGAAATCTGTGTTTAGCATGAAAACCCTCTAACAACTTCCTGAGGGCTGTAGTCAAGTTACCCTTTAAATGTTTATTGTGTAAGAAAATGACTAAAACTTCAATTCCCCCAACACTGTAAAC
This sequence comes from Pseudopleuronectes americanus, assembly GCA_038501795.1. Classification (NCBI taxonomy): domain Eukaryota; kingdom Metazoa; phylum Chordata; class Actinopteri; order Pleuronectiformes; family Pleuronectidae; genus Pseudopleuronectes; species Pseudopleuronectes americanus. The sequence goes on from CM076730.1 coordinate 18,053,432, forward strand.
TAATGACATCACATCCTCGTGCCTGGGGGCCTCATCAAGCCGCCGTAAAGTTTAATAAAGCAGAATGAAATGTGATTTTGCACACGGTGCCACTCATTTCCATATAAGCCCGGGCGTTTACCGGCCTCGCGTGACGCCGCCGTGTCTCCGCGGGCTTGTAGAGAAGTGGAGCTCGTGCAGGAGCGGAACGTTTTCACAGCTCCAGTTTCATTAAGCGTCATTAGAAATTCAATTCCCAGTAAATTACTTTTTAGAATTTCACACAGCGGTCCCTTAAGATGTTCCCTGACGTGACCCACTTTTGTCTCGAGCAGCGCGGGGCTTTCTCGTCGCCGCGTTCACCCGACTCTGGGTTTTTCTCCGGCTGCGAGCTGAAGATTGTCAGACTCACTGCAGGGGGGGGAAGCCCGGACATTTGGAATCAAAGTCCCACAGTGGGTTCTGTCGCAGGATTTCAAACAATTATTGACATTTACAGTATTTCTTATTTCCGTCTGGTGTCTGCAACCTCCTCATACGACTGTGGAACATACTCCACTGGTTGGACACAGACTGAATATCAACAGTGACGCAGCTACCAGGGGACACGGCGTGCATGTCTACCCGGGAGTCGAGTGATATTTTTCGTGCTGCAACATGGTTCACACAGATCACAGGGAGATTTCCACCAGCACGTCCTCATAAATTCCTCTCTGGGTCTCGCGTCAGCTGCAAACACGCCGTGCATCACCAGCTAAGCACGCTGAGATTAGGTTCTGCGATCGCCCCATCTGTTAACGGGCCCCTGACGAAAACCACAGATCCGTCTCGGCTCCCATTCGGAGTTCTGCAGAGACGTGGGTACGAGCTGAGACTTTGAGCGGGAAACGGACACACTCAAGTTTTCTGTCCATGCAAACGAGGGCCTATAAACCTGGAGCTCCGCCTTTTTCAATTTACCGATTCAGTGAGCGTCATATGGGAGCAAGGGGGGCCGTCCAATCACAAGGAAATACCTCCACAGGGAGCGATGACGTGTAGTAATGCAACACGTGATTCGTGCAGAAATAATGATTTCACACACTAAAGCAAATTGAATCATATTGAAGAAGCAGATATGGGCCATAAAGTCAAAAGAAAGGTGAACTAGTCGGACCCCAGATGGAAGGTCGGACTCCCGGGTGTAATTCTGACAGAAATCACTCTATTCAGGTCAATGACAGTTACCCTTTGACAGTTGAGTCCTAATGGAGCTAATGAAGGCTCCACCAGCGAGTTTATGAAGCGTACATCCTTGAAGTGAAGTCCACTGACGTTAATGGAAAGCCTGCTGGCTCTGACAGGTGGTGCTGTGCCGGGGAGCAGGTGACATCTCCACCCTCCTTCCCCTCCACCCTCCTTCCCGTCCACGCTGTCAGTCACGGTGACATAGGTGACATTAGGAGCATGTCTCGATGTGATGGTGGGGCGGCGTCTGCACAGCGTGTACATCTTAATATAGCCTTCTCACCCGGATCAGACGGGCGGGCGACACACGCAGATGTACCGACTTCTCAGAGAGTGGACACATGGTCAGATGCAGGTTCTCTCTCTGGTGTGAAAAGACACAGAGTGATTACAAGGTGCCCTCCTGGAAATAAGAGGAGTTTGTACTTAATCAGAAGAAATTAAAATTACCACAGGTGATGTAAAGAAATGTCTCCTCTCTCCTATCCTTTTTCCAAGCATCTCTACTTTTGAAATACTGACTACAATAAGAATACATAAGATTAATTAAATTCATCATTACGGTTTATTACTTTATCAATTAATTGATTCTTAATGAGTCATTAAAATGTTACACTCCCATCTCCCCAGGGCTCATTGTGATGTTCTCTGATAAAATTATTCAGAACAGCTGCAAATTTTCACAAGTTAGAAGCTGACAAAAGAAATTAATGCTGCCATTTTTTCCTGGCGTCTAAAAAGCCAGGAACGTTTCTGAGTGCAAATGTGAGATGCCTGATGTGTTGGAAAGCTCTATAGAAGATGTACAGCGAGAGTCTGAACCGCTGAAGGAACGGGTCTCCCCAGAGGAAAACTAGAGAAAACACCAATCACCTCTTCCTCTCGTCCTTCCCATCATCGTACCTCGGATGTGCCGGTGTTGAAAACATGCTGTGGGCTGTAATGGGCCCGTTTCATTGTTGCCTCTGTGCTAATTGAAACTGGAATCTAGGGGTTGAATAGGTCCATTTGGTCGGCCCAGGCTTTTAACTGGGGCTTAATGCACAGAGCGATTTATCTGAGTATAAGCTAGAGTTGAAAAACAGACACAGAGGAGAAGGAGAACCTCGGCGTCGTCTATCGTGGACAGTGAAGATTCTTTTGAAAGCAGCTGCTAATAGCTTCCACGCCTCCAGGATTTTTTTTCACTTTGCTAGAGGGTGTGTGGAGTGGGGGGGGGGCTTAGTGAAAACTTCTGTTTCCACCCGAATCTGAGCTCAGGAATAACAGATATTTGCATCATTTAGCCCTGAAATTACAAATAAAACAGTTTTTAGGCTTAAACGTAAAAAAAGTAACTTTGCCATCTGGGATTCTCTCGATTTCTCTGTGTTTGATAATTGACCAACATTTTTGGGGAGAATATCAGCAGGCGAAATAGATAACATCTTGTTTTTAGACATTTTCCTAAAGAATTGTAGCATGTATCTTTCAATTATTAATTCCATATGTTTTTCTAATTGGTTCAGATTAGTGAAACGAGATAACGGGAAGCAATGAGTGTCGCCCTGGAGAGCAATATGTTTTTTTCTATCACGTGGTTTTCCATCAGAAACACAGCAATGAATAAATAATAGATGGTGTCATGTATAAAAGATTTATTTATGCATTATTCACCAGTAATAATAGTTTATTCCTGAGGTCTGGTATTTGTCGAGCACAAATATCAAATTCAGCTGATAGATTTTCATGAATATTTTATAAGAGCTGAGCTGTGTCAATTATTTGTGTATATCATAATGACGTCTCGACACATGAGCCCAGATAAAGGTTCCCCGAGGTTAAAGCAGACGTCTCTGATTCCAGATGTACGACAAAATATAAATAAGCAGAAGAAAAACAAACACATCTGTCATAGCTATGCTAATTGCTTTGCATTTTAAGTCTGTGTGACTGTATATGAATTGTTGCACAAACTTATTCATGAGGATTAAAACCCTCGAGATGAATGCATGATTGTTAAATGATGCAGCTGGTGATATTTTACATTTAGACCAACAACAAAAATCCCAAAAGACCAAATCAAATGTCATTTTTTCCAATCAACCAATATTTCTTATATCGACATAACTTATAGTCTTTGCTGTTACACTATTTAAACCTGTGCACAACCATTCTCCAGCCACAAAGTTGTTTTCCCTGCCTGATTAGACCTCTTCTCATGAGTGTGTAACCTACAGCTGATCCAATCGTACATGTGGCTTCAGGAGTGAATACATATCTCAGCCTGTGTTTAAAAACAGCTTTGTTGCTTTGTGAGGTAAAACTTGAACAATTTCAGGACAATGGACGATAATTATCTTTTGAAACGGGTCGTGGGATGCCGATGCTGACCATTAACTGGGCCACAAAACAGAGAATTCCATTAGCGGTAGTCCTGTTACTCTAGTCGGATGTTTGGTCTGTGGAGGAGCTCAGGTTGCAGTCTGGTGGTGACTGAGAGGAGAGAGATACGGGGCAGCAGCTACACGCTAACGCAGCTTGAACCACAGACAGAGATGCATTGTTGCCCTCCACCCGATGCCTGCCTGCCCTGGCGTGTCACCAAGGCGTTTGGGTTCGATGATTGATAGTTTGGATTGATTTTTTTTCGCTGTGGCTGGCAGTCACGGAGAAATATTACCCGCAGGACGACATAAGATACTGCCAATGTACCGCTGTATACTTGCAGACTCTTTTAAGAGTTATGACCTAGTCCCAGATTTAGCTCAACAATCTCTTGAATCGAGCTACAGCCACAGTGTATGTTGAGGGAAAATCCAAATAGTTGCGTGGTCAATCGGGTTAAAGGCTAATTTATTCTCAAGGTTAGATATAGGGACGGACTCTGGGTTTAATTGTCATCTTCTAAAAGCTTACAGATATGGATGAAACCAACACAATGGAGCATTATCACTTGAAAACATTGGGGGGCAGTGTGGCCAAGTATTTCAAGCGAGACCAACATAGTAAATGAGGAAGAAATTTCAACAATGGACCAATTTTGTTTATGATGTGGTCGATTTGCCCTTTTCACAAGAGGTACATTTTTTAAACATCCACAGATTTTTGCTGATGTCAGAAACTCTGCCCCCTAGTGGAACAACAACCACTTTAACGTTAAGGATTAGTGGAAGCATGTGCAAAGCTTTTTTTAGTATCTAATGGCGACATCATTTCCACCACCTTATATATTTATTTGCGTTTGGCGAGAGGCAGATGCTACCTGTGGACCCTGGTTCTAAATATGCACCACGGCAAAATTGTGGCTATTAACCTGGTGAGTCTACGAGGCCAACAGTGTAACCATCTTGGAATACATTTTAACATTCTGAGAGGAGAGCAGCATACCAGAAAATCTAATTTACAACTTTATTAATTCAAAATTATTGTTATCCTTCAAAGGGAATTCAGACAGTACAGACAAATGAAGGCAGTGTTTGTTTACGATTTATCTTTGGATCTGTTGAGTCAATTCACAACTGGATAATTACACCGTTCTCATCCTCTCAACTCAACTGACTTGGAGCAAAAACCTCATTGACTTCCTGTGAAAATCATACAATAAAAAGGCAAAATGCCATCAATAGACAAGGGCTGTGAAAAATAAATGAGGTTCATGACATCTTTATTTTCACGTTTTATTCCCCTGTTCATGTGGCGTCTGGTTCAAATGCTCCCTGTGTCATAAAGCACAATTTACCCACAAAGCACCAGCTGAGAAAACCCCCGGCAAAGAACGGATATGTGCACAAACCGCCCCGGTGGGAAGTTGATGAAATGGTTATAGGACATAGTGAAACATCATCCATGCATAAGCTAAAACACATTTCCATATTTCATTCCTGAAGAGAGAGGGAAAAAGCACATTTGAATGAGGAAGGGACACGTGGGGCAGGGAATGGAATAATCTAAGCTCGGTGACCATACAATCTTTGGAATATAATAAGGTGACTGGAGTAGGAGGCAGGCAGGGAGGGAGATTGGCAAGATTTTATCACATGAGAGGAAAGGCATATTAATCATAGTCCGGGCACGACGGTGCAGGGAAAGAACTCGGAAAAGGTTAATGTGTGGAAACTGGTGTAATAATGCACACCGATGGAATACTAAAATGTTAAATATGCAGCGTAGCAATCATGGCACTTTGTTGCACGTCTTTGTGCATGAGGCGAAGGCCACGCACACATTGCTGGCAGGAAAATATGAAGGGTAAAAATGTCCACCAGCTGCCAAACAGCATGAATCCGACAATAAGAACCTGAATTGTTTGTGTGTGGGAAGCTCAGCTGGTTAAGGCTGTCAGTTCGAATCTGACTCAGTGCCTCCCGCATGTCATCCGGTTTCTCTCATTTCTCCGGCATTCTCCGCTTAAACTAATAATCTCAAGCATCCACTCAATGATCATCAACAACCTACACTTCAGGCAAATAATCAAAACCAAGACAGACAAAGGGGAAACAGAAGAAGAAGAAGAAGAAGCAGCGATAACTATTTTCAGCCCCATCTCTGACTCATTTATGACCGTGAGACTGACGATAATGAGACAGTGTGGAGGGAACAAAAGCAGAGCATGGTGCAAAGTAAATCCAGACTGGAGTGACTCAGCTCGGCTTCTACTGACAGTCCAGAAAGGCTCCAGGCTTTACATCTCTGTTTCAAATGCAGAATCAAAGAGATTGTGTACTCATCAGCGGGCAACAGACACGGCCACTCATTGTCTGGCGGCGTGGACGTCCTGGCGGCCGACCCTAGTACTAGAAGGGCCATTGTTTTCCCACTAATGAATACAGACAAGAATTCAAAAAGGGCCATGTTGAGAAGTAGAGGGACATAGAGCAGCTTTTCCAGATCTGCAGTGACGCCACCAGAGAGCGGGACATGAGTGGGAAGACACATCACAGAGAGCGGGTGTGTGTTTTTAAAGTGTAACTTCAAAGGTTTGGCTCAAGTGTTAGAAAAATGGCTTAAGGGTGCAGCACTGGGAGGAGGGGCTATGACACACCTACCCACCCACTCATCAATGGCTAACTTCACACACACACAGACATCGTAAACACACACACAAACAAAGATACAACATACTAATCTGTAGCTAAGTCATCTAGGTCGTCCAGCTCTGAAAAAACGACTCCAGGAGCAGAACACACAAGCGACAAATGTCCTATGACGTGGAGGGATCTCACCAATCACAGTTTCCTGACGGACAAGACTACGGGCGTCACAAGCCGTTCGCAATTGCTGGCACAGTCGCCTTGAGGATTGGGGACATCTCTGAATGGTAGACGATGTGATGCTCTAGGGGATATGATTCATACTCACAACCTTTATGAGAACTTCCACGTATATAAACGTCATGATGTACAGACGGCTCCAAACGGTCGACTCTACGCAAGCATATCGTCCCTACAAGGTCGAAGATGGTCTGAAACACTAGGTGGCGTTATGAGACACGTTTAACCAATAAATGTAGACGTTATTATTAATTTGGTAACAAATACTTGATTTTAAAACCAGCGTTAATGTCTTCCATCAAAAGTAATAATTTAGTTTGAGGCTCAGACGTGTTCAGTAGCTCTTTAATCAGGAGAACCAGATCAATGACTGATTTTATAACGTGTATAATGTGTACTTTACATTTTAGCAGCTCCTACTATGGCATCTGATCAAACAGATATTGAACATTTGATTGTTTTGTCAATGGGCTTCCAGGTTTCTGCTTTTTCATTTGTTGTTTCAGCTTTTTAAGTGAAATCAGAACTGGAGTGGACCTCGACAATCACAACTTCCAAAATACAACAACTCAAATCCATCCATTCAGGCACGTTTGCACTTTTGGAATCAACGGACGAGATCAAACGAAACAACTCAGCGCTTCTGAATCCTCTGAATCCGACGCAGCTCGTACAGTCTGTTCGTCACAGTCCACGACCGCTCCGCATGAAAGGGCTGATTCTTTAAATTCATTCAAGAAACAACTTATTACCTAAACTGCCCTGTTTTCAAAAACAATCTCACTCAGGGAACGTGAGGCGTTTGCAAAGCAACTCCCTGAAAAAGGAAAAACCAATTCGAGACATTTGCTGAGCTCGACATCAATGCAAATGCTCACAACATCAGCATTGCGAATTCCCCCCTTTCCTGTGGTGAGGAGGTGTTGTAATAAGCGTGTGTAGCTGGTTCAGAACAACAATCCCGGCCTTCCAATGCGATATTGTGCGACATCAATCAGGACTGTGGGTACTAATGGAGCTTCAGTGGCCATCAGAGGAGGGCGGCCGACTGATAGATGAGGGAACGCAGGCATAGAAAAAAAAACTGTGTACACACATAAACACACAAACATGCTCTCCCGTCAGTCTGCATGCAAGTCGTGACATTGGGAGTAATGATAATGTCTCATGAGAGGCATCGACAATCCAAACCTACAACACTGAGATCCACGGAATGAACAACACAGGAGCAATGAAACGGGAGAAAGAGCAAATAATAACTTCTATTTACAGTTTTATTCTGAGGAAGATATTACTGGCAATGTCCGAGGGGGGAGACTATTTAATTAGAGCCCTATTAATCACAGTAATTTTTCCATTATGCGTCCCGGGAGTGTAAGTAGCCAATAGCTGCTAACCCTGCGTCTCCGTTTCGCTGTTGTCCTCCAAACTGGTAACGTACTGCTGGGCATGATTTCCAAATGAGTCCCGGGGAAGGATTTTCATTGGCTCCCAGTGAGGGGTTGATTATCTCCGACTGTTTATTCATGCAGGGGCGGATTATTCCTCAAGAGGACTTTGAATTGGTATCTCAAACAAACACACACATTTTTGTTTTGCCATCGACGCGGGCGAGTATCTGAGAGGGTTACACTTCTTCACTCCCTCTGCACAAAGCAGCGTCTGACATTACACAGAGAAGTGTCACTGAGTAATTGGGCCGCTCTGTGTTTCTTACCATCTTGTTTTGTCAGATCTAATGCGACATTGTGTGAAATGTTCAGAGGGAACAGAGGCATCCTGGCCCTGGTCAGGCTCTACGCTGGTCAAACTGGTTTTTCAATGCAAATAGATGTACTTTTTAAAGAAGGACGATAGAACAGCTCCTGGAAAGTGAAGCTAAATCATCTTGATCGCCCCCTGGTGGCTGGATGAAGTGTTAGCAGATAGGAGGCGACTCCAGGATCCGTAAGCAGGGATATTTTGGCTTAATTTTTTTAAGTAGAAGTGGAGGATACATGATTTCAATATTTCCTGCTAAGCATGAGAAAGGCTAGTGTATACATGGTGAAGACGTTTTCTGATTTGACGCCACTTTCAGCAAATGTATTTGTGTAGATATCGGGTGCTAAAGCGAACTCAGTTGGACTAAGGGGAAAACAGTGAGGGAATAATTGTGGTCATGGCTAAAGCAAACTGTTATTGAGTGTCAGCAGGAACCCGAACACATCGACCTTCTCCCTCAATGGACTTCGTGGCTCGGTAACATTTCCTGACTTGTTCCCGGAGGAGAAGAGTCATGAATCCCACAGCCGCTGGACGACTTCCCTCTCGTGCTAAACGTCAGTTTTGGACATTTGCTGAACCGACCGACGCTGATCTTTGCCAGGAGGACGTTCTGGATATGTGGACATGTTAAAAAACTGAACGACTGCAGCACTTTTCAACTCTGAACATTTGATAGAATCGCCGAATGTCAAGTGATAATTTTCCAAGTCTCTAACCTCGCATCTGCCGTCAAGTAGCTGGGCTGTTTGTGTCACTGATGCCTGTCCCCATCCACTTCATCATCACGGTCTTTTAATTATTTTTTTGTGAATATTCATGGAAGAGATCACAGCAAGAGCAATCTTCAGATACCACTGATCCACGATGAGTCAGATGTTTAGCACCCACTAAAGCGGTTTAATCAAGTGCTCCTGCTAAGGGTCATGATTGTACTGTGTGGTATGTGCCAGGGAGCTCTTCTCTCTGCTCTTTGAGTTTCTGTTATCAGGAGCATTTACACTGCAGCATCGCTACGTGAATGATTAATTAAAAATCGTTGACACCTTCTTTTTCTCGACCCAGCCGTCTAGACGCTTCGGTCGGGATTGATTTAAGGTTCTCGTTTTGATCTCGTACTTTTATGTGCTCGTGCCGCGAAAAGCTGCGATATATCTTTTCATTATTATTGCCATTATAACAGAGAAACACTTCAATTGTCACTAATGAAAAGTGCATCTCAAACTGTGCCATTCGAAATCATCCGCACAATTAGCAAAGCTGAAACGATGAATAAGGAAAGTGCCTCAGCGCACATTAGACACTTCTCTGGTGTCTGTAATACAGGGCCTGTCAATCAACGTGAGAGGATCGGGGTTTAAAACGTGGCTTTTGTTCTTAATAGACAGGTTGCAATTTTGTTTATAGCACTGTGCTGAGGAGAAACGAGGAATATTGACACAGATTTCACACACAGCCTGGGAGCAGGGTTGAAATCATCGTTCTCTGCATGATGATAATAAACCTCTCCAGTGAAGAGAGGCATCAATACCGAGCCAGAAGGAAATTAATCCACTGCTTGAACCTTTTTTTGCTTTTGAGTTTAATTGCACTATTTCCCTAATTATTAACTCTGTATTGAGTGTGTGGAGAAAATGCTGCTCCCCGTTTGTGTAACAAGAGCCAGGTGGAACTTCCCGTGAATTCATATTTCAAGGGGGAAATATTACATGGTCTGTATGCAAGAAAAACAGCCCCTGTCACAGATATGCTAGATTCAAGAGATCCCGTTTTAAAGTGGGCAGATAGGGGAAAAGAGCAACAATCAAACAAACTTTCCAAACCCACCAATCCATCTCATTCTGTTAATGAGACCAGTGCATAGACAGAGGAATGACAAATGTAACTCACAGCCTCAGCCAATCAAATACCTGCAATACACATTCTATACACTTTAAAAAGTGAGATGGGCAATTCTCTCGTTTACATTGCAATCTGTGAGACAGGAGGGGATTCATTCGATGAGATGTAAAAACCCTCAGTCACAGTTTGTCTCTGTGCACGCTGCTGACCAGCTTTCAAACTCATTTCAATCTTCCTGCATCACACGTCCCACAGCTTCCAGCAGCAACACACGTCCCACAGCTTCCAGTAGCAACCCACTGTTCAGGGACGCAGGGAGTCGGTCAGAGCTGGAGGTACTGGGAGAGTGAATGATGACGTCATGGTAAATCCAGCGCAGCAGCACAACATTAATAATTCTGGATTCATTTGAATGGAATAAAAGGATTTATACCAGTTTCAGAACATTTTAAACTACAGCAGGTATCGGGCCATGAGTGAACTATTCTATTTATCCATTTATTATAACTTTAACAGAAGAAGTTTCCTTTTAAGCTCAACACAACTGAACAGCTCTTATTTAATAAAGTTGAGGATTTGAAACATATCTAACTTATTATCCCTTCCATTAAAATCCCTGATCCTTTCATATCATGCTTAATGTTATTAAAGTCATGTTCTACATCGTGTCAAGGTTATACAGAATTTTTACTGAGTGGTTGATAAATGAATCATTTTCAAATGTTACCCTAGAATTTTAAATCAAATGACGATGTGAATTTTTATTGATTTGTGGTGTCTACGGCTTTTGGCCTCGCAGTTCCAATTTCTCGCCTGTAGGAGGTGCTGAAGCCCCGACCACACACACATTCATGGACGAGAAAACCGGTTCTTCTATGAGAAGTTATGTGTAATTGTGAAGAATTTTACAGCAACAACAAACCAACCATCCTGTGTAACAAGAGCTATTTTGAGCGTCCCAATACATTGTACATGTTGCAGAGAAATAATCAAGTGGAGGCTTGTGTGCACAACAACAATCACGTGTGCATCCCTACAGCAACACAATCCTGTCATATATCAGAGACCCAGGTGCACAATGCGGCAATAGGAAACCCCCACAAAAAAACATGGCACCTTATGAAGACAAATGGGGCCCAAACTATCCAAGTTATTCTTCACTTTCTTACACAGCATCGAAGCTCATAATACACGTGTCGCACTGAAGATGAATGGGCTCAGGCGGTTCGGCAAAGTAGCTACTTCATAATTAAACAGACAAATCGCAACAACACAAGAGAAACAACAGAAAAATCAGACTCCAAACACTTTGAACAAGCAGCAAACACTTACCTTTGCTTGGCATCTGTTTGCAAAGAGTCAACACACATCAACTCCCAGTCCCACGTCTCAGACTGGAGAACGTTTGCTTGAGATTCATCTCCACCAACACAAGTCTTCTTCCTCCACAAAGTGTTCCTGAAGAAGTGTTATTGGACTGTTAGCACGCCGGCTAATGAAGTGGACTAAACAAAGAAAACAAACATAATAATGATTTGATGATCCCCGGGGAGGAATAAGAAATGTCAATCATTATCGCAAGTTACATTTTTATCAATAGCAACATAACAAAATTCACAAGGAGATATAACTCTTGTGCATTGTTCAAGCACATAATGGATCTACCTAAGATTTGTAGAATGCTTTGCTGTTTTTCAAGTGCTTGTGATTTTCTGCTCATAAAGAAGAGATTAAAACCACAATTTGACATAAGCATCAATATCGATATCCACATGTTTATCCTTTTATGAATTTCTGGTCATCTCTGCATAGACCCACAAAACTCAACAAATGATATCTGATGAATATGACCAAATAAATATAATATTGCTAGAATTTGTTGGAAACATTCTCCAGGGTTAAAGAATATTCTGGTTTTGGGTGGATGCAAATATAGATTTTTAATCGAAGGTAAACATTTAAAACAGTATTAAATTCTCAATCGAGGACTTATAAGGTCTCTATTTCAAGGGTAAACCTCCAGCGGTTGAACTCAGTGCTCCGCCCTAGTGGCCTGGAGATTGTCCATTGTGTTGACGTGCTGCATTTCATCCATCTAATGCATTGTTTCAGGACTGTGTGTTTTTATTGTTTGTTCTTGCATTATTTGTATTTATCGTTAACCTATTTCTAATGACTCATTGCTGCAGTTTTTAAATTTGCAGCAACATTGTTGTGTTTTTTATTGGGGTTGTGGCAGGTGGATTCATGTTTGTGAAAATGCAGCACAGTAGAAATGTGTTGGCGAGTTCCAGTGTTTGGCCTTGTCAGCCACCGTAAATCCAACATAGCAAAAAGATGCAGAGCCACAGATGGAATGTTATCTTCTTTATGTTGGCTCAGATTTTCACTTACATATTGAATAGTTTTGCATTAGCCTATTTAACATGAAACTAGTTCTTCTTGTTTAACCGAGCCCCAGAACAAATTACGACAAAAAAGCATTGAAAATTAGTAACATTAAATGAGCTTTTAAAACAAAAGAACACTAAGTTAATGTAAATAAATATTACAAAGGCCTTTATTGTTTGACAAGTCAGAAAAGAACACAACTTTAGCCGTAATGAACAATATTAGTGGAGGCTGCACAGCTGAAGAGCTGCAGCTGCACAGCTTTGTAAGCCTCTGAGCACAGACACTTCTCATTCTTTGTGCTTTAAATTGCTACTGTCGTCATTTTCATGTCATGCTTTTGGTTCAATTTCACTCTGTTTGTAATTAAATTTGAATAAATCTAAAAAACAACCAGCAACATAACTATGGAGGGAAGGTAGCAGGTGTGTGACAGTCAGAGAAGTCGATCTTTTCTCTTTCCTGTTTCTTAAACCTGAATAACGGATTTCATTGCCCCCATAACTATAAAGAGAGGCTTAGCTCATTATAGTCCATAATCCAATCTGTGAGCTCCCTGAATTGTCAGTGCAATGATATATCAATATCGTCCTTGGTACAGAGCGGGTGGAAATGCAACAAAGCAGCAAAGAGGAAATGTTAACAAAATCACTGCGAGGGAGGAAGAAGAAAAAGCTTTTCTGGCTGTTAGTGAGCACCAGCTGGGAATACAAGGTTGTAGCAATGTTTCCTCAGTACTCATTCAGTTTGGCTGGTCCAGCACTGCATAAACATTTCCACCACTACCGTGACAATTTGATTAATGCTAAATACTCCAAGCAAAGCTCTTTGTTAGAAAATGAGCTTTTGGTGCAACCTGCAGAAACTGGATTTCGACTGCCGATGTGAAAACAATACAGATTAAACAATATGTTGTTGTGCACATCTAACTAACAAGCAGCATTTCTGCAATGACACAACAATGCATTGAAAAATATTAAAGAACAAATCACGCCAACACCATATAGATTTGGATGCACATGGACGAGGCACAGGGATGTTCTCTGAAGCTGTGTAGGAAACAGTAACCTTTAATTTCCCTATGACACAGTGTATGTGCTTATTTATCTAATTTCCTCCTGACTACCTGGGCTTCAGAGAACGTTCATCAGAGTGAGCACTTACCGACCCACAGCAGAATCTAACACAATGACATGTGATGTGAACATTCTTGCAGCAGAGCACCTTTTATTTACAGATATTACACACAAATATCAACACTGACATAGTTTTGCCTTCTAGTTTTTGATCGAAAGATAATATGCAGGCACTGTTCTCGCCTGCCAACCGGTTAAATCCCACTAAGTTCCCTCTGAATTATTACAGATTTAACACTCATTTTATGTGTTTTTGGACCAAAATAGTGAAATTCCATTCCAGGAAATATCCCAGGTCAAAAAGCAGCTCTTTGTTTGACTGATTTCCCCTTAATTCTCGTGTCAATTGCCCAACAATTGCTCAACCTTGTTTAGTTTTTGGAGTATTTACCCGCTAATAGGTCATTTAATTGCTCTAAACAAACGCTATCTCTCTGAAACACATTTCAGTGCTGCCCAGTAGCCACATCCTTGAACAATGACAAGCTTTCAGAGAGGACAGAATTAAAATTCAAAGGCAGGGCGGTTCATTTTAGTTCCAGGAACCACTGTGTGAAAAACACTTGACTGATTTTAATCACATTCTTATTTTTCTTCTTTTTTTTTCTTCTTTCAGCTAAGAGCACAGCATGACTTTTTAAACCCTGCTGGAGATTTTTTCACGGGGTTTTCGCAGTGCAACAGCGCCATCTAGTAGGTTTCTTTAGGTACTAGCTTTTGTTCACTGAAGCCATTAGGTATTCACTCTAAAAGCCCTGCCTTCACAGAACTGCTGCAAGAGCAAACATTTATTTGCAGAATAGGCTTTTACTAAGAGCACTTTATCTCCCTGTCTTTAATACACTTCACTCATACAGGATTACTGCTGTCTACATGTGTCTGAAGGGGTGAACCACAGGATGTGATCGGCATTTGGCAAAAAATAACAAAAACCTGTCTGCAAATACTTATTCCTCTGGGAGGGAGAAACCGGAGAGTAAACAAAGTTTGCATTAAAAGATATTGTGTTTGGTACAGACAGCCTTCCTTAGGATTCATAAAGCAGTCAATCTACTGTCAACAACTAGTCTGTAAAGAGACATCTGAAATTTAAATGAGGAATAAATCTTAATTTGATAAACTAATCTGATTTTATTGATCATTTGATTTCAGGTTTATGAGATTTTATTTTTCAAGCCAGTTTTATTTCATCGAACTCCACACATTTATTAGACAGTTGTAGATTTTTTTGTTCAAAACATATTCTTGCTTTCACAGTTAATACATCATACAGCATTATAACTCTGATGGGTTCTAAGCCCATGTGATCATGTTGATGTTGATCAAACTGCAGCTTTGAATCTCTCTGGTTTTAGAAAATTACTGATATTCAGGTACAATAAACTGCTAAGGCTTTAATTATAGTAATATCAAAATGCAAGGTGGCTGCTTTTAATGGACCATTGTTCCCTTGTGGTGTTGATATATTGCATAAAATAGAATTTGAGGACATTATCTCCATCCATCCATACCCTTATTAACCTTGAAGGGTCACGGGGGGGGGAAGCCTCCGATCAACGTAACACCAGTTTGTGTGTCTTTGGACTATGGAGTGTAAGGTGGTGCATAGTGGCATTGAAGCACCACCTGTTCCACCATGCTGCCCACACTGACTTCTGCAAATAATGATATATGACAACAAATTACCAAGGTCCATTTACTGCCTATGCTTTAGAAATTCAATAGTTGAAATCCAGCTTTTTTTGTACTTGTAAGATGTATTGACTGTGCCATATTCCTGGTATAGCAGCTGAGCAATGAAGCATTTCATGTTATAATGAAGGGAGATAGTTCTGATTTCATTGTCCTCAGTCTGGACAGATCAAACCAGGCCCGTGCATCTCCTCATCGAAGCAGTGAGATGTCGATGTGTCGTGCTTTGCTGCTTTTACACAGCGTTCATTCTGCCCCTGACTCCACAGCCTCAAAGGCTGAGGGGTCTTCTCTCATCACGTCGCTCTAATGAAGCCATTTGTACTAACAACAAATATGGCCGTCCTCTTGCTCGTCTCCTTTATCAACTCCACTCACAGCTGGTGTTCGGGGTGTGTGTTGTGTCTCTGCGTTGTGTATGGCCACGCATCATTAAAAATGCAGAAGCATCTCTCCGAATGCTGTCCTGACAAGCCACTCATGCTCATTGGATATCAGTCATTAAAATTTAGTGGAGAGGGGCAGAGCGCGGCCCGGGTGGGTGTCAGGTTCCTCGTTCGGGCTTTGAATGAATTTTTCAAAGTGCTGTTACCTCTGCAGGCACCGTCGCTGATGTCTCCGGGCTGCCTGTTCCGCTCTGACACTGCCGTTGTCTGTCGTTGTGTGGTGTCGTGGCTGAGGCGTGACACCAAAGCAGAATCAATAATAACAACAACAACATGAGTCATAGGATGGCTTTGCTCGTTCATTTGCTGCTGGTCGTGGAGCGGGCAGATTCTATTAAAGGTGAGTTTTTTATTTGTTATCTTGTTGGAGCAAAGCTTAAAGTTGAAGGGAGTGCTTTATCCTGCAGGCAGAGTTGGACCTCAGTTGATCAGATTTCAGTTTGTATTACATGTTCAGAGGTTCTATAGGTTGCAGGACAACTGAAACAGATAAGTGCAATAACCTTGGTTTTATATCTTTACTCTGTGCTGAAACCCTTCTTTTTATTATAAGGTGTCAAATGTGGAGGAGTCCTGGCGGCTCCATCCGGCAACATCTCCAGCCCAAACTTCCCAGGCCCGTACCCCTTCAACACTGACTGCTCCTGGCTGATAGTTGTGGCCGAGGGCTCCTCCGTCCTCCTCACCTTTCACTACTTCGAGTTGGAGTACCACGCCAACTGCGCTTACGACTACATCAGGATCTACAACGGCATATCGGAGGACCAGGGGAACCTTCTGGGGACATTTTGTGGTGACATCTCCCCACCTCAGTTCACCTCATCTTGGAATGTCATGTCCATCATCTTCCATTCGGACCGGCACGTGGCCCACAGCGGCTTCAGCGTCGGCTACAGAAAGGGTAACTTGTCAGAAGGTTTGATGCAATATGACATCAAGCTAACTGACCGAATCTTGATCAGACTTTTCTGGCATAGAAGTAACAGCATAACTCAAGGCTTGAAACATAGAGAAACATGAGAAACAATCTAGGGTCAAATTTAAAGCTCTTTGTAGTATAAAGTCACACAATATCATCATGCTCCCAATGCAAATGCTAGCATGATGATGGCTAGCTGCATGGTTTATCATTTCCATCTAAGTTTATTGTGCTAAAAATAGCTGGGAGTGGAAAATAGCATCAGCTGACGGCATTTGGTCATAGGCAAAAACATTAATTATGACCTAATGACAGCACTAAAGAAAGGTCGGAGGATATAAGTTATTGCAGCTGATCACTCAAGTCCAGGCACAGAGCAGGTAAAACAAGAAGATTGAATCAACAACACCAGAACGTACTGTGAAAAATTGTGCAAGTCAGGGAAGCCAATCAATAATACAATGAAATAATAATAAAGCCGGGTGACGTGGGGCAAGGAGTCCAGAGTTGCGTCCAGGTGAAGGTTGTTTGCAGGGGGCAGCAGGGGCTGTGTGGCTGTGGAGCCGGCTGAGTGCAGAGGATTACTGGGGGTCAGACAGAGATCAGAGGTCAGGGCTCAGGCCGACCGCCGTACAAACATCAGGCTGGGAACAAGCTGAGTCGGCCCAAAGTATGAATACCACTAAGGTAAGTCCACGCCCTGGTAGAGAAGAGGTGAACAAACCCGTCCTTGTAAACAAAAGCAGGTGAGCCGGATGATAGGATGATGAGTTGGTGGGGGGGGTGAACCGGAGGCCACGCCCAACCAGCAGGATACTGCCAACGAGGACAAACAGAGCAGGGACAGGGCAAACATGCACAACACAACCCCAAAACCAGGAAGTAATCACAGAGACATTAGTGTTCAGATTCCCATCAAGTCATTGGAACATCCTCCAGGGACCATGAATACATATGTACTAATGTCATGGTTTTTAGAATAGAAACTCGGAACCACAACTAACAATCATCCCCCGGGGACAAACTCTGTTGCTAAACCATATAAATAGATACAGCAAACTAAGTCACCAGTGTTCTACCAATGTTACATGTAACTACTTATTGTTGTGCCGTCCCGCCTGATAAACCAGATTCTTTCACTTTACCAGTAGTGTCCTCTCTGGAGTCTCCTGTATGTGAGTTTGTCTTTTATTGTCTGCAGACATGTGTGGTGGAGTCCTCACTGGCCTATCAGGTGTAATCGCCAGTCCGGGCTACCCTGAGGAGTACAGCAACAACGCTGACTGCTCTTGGACCATCCACGTGTCCAACACCAGCGTGGTCACCTTCGTCTTCCTGGACTTTCAGCTGGAAAACAACGAGGGATGTAATTTCGACTTTGTCGCATTGTTTGACGGCCCGACGGTCACCCATCGGCTCCTGGGCAAATTCTGCGGGGCAGACAAACCTCCCAACATAGTCACCACCTCCAACCAGCTTCTGGTGGTCTTCAAGTCTGACTTCAACATAGGAGGGCGAGGGTTCAAGGCGTACTACTACTCAGGTACCACGGTTTAATTAGGTTTAATAAACTCTTCACATTTTTTTTTGTTGTAAATGCAAGACTTGGCAATTAAAAGAGGACTTTGGTCAGTTCCCAACAATGTGAGGAACTTTGCCAGACTTGGAAGTTTAAACAAAGCAACATTTATTGACAAAGGTCTGATTCATTCACCCGTTCAGATGAGAACATTAGGAAAGAAAGCCAAGCGAGAACAAGCTATAGATCTGTAGAACAGCAAAGACTTTTCTGGGGGAATTTAATTTGACTAAAGCACAAGGGAACTTAAACACTTCTGTTGCCAGAGTCTGCACAGTGGTGATAATATCCAGCTTCCACTGATACACACATCATAAACTTATAGAGCGAATTGAGCACATGGATATACATCAATATGATAAGAACTACCTAAAGTGACAGAAACCATCTGTGAGAACAATGTAGTTCATATATATTTTGACTTTTAACCTTTTCCCATATTCCATCTGTTAACATGGAGGAGACATGGTTTGGGACCAGTGCTGCAGCCAGCCAGCAGGAGGCCATTCAGATGCTTAGGCTTAACTTTTGGGGAGCAGTCATATTAGTTTCATTCTGTGGTGTGGTCCTGAGGCATCAGTCTTCAGTCAGATGCCTCAGGACCACACCACAGAATGAAAACGATATATAAAAACATTGTGAAAATGATATAATCTGAAGCATTCAAGAGTATTTACATGTTGACAAGGAACATTCAGCCATTTCCCTAGATCTCGGCCGAGCACAGTGTCCTGGATGAGCTGTTTCCTTTATGTCTCTGTGCTGAGATAAACTAAGAGGATGTTGGCTGTCGCTTCACATTTGTTACTCCTGAAACACGTATCGATCTTCTCATCTACCTCTTGGCAAGAAGGGAACTGAACTGAGCACCATGTAGAAGACGATTACAAATTAAAACGAGTTGGCTAACTTGTCTGATCTACTGTACCTTTCCCAGGCGAATGCCAGCAATTCCTGTCAGCTGTGAGCGGCAACTTCAGCAGCCCACATTTCCCCAGCATCTACCCGAACAACATCAACTGCCACTGGAGCATCACTCTGGCGGTCGGATATCGCATCAAGCTCTTCTTCCCCGTGATGGACCTAGAGGATCGCAACAGCCTGTCGGACGAGTGCGACTATGACTCTGTGGCTGTTTACGACGGGGACAGTCAGACGGACGCCCTGCTGGGACGCTGGTGTGGCAGAGAGCATCCTTCCTCTCTCATCTCCAAGGGTAACAAGCTGCTGGTGGTGCTCAGCACAGACAGAAATGAAGCTCACAGAGGGTTCACGGCATCTTATCTTGGAGGTAATACTGGATTAAAGGGATAGTTCACCCAGAAATTAAAATGCATTCGTTATTGAGTCACCACTATGCCGATGGAGGGGTGTGAGTCCACAAAACTCTTTTGGAGTTTTAGGGGTAAACAGCAATGCAGCCAAATCCAATACAATTGAAGTAAATGGTGACCGACTCTACTGCTTCTGTGGTGTCATCCAAGTGTCCGGAAGCCCCACATTTAAATTTGACTCATGTTTTTAGCCTAACTATCCGCTGTTATCCATGTTTACGCACAAACACTTCACCCACTCCTCCATCGGCATTCTCTTGAGTATATGGGGAGTAAAGTAACATTTTTGGGGGAACTATCCCTTTAAGCACGATATCAAATTTTCATGAATTGCGATTTACCATTACCATTTATCATTATCCCTACTATTGTCTGAAATTCTAAATGATTATCTCTACAAAATACTCTTTCCCATGTTGATCTTAAAAAAAGTAACCTGTCTTTTTTCCCCTTCAATCCAAGTGGTACCGGTAAACGTTAGCTGTACCAGATCAGAATTCACCATTTTGATACCCCAGCAGTCCTTACCTCAGCTGGACCGTGAGAGAATCTACCTGGGGAACCCGACCTGTGCCGCCCAGTTAACGGCCACCTCCTATAAGATCCTCGCTCAGTTTGTCAACTGTGGTACGGCCGGCCAGGTGACGAGCCACAATCTCACCATTAAAAGCAATGATTCACCCTGTAGCAGGTTAAGACAATGACCTGTAACTTGCTTCTGTTTAAACTGTAACTCCTGATCCCGTGCAGAAACACCAGAACATCACCGTGCTGGTGAACAAGCTCTACATCGACTTCTCTGACGGGAAGCAGCAGAATTTGCAAGAGTACAAGGTGCAGTGCGACGCCCTGCGGAAGATAGCATCAGTGTCCCTCATCACGGCTGAGGAGCAGCGTCTGGAGGAACAGGCCCAGCAAACTGACCACAGCGGCGGTGACCACCCAGCGCATCAGGACACCGAACCTCACGATTTGAGCGATATCGTCTTCATTAGCATCTGCGTTCTGGCTGTTATCCTCATGGTGATAGCTATTGTTTGGCTGGTGTTGCTGTAGTAATATGTTAATAATGTTCATATAGTCTTATTCAGCTCAAGAAAGGACTCCAATGGTTAAGCTGTGATATTTAAAATCATATTTTATATAAAAAGGGTTGAAAAATGTATAAGAACAAAGCATCTATCATAAATGATCACAATTGATTCAACATTATCATCACCACCAACAATAAAATGTATTTTCTTGATAATGACTCATGCATTGTTCAAAAACAGTGCAAGAGTATGTGCCACAAAATGTAAAAATATTTTGTATTTCCTTTGCAGAAAATAAAGAAAAATTAAATAAAAACGCAGAGTCTCTGAAATGCAGTCAGCAGGCAAATCCTTGTTCTTCTTCAGCTATTTCTTGTATTTGGAAACCACCTGGTTAACTGATAATGTCTTGTCCTTCACTTGAGCTCGGGTCTCAGGGTTGTGCTTGAAGGCAAACACCAGCGCTCGAACAGTCCGTCTGTATGAACCGCTGACCAACCGGGAGCTCCGGTGAAACACCTCTCTCTCCATGACGTCTATAAGACCCGAATCCTCCTGGGAGCCAGAGATATGAGAAGAGAACACAAACATTACTTTAACAGTTACCTTTACCTTCATATGCATGTTTCTGAATGAATCCGCCATTGATCAAATAGCTACAGAGTAAATGTGTTTTTTTTAAATCAAATAAGTGATATGAAAAAATGGGGATGAATTTGAGTTACAATAGCAGAAAAGCCTAGATTCAACTTTAACTCTACTCAGTCTTAAACAGTGATGAATACAGAAGTGCTGGATCTTATTTGATAGAGTTAAAGACTTAAAATTACTACAGCATAAAGTGTTTTCTTATACGAAAAGGGGAAAAAGTTGCAATTTGCATACGTTTGTTGTGATTTTACCTCTAATGCCCAACAAAAAGAAAGAAAACTAAATGTGACTCGAGCTAGGTTATGTAGTCTATACATGATGTAGATTACAGATGAGCAGTGGAATAGAAAGGAGTTGAATACAAGTGCTTTTACCGAGCTGCTCTTCCTCACCTTGACCTCCAGGGCCTCAGACATTAGTCTTCTGGCATTGCTCCGGAGTCCTTCAGATTGTTTGTCGGAGCGCACCTCAATAGACGGCTTATTGGAATTCTCCCTGACGAATGTCCTCCAGTCGCTGTAGACCTTTGCTGCCATTGTGCTCACCTCAGGGTCCAGATGCTTTCGCATTTTGTTCACAGTGTGACCTTAGAGGAGACAGATTTTCATTTGGTGCTAAACTTTGTAATATAACAGGTCTGGTATGTACGAGGCAAACATTTAAAAAAGCTAAGCTGCAACAGAGCAGTGAAATTTACTGACTGTTCAATATATATATGGTTTTAATTGACTCAGCAAACTGAAAATTAAGTGCATATATAATAAAGCCTGACCGATATATCTACAGGACGATATGAGCCTTCTTATAGAATAAACAGTGCAGCATAGCTGTACATTTGTGTTTATGTTTTACATTTAAAATATTTCAGGTTCTATATTTATTTATATGTATTTATATTGTCTTATGTTTTATAGATAAGCAGATATTTGCCCAATATGTTGGTATTGGAAAGTGTTGTGTCCCTAAAATTGTACAAACATCAGGCCGCTCCTCATTGGAATTGGTTTTACTTTTTGTGATTAATTATATGTGCTTTACATTCCTGGTTGATTTGTTTTGAACTCATGTGCATTGTCTTAGATCATTGTAAGATGATATATGTTGTAGAAGGTGATATATGAATGAAATCTATAATCAACAGCACCCAGGGACATGTGGATCTCTTCATTCTCACCTATCTTCGTGGACCGGAGCACCTGAGTGGACGGGATCTTCTTGCCCAGTTCGGTCAGGGCTGTCATCAGGTTGTCTTTGCTCTGCTCAGGAAGCTCCAACATGGCTTTGTATCTCATGATGTCCTCGATCACAACAACCCTCTGTGGATCACACAGTCAGTAAACACGAGTAAATAAACCAGTCTCCTTTAGACACACCGGTTCCACTGATTCTCTCACTCACCCTCAGAGACTCGATGGTGGTTTGCTTGTAAACCTTCTCGTTGCTTTTGGATTTAGCAGCTGGTCCTCCTCTGGGAAGCTTCACCACGAACTTGTCCATCTTCACGGGGGGGGAGAGAGACAGCCAAGTCTGGCTCAGTGCTAAGTTCAAGCTATAAGATGCTAACCCAGCTGTTAGCCCCACCGAGCTAACGCTGTCATTTAAAATTAAAGGTTCCAGACGCTTGGATCAGCTCGTACAATTATGTTATGTTTGGCTAACAGCTAAAAGCTAACAGCTAACAGCGGCTCAGATGCTATAGTAAACAGAGGAGGCTAATGGTGTATTCAAGTGCTGTCGGAAAAACAGAAACGTACATTGATAGATGGATAGATATGATAGACAGACAGACAGACAGACAGACAGACAGACAGACAGGCAGACAGACAGATAGATGTTTTTATGTTTACAGCAGGTGCAACGACAAGGTTGTGCCGCAAAGAAGTATAGGACATGGGGCATTTTAACTCCTTTCCTTTCCCAAAGGATGGTCCGATGTTTCCTCCGTTAAGGAGATAAGTCAGGACGCAATGAGGCTCATTTCCTTACCCTTCAGAAAATTCTTTACTTAGGGAGGATCCTGAGCAAAATGGACAATTCTACTGCAGCCCCCCTTGTGTGAGGGTGAAATCGATCAATTTACGAGGAGCACCCAAACACAGCCAAACGCGAACCTCGCGGGGTCTCGCGAGACGACGGAGCGATTATATAGGCGGAAGTGCTGTTCCGTGTTTATTTAGGTTTTCAGGGACAAGATGGGGAGCGTGTCCTGCTTTGTGTGCGTCTCCGGACTCCTCGCGCTCCTGTCCAGCGCGTCTGCCACGGCGGACGTGTTCGAGAGCGTCCTGGGAAACAGCGCGTCCTGCCACCGGTCGTGTGAGCTGACGTACAGCCTGCACACCTACCCGCGGGTGAGTGTTGTCAAACCCGCTGCTCCTCCGCTAGCCGCAGCTAACGTGCGCGGGCCTGCGTGGCTCATTGTTTGTTTTTATAAAAAGAACGAGCTGTTTGTTTGTTTGTTTGCGAGGAGCGTCGAACGTGGAGCTGCTCCCCCGTGTTTACCCGATGCGTCCCGAGCTCACCTCGCCCCCGTGCTCTTGTTTTGCAGGAAGAGGAACTCTACGCCTGTCACCGAGGCTGCCGTCTCTTCTCTATCTGCCAGTTCGTCCGTGACACCGAGGATCTGAATCAGACCAAATCCGAGTGTGAATCCAGTGAGCCACGCACCACTCGATCCCACCACACGTGACCTGTCAGGCCCGTGGGCTCCTACTGTAAACACATACTTTCAAAAACACACACCCGATGAGCCTGATGTGTACACACTCCAGCACATAATAATAATAACAACAAGGAGGCTTGCTCCTAATCACCGGTTGTCTCTAATCCTGTTTCACCATCTGTCCCTTGTCCTCACTTGTGCACCTATACTCCTGCAGCCTGCCGAGAAGCCTACACTCAGTCTGATGAGCAGTATGCATGCAACCTGGGCTGTCAGAGCCAGCTTCCCTTTGCAGAGCAGCGCCATGAGCAGGTACGAGTATAAACCACTGTGCAAGAGAGAAGAGACAACACTCTATTGATCACACACGTTCACAAAGTCATTTGTCGCACAAGTCAGGATGAGGTAAATGAGAGAATTGGAGAAGGCATACGAGTGAAAATGAGAAGATACAGTATTTGTACACAATGTACACTTCACCCCAGAAATAGTTTTGTACTGAAATACACTTGAGTCATGTGCAGTTGCACAGGGATGTCATGTGTATTTGTTCATTAGTATAAGGATATGTTGTAATGTGTGTATCCTTATATAAAGGAAGGTGTAGAATACACAGAGAATAAGTATAAAATGCTCCACATATATTTCTCTATATAAATGGACCATGGTATACTAAATCACATAACATTGTATAAAGTACAACTATGAAAAATATATACATACAGGTGTACATTCACAATAGTTCACAATATAATATGAATGTAAAGTTATGCAGGTAGAGTTTCACAGTAAGAGGATTAATGTGGAATAATATTCTTGTAATATGATATTATTGGTATATGGGTGAAATGCTGAGGTCACTAATGTGCGAAATAAGAAATATAAATGTTGCAAGTCATGCTAATTAGTTGTGATATGAGAAGACAGTGCAGCAGCATATGATCTTTATGGATCTCCCCTTGAAAACAATAGTATTCACAGTAGTTGTTTTTCAGTTGGAGGCCATGATGCCAAGGATTCACATGCTCTACCCCCTCACCTTGGTGAGAGGATTTTGGGATGATGTCATGAGCCAGGCTCACACCATCATCACCTCCACATGGACGTTCTACCTCCAAGCTGATGATGGCAGAGTTGTCATTTTCCAGGTATAGAACTGAATTTTGGAGGTGATTTAATCTCATGTCTGTGATGCAAACGTGCCTAATACTGTTACTGAGGAAATGTAATGAAGGAACCTATTGCAACACATTCTTCTTTGTTTAACAGACTGAACCACAAGTCAAGTTTTTCTCCCAGCTTGAAACTGGTAAAAGAAGTTAAGGAGGAACCAGAGAAGAGCCGTAAGCCTTTCTTTCAAATTCTCTTCATTTCCACTTGAGGGGTAAAGCTAGTGATATTATGTACCTATTATGTGTCTTATTTTTAATACATTTTATAAAATGCATCAATACAGACCAAAAATGTATCCCAGCTGGAGCCATGTTACAGTGGGTTTTTCTAGTGCAATCATTGAGGACATCAATGGCTGCTGCTGTGATGCGTAATAGAACTGGTTTTAGAACCACATTTACTTTGGCTGAGGGAACAAGTTGAGTGACATGAGGAATGTCTAATTGTTGGTCTTGGAATATTTTCTAAAAGTCTACCTCGATAAACTGGTTAAGTCACTGAGCCTTTTTAAGATGACAGGATATAAGTAGAAGAACACGTGTTCTGAAAGATGCAGCACAAAGACAAATTGTATGTTTGTGGATTTGAAAGTAACTCTAATTTCTCATTTTCTAGCCCCTTCGTTGAGCAGCCCACTTTACAAAGAGTACCATCGCACTTTAATCCAGGAGAGGGACAGAGACATGCCCGGCGGCGACCGCAGCTACGATGTCGAATACAACATCTTCAGCTGTCTGTCAAGGTCAGTTTCATTACATCTGTCTCAAGCGTTCACTTTGACTCGAGGAAAGAGGTCAGAGGTCGTTATGAGAGCAAATCATTGGGCTTCATGCATCTCTACAATAAAACAATATTTCACCCATTTCAAAGATGTATAAAATCAATATGTGGCAGTTGGTGTTTTGATTGTGGCCAGAAGTGGATCAATGTGCATGAAACGTATCGAATTGTAATGATTAGTAGACCAGGTCTGAACAGGGTTAGTCAATAGAGCCTGAAGAGAAGAAGTCATTTCAGTGGAACCACACAAACAAATGATTTGTACTTCCTCGTCAGGAACCCGTGGCTGCCAGGGTGGATCCTGACCACAACTCTGGTCCTGTCTGTGCTGGTCCTGATCTGGATCTGCTGTGCCACTGTAGCAACTGCTGTAGACCAGTATGTACCTGCTGAGGTAAGTTCTGTGCAGTCTGTGGTTAGCATGCACGCTCATCTGGGCACACAAATGTTTACGTAATGGTAGGGTGTTTAAATAGTCTGACGTGTATGTACAAATAGACAGAGACTGTTTAGCTCAGCATAAAAAGGAAATGAGGAAATGGCCGGGCTAACTCTGTCTGGAACAGTCTTTCTTTGAATCTTGTTAAAAAACCTTTGCAGATGTGGTACTTTTATTTATTTGTGATTTCCTCTTTGCCAGCTGTGATTTTCTTTGTACATTACTGTAACATTAGAATGACACTCAGGAGAGAGCATTAATTCCCCTTTATGAAACCACATATAAATTCACCACATCCGGATTTTTCTTTGGATCTGCCCCAAATTGCACAGACTCAGATTTTTTTCTTTCTTCATCCAGACCAATAATTGATCCTGAGTATCTTTTGTCCCTGACCAATACCACATCCTTCCACCAAGTTTCTAGGGAATCTGTGCTGTAGTTTTTATGTAATGCTGCTAATGAAGACAAAAACATAAAATCCTTGGTGGAGAAAAATACAGTGGAACGCTCTAGACCGTTTATATGGATCAAAAAGCTTTGTGACCGAATCACTCCTATACAAATGCGGCATGTGTACTCGTGAAGGAAAAGTATTAATCATTATATCACTCTCGCTCATCTTTTTACGTTCCCTTATTCCTAATATTAAGAAAGCAGCGTTAATGTTTCATACAATTGCCTCTAAAGAGCCCTCAGTTTCAGACCCTAGCTGTGAGGCAGATTTTCTTGCCATTTGTATTTCACCATTTAAGTAATTTCCTTTTTTGTCTCTCAGAAATTGAGCATCAATGGTGATGGCGACTTCATGAAGGAGCAGAAACTGATTCCATATCCAGCTTCCTCCCTGCTGATCGTCACCTCCACAGGGCCAGAGGACGAGGCTGGGCCACTCCCATCCAAAGTGGACCTGGGCAGGTCCAACATCTAGAAGCTAAAGCTGTAGCAGAGAAGGCACCTTTCCCTTCTTGAATAATCTTTAGATTATTTTTTATCCTCTGGTGCAAGGCCTGTACTTCTTGTGGTCGAGAACTTGCAGAACATTTTGTATAACGGATTTGTCTTGTCTTCCTTTGATGCTTTTAAAATTGGAGTGATGAAGAGTTTGTTTTTCTGTTTAATGTTATAATTGAGGCATTATAGTAAAGTGATGACCGTAAAAGTCATAGGTTTTGGGATTTCCTCATGTGTGCATTAGGTGTGTACTTATTTTACTAAATAATGTCCAAGTGAACTGCTTAACTTGAACTGATCCAGGTTTCCTCCACAATCCCAACTCTTGGTAATATTGATTGTACTAATGTTGCAGATTCACCCGGTTTGTTCTCATGTTTCTACTGCAGTAATTTTCAGATTATATTGACTTGTACAATAAAAGGTTATGCTCTTGATCTTAACAGTGATGGTACATGCAGTCGCTCTTTCCCACTTTGCAGTTTTTTTATTCATGTAATGATGGTTCACCATTAAATACAGTGGAGTGAAGGTGTTTGTATGGGTGCGACTTTATTTCAACCATTACACACCATAGCTAATTTTTG
Source organism: Pseudopleuronectes americanus (assembly GCA_038501795.1). Classification (NCBI taxonomy): domain Eukaryota; kingdom Metazoa; phylum Chordata; class Actinopteri; order Pleuronectiformes; family Pleuronectidae; genus Pseudopleuronectes; species Pseudopleuronectes americanus. Next base: position 18,081,270 of record CM076730.1, read on the forward strand.
TTTTGCAGTAAATAGCTGAGTAGACTTATTAAGAGTTGTGGATATAATCAAGGTCGGGAAATTGAATTCATTACATTACCCAAATACAGGCCCATTCTACACAACATTAGTAATAGGACCCAGAGAGACATCAAACACTAGAATTTCAAGTTACTTAGACTGAGACATTGAATATAACACAAAAAGCAAAACAATTTTGGAGCCAGGGTTAGGTTAACAGAGGGGCCTGGCCAGGAACAGATGGCTGGAGTGTTTTTGTGAACTAATATAAATGACATGGAAAATCATTACATGACAGGATTTGACTTTTAACAAGTAGCAAAGCATTTATTTGTAAGGCCATTTAACAAAAATTCGCCTGAGGAGAAAGGCTTGCTAGCCTTTTCTGTTTCCAATACCACCAAAAGACTTAGCTTGGTAGTTGACTCTTGAATCGCAGTTTGTCAGTGAATTTTTTTTTGCTGAGGCTGTAAATCAGTCTTCAATTGGACTTTAGAGAAAAAGCATTTTGTTGTCCACTCCGTGTTGAACACTCTGCACTCATTGTCCACTATTCGTTTCCTTGATCCGCTCATTTTACAGCAGGGCTCACAGGGCAAAGCGAAAAAGTGAAGGGAGATCATGTGCCCTTTCGAGCCCTAAACACGAGACTCCCGGTCGAATTTTTTCCAAATCAATTTACAATAAGTGCAATCAACCCCGAGGGTACAAACCCAGAACAACAAGAATCAAGAAAGTACAATTTCTTCAAGCCAGTCAAGTCAGGAGACATCCAAAAGAAAGGAGACCTACAACAACGGGAGCAGTAATCAAAAATGCTTTCAGCCACAACGAATAAGGTTGTTCCTCCTCCTGAGGAATCACTGTCATCAATTCCTCTTGCAGATTGTGATCACAGTCCTCGGCTTTCTTTCTGCTAAGTTCTAGCTGAGCTTCCTCCAATTGGTCCTTCAGATCACGGACTGATTTTCTCAAATCCTCTGTGAGTAAATGCTGCTCCTCTATGGTTTTCTGACAGTCCTCAATTTCCCTGCTTTGCTTTGTTATGAGCTCATCTTTATGGAGGATGAGCAAATCAGCTTCATGAAGTTGGCACAAAAGATTTCGCTCGCTCCTTTCGTTCTCTTTGAATCGTTTGTCTCTCAGTGACTCAAGTCGGGCCACTTCAGCCCTAAGGATGCTATTCTGCCGAAACAGGACTTCATGTTCCTTTCTTTTCTCTAACAAAGATGTCGACTGAGTCAGCTCCTGTGTTCTCTTCACTTCATCCTTGATGACTTCCTTTGCATCATCTAATTGGGACTTAAGAGTAAATAACTCTGCTCTCTCGTTCTGTTTCTCAAGTTCACAATTCCTGATCTCTGCATGTTGAGCCTCTTGTCTCAGACTTGCCTCTGCCACCAACAGAGCATCTTTGATTGATGGGCTGTGTGAGATTTCCTGTTCATCATGCACTGTTTCCACCAGTTGTGTGTTCTCTGTCCACAGTGTCCCCGCCAGCTGCTGTAATTCAGCCGGCTCCTGATGTAGCTCTGGATTTGTAATGCAGATACAGCTCTTCCCAGACGCGTCTTCACTCTGTGGCATGGTAATGCTATGCATTGTTTGATATCTCTGAAGCTTTTAAGCTGTCTTGTACCACACTGCTCGTAATACTCGTACTGCTGTTTGTCATTCCACTTGGTTCTTCTTGTTTGTTTGTTATTTAGGGGGGAATACGACATCATAGGACTGTGGCATACACATAAACTGTATATATTAACGGCCTACATAGTCAAAGGACAGGGGTGCACAAAATCAAAGGAGTGGTACTGGTATTTCCTCCAGGAGCGTTGCTCAACACAGTGGATGGCGTAATGCACCATGATGTTGGCAATAAACTAACAGGGAGTGCACGAAGGGTCAGAATGCGCTTCATGTCAATATCCACTTGTTCCTTGAATAAAAGGAAAAGTAATTATACATGATTCAAACTTTAGATTTTTATAAAAACCTGAAGAAATAATTTTTATCTTCCGAGATAAACAGGGCATAGCTTCTTCGTCAACAATGCAGTTGTAAGCCAGTCCGCTGGTCAGGACAGATCCAACAATAAGGAAAACTACAACAACGATCACAGTACACAAAAATGCTTCCAGCCACCACGAATAAGGTTGTACTTCCTCCTGAGGAATCACTGTTTTCAATTCCTCTTGCAGATTGTGATCACAGTCCTCCGCTTGCTTTCTGCTAAGTTCTGGCTGAGCTTCCTCCAATTGGTCCTTCAGATCACGGTAGATTTTCTCAAATCCTCTGTGAGTAAATGCTGCTCCTCTATGGTTTTCTGACAGTCCTCAATTTCCCTGCTTTGCTTTGTTATGAGCTCATCTTTATGGAGGATGAGCAAATCAGCTTCAAGAAGTTGGCACAAAAGATTTCGCTTGCTTGTCTTCAGCGTTTCGTTCTCTTTGTATTGTTTGTCTCTCAGTGACTCAAGTCGGGCCAGTTCAGTCATTACGAGGCTATTCTGCCGATTCAGGACTTCTTCATGTTCCTTTCTATTTTGCAGTGAGTTGGTCAACTTTTTGACTTCTGCCTTTTCATTCTCCATCAGAGATGTCGACCGAGTCAGCTCCTGTCTTCTCTTCACTTCATCCTCGATGGCTTCCTCAGCATCATCGGGACTTAAGAGTAAATAACTCTGCTCTCAATCTGGAAATCTCTTTCAGTTGATGTTCGTTCTTTTTCTGAAGTTCACAATTCCTGATCTCTGCATGTTGAGCCTCTTGTCTCAGACTTTCCTCTGTCTCCTGCAGATCATGCACTGCCACATACAGAGTGTTTTTGACTGTCTCCAGCGTATCTGTCTGATTCTCATATTCAGACAACCTCTGTGATAGCTTCAAACAGGTACTGTATTAGTAATATTCCTGTTGTGTTGCCAACAGATTTCTGTTGTCCGTATTCAGCATCTGAACGTGGTTCTCAAATTCAGCCATCCTCTTCAAAAGGTCATGACAGATACTGCTCTTGCAGCTTTCCTGCAGAGTCAGCATTCTTGCAATTGCATCGTCTTTCTTTGTCTGCAGCATCTTAAATAGGTCCTCAAGGTCAGCTGTCTTCTGTGTTATCTCATAGTAGGTAGTGCAGTGGTAGATTTCCTCTCCATTATTCCCTGTTTCTTTCCACCAGTTGCTTGTTCTCTGTCCACAGTTTCCCCACAAGCCGCTGTAATTCAGCCAGCGCCTGATGTAGGTCTGGATTGGTAATACAGAAGCAGCTCTCCATGGCATGGTAATGCTATGCATTGTTTGTTATCTCTGAAGCTTTTAAACTGTCTTGTACCACACTGCTCGTAACACTCGTACTGCTGTTTCGCTGACCAGTTGCTTTACCGTGTTTAATTTTTTTTAACCTTTTTAAAGTTATTAATAGTTACTGAGAAATCACGTGGAGCTAAACATCCATGCTAACATCCTAGCTCCATGTAGCAGAATAGTAGAGAATAGATGCGAGCCTTCCCAGTGAGTAACCACACTGAACGGAGTCCTGTTCAATCGAAGGAGAGCACCTGTTTTTGTTTCAAGAGCATCAATCCTTTCGTCCAACGAATGGTAGGACTGACAGGAACCTTCATTACTTCGACTAGAAGTTCGTGTGAACATAGGATTTCATGGTAAGAGTGAACATCTCAGATCTACAGAGTGTTTCTACCTCAAGTGGAATTTACGAACTTTACAACGTGGTTGTAAGAAAGAATCCGTCTGAACTTGTTAACAAGTCAGTTACTACACACTGAACTGGATTTGACATCAGTTCAAAATTCAAAATTAAACAGAAGTCAAACTAGGAATGATAAACCCAAAATAGGAAATGGTAAATCTTTTCTTTTCCTAAAAGAAAAAGATTGAACTTGAATTTAATTCATTTGAAGATTTGTATGTAACTAATATCCATACAATGCAATACAATCAATATCAAGAATAACATTCAAATGTCAAAAGAACACATTCTAAACATACTGTGAATGTAATGGTGTTAATCCAGTTCAGTGTGTAGTAACTGACTTGTTAACAAGTTCAGACGGATTCTTTCTTACAACCACGTTGTAAAGTTCGTAAATTCCACTTGAGGTAGAAACAGTCTGTAGATCTGAGATGTTCACTCTTACCATGAAATCCTATGTTCACACGCACTTCTAGTCTGCACCTTAGTCCCGCACGTGCCCATAACTCTCTTACTGTATATATTGTTGTTTTTATATTGCTGTTTTATGTACAGTGCACCAACTACACCACAGCAATTTCCTGTATGTGCAAAAATACATGACAAATAACATCTAACAATCTAACATGTGTGTTATATGTTAGTTGTATTATACATGATTCAAACTTTAGATTTTTATAAAAACCTGAAGAAATAATTTTTATCATCCGAGATAAACAGGGCATAGCTTCTTCGTCAACAATGCAGTTGTAAGCCAGTCCGCTGGTCAGGACAGTTCCAAAAATAAGGAAAACTACAACAACGATCACAGTAAACAAAAATGCTTTCAGCTAATCCCACAGTTGTTCACACGTTTTTCATATCTGAGAGTTAGCTTAGCAGTTAGCAATGAGTTCGCTCTTTGGCTGAGTCTCATCTTAATTCAGGGACTGTGCGCCCGTCTTCTCCGCCTCGACTCCTCCACACCGGGCCCGCGGCTTTGCTTTCCCACGCACTCATCTTCTCCTCCAGGGAAACAGCGTCGTGTCGACTTCAGCAAGTTATTTAAACCGAAAACAGAGTCACTCGTTCTGAGCTTACTTAATACGACCCTCTCATGTCTGCGGCAGACAGTGTCTGCATTCATAAGGCTGTGATTGGACGAGCGCATCAGGTGATGATGCAAACGACTGAGGCGAGGTCTTCATAGTAAGCTTCACAACTGTCCTTTTCATCTTAAAGCAGCGGTTAATTTTATATTGGATGAGGATGTGACACAACAGATATGCTTTATTAGAAGCACAGTGTTTTGGTGTCAGCAGAAAGACTTCTTTTAGGAAACTGTACAGTGGTGCCACTCTCTCCATTTCAACATTTTGTCTTGGATGATGTTGACAGGCAAGCAATGTTATCAGTGTATCATCAGATGTATCCTGAAAACTGTATAACTGATGTTAACTGTTTTGCAATGACATGTAAAAGGGTAACGCATTTGAATGTTACATACTCCATAGATGGAACTAGATCAGAAAGGTCAGCATATGTTTATGCTAAGTGGTGTGCAAACACTTACAGTTTTGAGGAACCCATCCTTGACCCTTTAACCGAACAACGACCAGGTATTATGAAGCAGTTCATAGTTCTTAATGTCATGAGAAAAAATGTGCTGCAATTAAACATGTCCTTGCCCAGGTTTCCTGGCTTCATCCCCATCCGGACAGATATTTTTATGGAAAGCCAGTAGAAGTTTGGAGCTTACAGGGAACAGACACATCATATCCAGCATCATTTCTTCCTGTTGAGCGGATGCTGGTAGATGTGTGGTTAGCACATCCACTGTGCATTTAACCAGCACAATTGAAAAAGTGACTGTAATCATGCCCCTCTGTACAGTGGTTGAGATTTAGGATTGTGTGTTGAATAATAATAAAATGCTGAAATAATGTGCATTGTTTCAATTTTTTTTCATAGCATTGATTTTGCTCGTGGTATACAATGTAATTAATTATAGCACACTTACTTACTTAAGAACAATTCACAATTTCAGGTTTTCTATTTATTTTGAATCCTGGCATATACGCCAGATAGTTTAGATAGAGGTGTTATCTGCTCTGAGGGAAACTATCCGGATTTGCATTTGCAAAGCGCAGAGCATTGTCATTGGCATGTGAAAGCCTCCCATAGGCTTAAGAGAAGGGGGGGTCACCTCCCAACCTTCTCAGGCTTGAAAAACTGCAAGAATCTGGTAGCAGAGAATTCTCCAGGAATTTCCTACGCCATATTCGGGCACAAATTCTTTTTTTCATGCAGTGTTGTATTGACATACACCACATACATAACACATACACTTATTGACATACACCGCACACATTCCTTATACCTTTTTATTACACTCTGTAGAACAGTCAACACTTTATATCACACATCCCAGCTCCCTGTTTCAATTCACACACAGATAATGAGCAGACCTTGGCCTAAAATCTCTCCCACACAACACACTAAGGCAGCTGCTCTGAGACAGCAACATTATGACCTCTGGTAACCCCGACAACGGCGGGCACGTACAGATTCCTCATCACGCAGGAGGAAGGCACTGCCCCGTGTAGATGCAGCAGCTTCTATCTAGTCTTGACCAATCCAAGAAAAACCTCTGTCACGCCCAGTACATCAAATATATAACCTACGGTATGTGCGCACTCTGTCTAGCCGTCTCTTTTCCTGTGCAGCCTGCTGCGCAGCATTAGATGCCCATGCATGTCCATTTGCTGAACACCGCGGTTTCCTGACCTGTGACCTCTGAATAAACTTGCTTAATTTTAACTTGAGAACGACGACTCCTCTCCTTTGATTTCCACCCGCAACAGTTGTTTGTTCTCTGTCCACAGTTTCCCCGCCAGCTGCTGTAATTCAGCCAGGTCCTGATGTAGCTCTGGATTGGTAACACAGATACAGCTCTCCTCAGACATGTCTGCACTCTGTGGCATGGTAATGCTATGCATTGTTTGTTATCTCTGAAGCGTTTTAAACTGTTTTGTACCACACTGCTCGTAATACTCGTACTGCTTTTTTGCTGACCAGTTGCTTTAATGTGTTTTTTTTTCCTTTGAAAAGTTACTGAGAGTTACTGAGAAATCTACATGACGAATAAAAGAATTCTGATTCTGATTCTAACATGTGTGTTATATGTTAGTTGTATTGTAAATCTGTCATATGGTACCTATTTGTTATTCTATCTAAAACAACTCACTTGTTCTATTCTTATATAAAAGAAGCCGGCATTTCAACTAATTCTATGGTTTCTGGTGTGTTCACTATATGTATATTTCCATTGTTTAACTATTTAACTGCTCCTATGAATCTAGACTCTGGTCCTGTTTACCTACTTATCTGCATCTAGTAGTAAGTGTTACACACTGAATCACAACACATCACACATGATGTTTAAGTCCTTTGCTTCAGGAAATTTTATTAAACTGGACATTTTGGAATTTCAAATAAATTCCCTTGATGGAGGTTTTCTGTCTTGTTTAAAAGGGAGGTGGGTAAATATTGGAGATTGGCTGTAAAAAATGGCAATAAAAGTTGCTGTTGTAAGCCAGTCCGCTGGTCAGGACAGATCCAAAAATAAGGAAAACTACAACAATAATAAGAGTAAACAAAAATGCTTTCAGCCACCACAAATAAGTTTGTTCCTCCTCCTGAGGAATCGCTGTTATCAATTCCTCTTGCAGATTGTGATCACAGTGCTTGGCTTGCTTTCTGCTAAGTTCTAGCTGAGCTTCCTTCAATTGGTCCTTCAGATCACAAACTGATTTTCTCAAATCCTCTGTGAGTAAATGCTGCTCCTCTATGGTTTTCTGACAGTCCTCAATTTCCCTGCTTTGCTTTGTTATGAGCTCATCTTTATGGAGGATGAGCAAATCAGCTTCAAGAAGTTGGCACAAAAGATTTCGCTCACTTGTCTTTAGCGTTTCGTTCTCTTTGAATCGTTTGTCTCTCAGTGACTCAAGTTGGGCCAGTTCAGCCATAACGAGGCTATTCTGCCGATTCAGGACTTCTTCATGTTCCTTTCTATTTTGCAGTGCGTTGGTCAACTTTTTGACTTCTGCCTTCTCCATCAGAGATGTCGACCGAGTCAGCTCCTGAATTCTCTTATCTTTATCCTCGATGGCTTCCTTAGCATCATCTAATAGGGATTTAAGAGTAAATAACTCTGCTCTCAATCTGGAATTCTCTTTCAGTTGATGTTCGTTCTGTTTCTCAAGTTCACAATTCCTGATCTCTGCATGTTGAGCCTCTTGTGTCAGACTTTCCTCTGTCTCCTGCAGATCATGCACTGCCACATACAGAGTGTCTTTGACTGTCTCCAGCGTATCTGTCTGGTCCTCACATTCAGCCAACCCCGGTAAGGGATTCAAACAGGTACTGTAGTTATAGTATTCCTGTTCTGTTGCCAACAGATTTCTGTTGTCCATATGTAGCGTATGAATGTGGTTTTCAAATTCATCCATCCTCTTCCAAAGTTCATGACAGGTACTGCTCTTGCAGCTTATCTGCAGAGTCAGCATTCTTGTAATTGCATTGTCGATCTTTGTCTGCAGCATCTTAAATAGGTCCTCAAGGTCAGCTGTCTTCTGTGTTATCTCATAGTCGGTAGTGCAGAGGTAGATTTCCTCTCCATCATTCCCTGTTTCCACCAGATTTTTGTTCTCTGTCCACAGTTTCCCAGCCAGCTGCTGTAATTCAGTCAGCTCCTGATGTAGCTCTGGATTGGTAACACAGAAGCAGCTCTCCTCAGACATGGAAGCGTCTTCACTCTGTGGCATTGTATTGCTATGCATTGTTTGTCTCTGAAGCTTTTAAACTGTCTTGTACCAGACTGCTCGTAATACTACTACTGCTGTTTGTCTGACCAGTTGCTTTAGATCAAAGATTGTCATTCCACTTGGTTCTTCTTCTTTGTTTGTTACTTAGGGGGAATACAACATCATAGGACTGTGGCATACACATAGACTGTATATATAGAGGGCTTACATAGTAAAAGGACAGGAGCACACAAAATCAAAGGAGAGGTACTAGTATAGTATTTCCTCCAGGAGCGTTGCTCAACACAGTGGATGGCGTAATGCACCGTGATGTTGGCAATAAACCAAACAGTTTCAGTATACCTTTGTATATACCCCCAAGCGATTTCGGTTGTTTTGTATAGATTTCTGCTCGGCAATAATGTTATTAAAGTCATTTTAATGTAACAGTAGGGTAGATTTAGTTAATGAGATATTTGAGACCCTGTATAGATTTCTAAATATGAATGTTGTACTTTTTTTGTGGGCACACAGAGGAATAAAGGGTAGTGATGGGAAGTTCTGATCATTTTATCGACTCGGTTCTTTGAATCTCGTTCAGTAAAATGAACAAACCTTTTTTTGATTTTATTGATCTGGACTTCTTGGAATTTCAAATAAATACCCTTGATGGAGGTTTTCTGTCTTGTTTAAAAGGGAGGTGGGTAGATATTGGAAATAGGCTGTAAAAAATGGCAATAAAAGTTGCAGTTGAAAGCCAGTCCGCTGGTCAGGACAGATCCAAAAATAAGGAAAACTACAACAACGATCACAGTAAACAAAAATACTTTCAGCCACCACGAATAATGTTGTACTTCCTCCTGAGGAATCACTGTTATCAATTCCTCTTGCAGATTGAGATCACAGTCCTCCGCTTGCTTTCTGCTAAGTTCTAGCTGAGCTTCCTCCAATTGGTCCTTCAGATCACGGGCTGATTTTCTCAAATCCTCTGTGAGTAAATGCTGCTCCTCTATGGTTTTATGACAGTCATCAATTTCCCTGCTTTGCTTTGTTATGAGCTCATCTTTATGGAGGATGAGCAAATCAGCTTCATGAAGTTGGCACAAAAGATTTCGCTCGCTTGTCTTTAGCATTTCCTTCTCTTTGAATCGTTTGTCACTCAGTGACTCAAGTCGAGCCAGTTCAGCCAAAAGGAGGCTATTCTGCCGATTCAGAACTTCTTCATGTTCCTTTCTATATTGCAATGCGTTGGTCCACTTTTTGACTTCTGACTTCTCTAACAGAGATGTCGACCGAGTCAGCTCCTGTGTTCTCTTCACTTCATCGTTGATGACTTCCTTTGCATCATCTAATTGGGACTTAAGAGTAAATAACTCTGCTCTCTCGTTCTGTTTCTCAAGTTCACAATTCCTGATCTCTGCATGTTGAGCCTCTTGTCTCAGACTTGCCTCTGCCACCAACAGAGCATCTTTGATTGATGGGCTGTGGGAGATTTCCTCTCCATCATGCACTGTTTCAACCAGTTGTGTGTTCTCTGTCCACAGTTTCCCCGCCAGCTGCTGTAATTCAGCCGGCTCCTGATGTAGCTCTGGATTTGTAATGCAGATACAGCTCTTCCCAGACGCGTCTTCACTCTGTGGCATGGTAATGCTATGCATTGTTTGATATCTCTGAAGCTTTTAAGCTGTCTTGTACCAAACTGCTCGTAATACTCGTACTGCTGTTTGTCATTCCACTTGGTTCTTCTTCTTGTTTGTTAGTTATTTAGGGGGGAATATGACATCATAGGACTGTGGCATACACATAGACTGTATATATTAAGGGGCCTACATAGTCAAAGGACAGGGGTGCACAGGACATAATAGGATAGGAGCACACAAAATCAAAGGAGTGGTACTGGTATTGTATTTCCTCCAGGAGCGTTGCTCAACACAGTGGATGGCGTAATGCACCATAATGTTTGCAATAAACTAAACAGTTTCAGTATACCTTCATATATACTTCCAATCCATTTTGATGGTTTTGTATAGATTCCTAATCAGCAATAATGTTATTAAAGTCATTTTAATCTAACAGTAGGGTAGATTTAGTTAATGAGATATTTGAGACCCTGTATAGATTTCTAAATATGAATGTTTTTTTTTGTGGGCACACAGAAGAATAAAGGGCAATGAAGGGCTGGATCTTGACTAGGCTGAGGACAGGACCTACTGTTCCCTATAATACACTGAAACAGTTATACAGACACCCAACAAGATCATGTGATGAATGCTTTCTACAAGTCACTCACCTAAACAATTTCAGTTATTTGTGTCAGTTGAGCCTTTTGTGCACCAGGCCTGAACAGGGTTGTATTTCTAAGCCAAAACAAATCACAAACAAGGAAGTGAACAAATATTGAACTTTATTCAGAAAATAATTTTAAAAACTCTTAATATCACGTGGGACGTGCCTCAATAGCTATTCAACAGTTCAAGGTCTTCTGCAGTAAGAGCTGATGAGGGTGATCGTTTTGTTGGGGGGCTCAGATGTGAGCTGTCACATCCTTCTGACTGACGCTGCCTTTTTTTGATTCTGTGACAGGAACTCTTTGCAGGATGATTTGTCTTGTGTGGAACCTGCTTCTCAGGCATGTGATAGTTTGATGCGGGTCGGTAGAAATGCAGTCTCTCCCTCTTGTCCTCTTCTTCTGTCTCACATACCAGGGGGGTTGCGTTCAGGACTTCTCTCACAAACTTCTGCCTTCCGACTACACAGCAAAAAGACTTTCATAACTATTTCAGGTGGAGTTACAAAGCTCAATTCTATTTACCAGTAAGTAGTAAGTCAGAATGTCAAATGAAAGAACACTTACAAAAGCGTAGCGCTGATGTTCTTGATGCTTCAATTTTCTTTTGTTTTGGCATTTGGGAGGTATTTGTTTCCCACTGATTGACCACCTGGAAACAAGACAAGCATTTGTTAAGTTGATGTGCAACACACAGGGCATTGAGCCTTTATTCAACAGAAGGAAATTAGAAGTGAATGGTGGAGAGAAAGCAGGGAAGACGTGAATCGCGTATGAGCTTTTTACGGAGGTTTCACACATGAACAATGCAGGTGGAGCTTCTCCGCTCAGAAGCGTTCACAACAACACAGTCGGAGAAGTCAAGAGAGCTTTTGTTGATAACGGTTTTGTGCGATAAACAAAAACACCTGATCTCCACAGCGGAATAAATACATTACGTCCTACCTCTGCCTGCTGTGCAACGCTTCTGTGAACTCTTCTAAGAAGAGAATCGGAGAATCTCCCCCTGCATTGTTCGTGTTGGTTCATCCTCTGAAGTACAAGTCTGTAACTGGCTGTATGCTCTTATCAGCACCTGAGGTTATGTACCTGTTCGGCCCAGCCTTCTGTTTTACACCTCGAGTGATCAAAGAGGTCCAGCGGTTTCTCAGAACGAACGAGTCCCAACACCTTCCATATGGTCCTCTTCCAACCTGCATCGAGCTGGATGTATACATTCATTTTTCACATCGGCATCACAATAATCTGCAGCTAGGTGTTTGCACTCAACCATTATTGGCTTACCTTCAAACTGGTCCCAGATACGTCAAGTTTTTTCCAGTTTTGGGAGGCATGTGAGGTATCTAAGTGCTCTCTCTGAGATAGGGTTATCTGAACGAGAAAAAAAGAATAACTGAGCAACTGTTTAACAAAACATATCAACGTATTACTGGTTTGAATTTGATCGTGGTGGTATTTGTGCTACCACTATATGGGAGCTGTTAATATTCTGGTAACAAACAGGAAACATCCAGGAGCTGAAGACGATCAAGTCCCCTCCTCATCATCCGGACGGGGGCAGTCAGTCTTTGTAAACCAGCGTCCGACAGACTGTTACCACCGATAGAAAGATGAATCAAACTGCTGAGGATGAAAGACACCAGTGTTAGTGCTGGTATTTTCTTAGATTCCCCACAATGCGTCTTTGGAATAGAGAAATCACTGGTCATTACTTTGCCAATGAGGTGGATGTTAGATGATGGAATATCTCATGATCGTCACCCAGTCTGCAGCCAAACAAATCCAGTGACTTCAAACTGTGAAAGGTTTTAATTTCATCCATCCTCTCATGCAGGAGTGGAAACCTGTGGAAATTAAAAAATGAGGGACATGATAAAACAAACTTACTCAGCAAAACTAATTTGGCACAAAACTATTGCCCGATCTGGACCACCGTCCCCATCTACCACACGGGTCACTGTAGGTTCACATCCAGATTACACATGTTTGCCTAGTTGGCCCCACGTTTTGTTTTGGTATATCTGGGCCAGACTTCAGCTATTTGCTTTGAGCTCATCTTTATTTTTGTCTGGGCCACCAGAAGTGAGGGCTACATTCTGATTATGGCACTCATAACCTGTTCAAATTAACACAAGCTAGTTATGAGTGACATAATGGCAGAGTAGACCATTTTGCCTCACATTTTCTCAGACATTCTACAGTAAGATCTTCTGAAACTTGACCTACAGACAGTGAGTTACTATGAACCAGCGTGAGGAGAAATATCTGTGTCACCTCTCAAGGATATTTAAATAACAATAGTATTTATTATGAGGAAGTTTAATTTGAGTGCCATAATGGAAAAGTAGCCAACTTTCCTAAAATACATATACATATAATATTCCATTTCATTGTTCGTTTTGTTGTTGTTTTTGAGTGGACATCAAATCAAACGTGTCTCTGGACTTTTTCGATTCAACGACCTTTACCGTAAGGTCACAAATAGATAAGCACATGACCTCAGTGGAGAAACATAGACTTCGACTCGCCTGTTGCGCAGACACAGGGATCCCAGCACCATCTGCCCGTACGCGTCGCTGAACAGCCGCAGAGCCTTGGGAGAAACGTCCGTGTTGGAGAACGCACGGTTCTCCACCGCCGCGGAGAACAGCCGGTCCCCGATCTGCTCGGGGAAGCCCACCAGCGAGTCCACGTGGTGGATGTTGTGAGCCACGAACAGCAGCGACAGGTCGAACAGGGACTTGGTGGTGTAGCGCAGGCTGCCCTCGGAGTTGTAGGTGAACACGAAGTGCTCCTTCCTCAGCACCAGCGGGTTCGTCCTCCGGCAGGACGACGCGGGCTTCGGCTGCGACAGGACGATGTCACTGACCCGACGGAGGCTTCCCTTTTCTCGCACGTAGACGGGGCCATCGTCCATTATTCTGTCCCTTCCACAGTGAGGACACAACACACACACACCGCTCATGCACCTTTAGCTAGCTAGCTACCGGCTAAACACGTCAAAAAAGGACAAAAAAAACTACAAATGCTCACTTGCTAGCAACCAGACAGGAGAGTCGACCGAAGCTGCATATATACTTTATATACAGTCTATGGTTAAAACGGATTATTTCATTATTTGTTAGCTATTTGCGTTTATTTACATGAATTCCAAGATCCTGTCGTTAGCCCACCCGGCAACTTCAGAGAGCTCTGCCCGCCTGGCAAACTTCAAACTAAAAGCTCAACCACTCATAATAAACAATCTCTAGGTAGAACTGTTTCTTTATTTGGTCTCTTAATATGTATTGTTGCTAATTAATAACAATGCACATATGTTTATATCTGATTTGAGGTGTGAAAGTGGGAGTCCCCAGGAACAACAGGATTTATTTTTAATTTATATTTAATATGAGAAAGTTTTGATTTTGGGTATATAGGTGTATGAGTTTGAATTTTTGTATAAATATATGTATAACCTTGTTTTAATTATTTATATTGTGTTAATTATTGCATGTGTGTTTTGTACATTATATAAAAATATAGAGCACAGGCAAACAACATATTTATAGATGTATATAAATTAAGTATAAGATAATTATTAGTTACTGACTTTATAAAATTTGTACTTCTCACTTCTTTTCTCTCCTCATCCCTGTTTGAAAATAATACTTGTTTATGTTTATTGAAATGCTTTGACTTGTTCGTATAATTTACATGTTCGAATTAAATACAAATAAATTAACGACTCAATTAATATATTATGCTTGTGTCTGGGTTAGTATTGTTATTAATAACAGTAATTTATGATTTTAACATACAGTAAGGGTCGAACTCTTATTCTGAAAAGGTTCAATAGCAGGAAACTGGATTGTTTACATGACACGAATACGAATTTCCTGGAGCCGAGAGAAGTGCAATGATTTCCCGAGTTTAGAAGATCAACAGGTAAAACCGGCTTCGTTTAAATGAACTGATCCAAACTAACATCTGGATTCCTGCTCGCAACCGAGGCTCTGGTTGTTTCCTCTGCTGCTGATGTTGCGATAATTGGCAAGTTGTTGTTGAGCTGTCAAATGAGAACTTGCTAGCTAACTAACTAGCTAGCTAGCATATAACGTGCGTGTTTCCCGGTGTATCCCTCTTTGAGTTCAGCTGTTTTATCCATATGACGGTGAAGGGGATGCATACGCCTTGAAGCCTGCTACAAAACGGTTTACGTTTCTTTTCCTCCACAGTTTTCTAAGATCAAGTTGTTGCCCAAACTTTCCTGACAGACGAGCCTCTGGAGTTTGAAGGGGAATCCGTGTAAATGGCGACAGCAAAAGATCCCTTTCAGTTCCAGGGTGAGTGTCCTCCACTGTCTCTCTGGTGTGAAGAAGTAATAGTAATAACTTTAATCACGTAGCCCCTTTCAAAACCAAACATACAAAGTGCTTTACAATAACAAAATATGCAAGATTCACAAACTATAACGATATCAGATATTATGAAATTGTTAGAAAAATTGGCCATTCGATAAAAGTGAGTGTTAAAGGTTCATTGTGTATAATTTAGTGACATCTAGTGGTGAAGTTGCATGTTGCAGCTGAATACCTCTCACCTCCTCTAAATCTTACACACTGGACATTTGACAGGCAGCGAGTGGCGTGATGTTTATTTGAATGTAGCTGCTTCCTATTTATAGCTTCTGAAAACGCACCTTCCTCCCTGTGTTAGACTGTGGACTATCCGCAGCAACAGTGAATACATCAAAACGCGCGATAAATAATTTCCATTTTGTTCCATGTTATGAATTTAGAATTTGAAGAAGCTGGTAATCTGTTAGAAGCCAACAGAGATGCAACCACCATTAGCATTGAAGACGATGACGTCGAACCTGAGAGGCAGAAAAGAGCTGCTGGTTTAAATCCCAGTGGGGATGATGATGAGGACACACTTCCCTATGACGACCAGTCAGAGGTCTGCACAAGATGAACACTTTAAACAATCAAGTCTTGTTGCATAAAATGTAAACTTCTTGTCTCATTGTTCTCTGTTTTCTGTTTAAGCTTCTCTCTGGGCAACAGAAAAGTGCCCCTTTCTGGACGTTTGAGTACTACCAGAAATTCTTTGACGTCGAGACCCATCATGTAATGAAATCACAACTTATCTTAAAGACTTCTAACCCGTATGACAACATTGTTATGTGCATCAGAACAAATGCAAGTTGTCAATATACTTAGGTAACAACTTTTCTTTCAGGTGAAGGAAAGAATCCTCGGGTCAGTGCTGCCATGGCCTGGAAAGAACTTTGTTGAGGTCCACCTTCGAAGGAATCCTGATCTTTATGGTCAGCACTCTTCATGCCCTGATTGGAGGTTGTCCAAATGTGCATGTGAACTGAAGATCTAATGATTTATATATGTGCTTTCAGGACCGTTCTGGATTTGCACTACCCTTGTGTTTGCCATTGCCATCAGTGGAAATATATCCAACTTTCTGATGCACTTAGGCAAACCAAACTACAAGTACACCCCTGAGTTTCGAAAAGGTATTCAAGGCTCACTTGACAGTAACAGGACACTTTCCTTAAATAGTTTCTTACAGCTCTTCTACTTATATTGTGTGTTTTCCAGTGACCATTGCAGCAACAGCGATCTTCACCTATGCCTGGTTGGTGCCTCTTGCCCTCTGGGGTTTCCTGCTATGGAGAAACAACAAGATCATGAACTTGGTGTCATACTCCTTCATGGAGATCATCTGTGTGTACGGATATTCACTTTCAATTTACATCCCTGCAGTGGTAAGACATGAACAACTTTCAGAATCAATTGCAGTACTTATTATGAAATGGGGCATGTACACACAATATAATTCACTTTTGTTTCCTCAATAAGGTCTTATGGATTCTCCCATTTGAATGGCTGAGGTGGTGCACCATTGTGGTGGCCCTCTGCCTCTCCGGCTCAGTGCTGGTGATGACGCTCTGGCCTGCCGTCAGGGAGGACCACCCCAAAGTAATCGTGGCCGTCTTGTCGGCCGTTGTTATGTTCAACGTCCTACTTGCTGTTGGTTGTAAGGTAAATTTGCGACAGCTCTGATTCTACATAACGTTTCCATGTGGATTAATTACAAATTGGAGAGATATGGAAAATGTATCTGTTTGGGGAAATGAGATACAACTGTTCATCGCAGTGTAGATAACAATGATTGACCCACTCCTGTTTGTCCTTAGTGATCTCAGTAGCGTGGCCAAGCTTTGAACCAGCTCCTCTATGTCACTCACATTCCACCAATTGTGCGTGTCTCTCCCTGTGAGCGTCTGGGAAATGACTTTACCTGAGAGGGCCAAGTTAACTCTCACGAGTCAGACTCTCTTCATCGGAAACTGTGACTGCATTAGCTACCGGGTGTGACAGCGGGCCGTTAGTGCACTCCTTAAGGTCAGGGCTGCAGTGGTGTCATATCTCTGCTCACGCTCATGTAATTAGTCTCCAAGCTGTGTCGGACCAAGATGAATGAATAGCAGAAATGCAACGTTCTTCTTTTCAAGCACTGAACATATGCTGCACAGTTACTCTCAGATACTTCAGCTTGAGCATTTGATTTATGGGATGTGTTCTCCTGGTTATGTAATTGCCCCTTTGCCAGGTTCTTTCACAGATTTTTTGCTTAATCAGGCTTATTTCTTCAGCCGACCAGAACCAGCGCTACCTGTTGAAATTCCAACTGCGACAGTGGTGATCAAGACACCATCTTTGACATGAAGGCCTTCGATCGTGTGAAGGTAAAAAATACTGACACAGCTATGAGGCTATTGCCAAAAACTCTTATAACACAATTCATGATTCATTCTGTCAGAGCTGAAACCTGATGGTACACAACTGTTACTGGTCTCTCTCTCTCTCGCCCCCCCTCTGCCCTTTCACTCTCTCTTCTCTGCCCTCTTTTCCAGCCATCTCTTTCCTCCTCCCCATTTTTCTCCACTCACTCCAACTGGTCGAGTTAGTCTGGTTCTGAGGTTTCTTCCAGTTATTGAGGGAGTTTTTAAGATCTTGATTTTCCATTTAAAATGCTCTTGAGGAAATGTCTGGTGCTAATTCTCAACATTGTGCTCTATCTTGGCAACTTTAATATGTCAAGAATATTTACCACCTACATAAGTAGCTCTATGTTGTTGGCTCGTGTTATTATGATCTGCTGGAGCTGAACATCTGACACCGGACTTCCTGTACATGATTTCTCCTTCCCATAGCATGTGTTATTCTTTTTCTTTTTAAATGGCAGGTTCTCCTGTTGCCTTATCAGTGAGAATCGGGTTCCGGAGGTGATGAAGTCATTGGTCGTCTGGATTTCACCTGCACTGGAACAACTTGGCTCAAGCCCTTAAACCCTGTGTGTATCCTCGGTTCAACTGTGTGACCTTTGAAAATGAACACTGCTACAAGTATGTTATTTCTCATGGGATGGGTTTTAATTGTCTTGAAAGATAAATGAGCTATAACGTAACACAACACGGGATCTATTTTAGTATGTAGTGGAAATATTTAGGTATTTGCAGTAATGTAACTGCACTATTCTACAATGAGATAGTTAGTGTGAATGTGTACAGAACTTTCTCTATGAACAACTTTATAACTTCCAAGGGTCGGACTTATTATGTACCAAGTTATTATATTTCCTCTTAGACATAACCACAAGTGCCCTGAACTAAGGCCAAAGACCAATACTAGAATTCCAAGTAATTTACAACACATGTAACTACTTTTGTAATGACGTTTTTTTTTCTTCTTCACTGTTTGTGATGAAATTGAATGTGTGTTTTCAAGGGTAATAAAAACAAACATCATCTTTTCGGGACAATATATTCCTGAATGAATTTGTCAGTGTTTTGACTAATAATTAATTCCCATTTCACTTGGAGGCGAGTTTCCATCATTCATTGAACTATATGAACCGATTATTGCATGCTGGCTTTGCCAATATTAGTAGTTTAAACAATTTAAGAAATACAATTATTGACACTCTTGTTATATGCTTTTTAGGAAAATGTATGCTACTTTCATGTAATTGTAAATAAGAATTTTATTGTCCAAGAAAGTTTAAAATGGTCTTTTGCTCAAGAATAAACTAGTTTAGTATATGGACTCGAAGCAGGGAATAAGAGATAGTGTATTAATCTGTACATTTTACAAATCATGGCCATTTGAACAGAGCAAATCATTTTGCACACAGTCAAAGAGGTTCACTATCACTTTAGTGTTTTGTGATTTAGTTCCCTAGTATCAAATTTACCCTCTGTTATAACAATGAGTTTACATCCTTGTAGGAATGTGGATATTAATGCTTGAGATATCAGAGAAGACTTAGTTTGCTATTTTCTTCCAGTGAACCTAAAGTCACGTTTGATGTCGCACAACCTCCCGTGTCGGCAACATGACTCTTCTCTGCCCGGCTCCTGACAGCATTAAAGGCCGCCAGTACCTTTCAACAGTTGGACATTTTAAATATTTAAGGGAGAGATTGTAACTAATAGGTTTAGCTTTAACTTGTCAAAGAGAGCGTCCAACTGAAAAAGTAGACATTTGGCTGCCGCTGCTGTTTGTTCCTTGCAACTCATCCATCTTATCTGTCGCGTGGTCGAGTGAATTGAGAGAATCTACTGTTTCGCAGATCACCTGCAGTGGAAAATGTTACTTATGCATGCAAAGCCGGTTTCTATAGGTAAACTCTGTGTGCTCAGCCCCTTACATAGAGAGGACTTAGGTCTAGGCCGGGGTTAATATTTCCATTGATTAACAAGGGCTCGTTTTTTAGTTTAATTAAAAAAAACAGTAAGAAAACTGTGTCACTTGAAACGGTGTCAATAGGATGGTGGTGCCCTAATTAATGGTCATTCAAGCCCCAGCTTAGTGTTACACTGGGGCTGGTCACTGTCAAGCAGGTAACCCTCTAAAAGGAATGTCAGCCGCGTCAGTCCTGGACCTGCAGGCAGCTGCTCGTGCTTGTGGATTTATTCGCCCAATTCTCAAGGACTATTTAAACCGCTTACAAGGGTAGGAGAGATTATTGTTGTTTTTTTTCATCGGGATTAGGAAACCTTTCTGTGGGATGGCCTCAAGTGGGAAAGGTGAAAAAACGTCAAAATTTGAGACTTTGAAACTTTTGGAGAAATGCAGCAAGGAAAGAGACGACGCCATGCACAGGGAGAGCGCTCTCAGGGAGAAGCTGCGGCAGTACGAGTCAAGGTGGCGCTCTACCGAGACTGTGAGGCAGAAACTGAAGACCTTCACCGTGGACAACAAGGAGCTGAGGAAACAAGTGAAGGCTCTTCGCACCGAAATCGGACTGGAGTGCAGCCCCAAGTTCAACGGCAAGACCACGAAGGACATAATCGATGACCTGCACGAGAAGGAGCGCGACTGCAGCTCCTTGGTGGAGAAGGCCGGGAAGCTGAGCCTGACCATCGACGATCTGACATCAGAGTTGGCGAATACGGTCACTTCTAAAACTCTGTTGGAAGACCAGGTCCAGTCGCTGCAGCAGAACCTGAAGGACATGACCAACAATCAGCGGCGTCTGCTGAAGTTGTGGGAAGACAAGAAGTCGCAGAGGGAGCAGCTGGCCCTGCCGGCCATCGCACAAAGGCCCGTGCAGAAACCATTTGTCGACAAAGCAACGCAAACCGACATGTCCATCAGCTCGTCCCAGAAGCTCCCGGTCAACGCTTTCGAGACCAAGCCCTTCACCCGGGACAACGATAAGAAGACTCTTTATGACAAACACACTTTCCCAACTTATGCGAACGGCTATCATCACGACAAGAAATCTTTTGTGTACGATGACACGAAAGGGATTCAGAACTGAAAGAGATACAGCCACTAACACTCTGCTTTTTAGAAATTGAAGCAAATATTATGTTTAAGACAGGAAAACAAAGATATAACTTTACGATTAAAACATGGTTGACGGTGACCTGGTGCAGTGTGTAAATTGATCTTGTGACAGTGTTATATACCAGTATTTATCATTCACATGTGTAAAGTTGACCTTATGACCTTATTATTTTAAGTTTTCACTGGGCCAAAACAATCTACTATATTATCATTATTATTGTTGTTGTTGTTGTTGTTGTTGTTGAGCAGATTTTCAGTAGATTTGTGTAGGTGTGTGAAGCTGGCAACAGGCAGGAGGGCGGGCAGCTATGAGCGCGGGGTCCTTCGCAGGTCTTTTGAGTGCATGTGGCGCGATATGAGAAACCGAGCGGAGCCGCAGTTTGACAGCAGGAGAACCGGACCCGGTCAGAACCACCGCGCGGCTCGTTCCCTCACCCCGGCGACATCATGTATTCCACGGAGCAGAGCTGCTGGTTCACCCGGAAGGTGAGAGCCTCGTCCCCGGGAAACATTTCCCCTCTGAGAAAGTGGAGGGGGTGGTTGAAAGAAAACCTCTCGCTTGTGCTAGCTAAAGTAGCATCCGTGTTTATGCTAGCTTCCGTGAGCTTAGCTAACAGGCTAACAATGTTACTCTGAACGATAACCACTTAATAATGTGTGTTTTTTATATGTATTTACCAATAACGTTATGCATAGGTGAGGTTGTATTGTGTTAAAAGTGGTTGCACAGCTTGTTAAAGCTGCATCGCTCAGTTTGTGTTGCTTTGTCAAACACACACACAACTTGCTCACACTTTATTGTATGTCCCTGGTCATGTTAACGTCTTTATTTAATGCTTTTGTGACCGATTAATCACATTCTAAGCCAAAGAAAACGATATCTGATATATGTATATGTTTGAAAGCCTATTTATAATTATCCTTGTTGCTATTTGGATGTTATTCTGGGACGGTTTGCAGGTTTATTATGAAATGGTTGTTTGCATATTATCCTTATGATGACTGTCGTAGATTCTAATCAATGTAGTTCTTTCTGTCAGTACAAATGTATTTACACTTGTAATATAAGTTTTAATAATCACTCACTAAGGAGTTGATTGTGCATCTGTATAAGGCATTTTGGTGAAAAAGAAAAGTCAAATCTTTCATCAGTTTTGTGTCATATTAACGTTTCTGTCCTGTTAAGGAGATTTTAATGCTTGTTTATTTTGCAATGCATAACAATGACTGTCTGCTCTGTTCAGGTGATTTGCTGGAGAGCTGCTGCCAGTATTGCCTGGGCTGTCCTGCTGTTGCCCCCCATCACAGCGGTGTTTGTAATCCTCAGCAGGTTCAGTCTCCTCCATCCCATCCAAACGATATCAGGTGTGTTCATTTAAAGAGATCTGAACAGGAGCTTGTGTATGAGACTGTGTGTGAAGCTCACACTTCTCTCTCTGCCCGCAGAATGCTTCTCCTCACTCACGAGTGCGAGTGCCATCTTCTCCTTCATCCTGCTGTGTGGAGTGATCCTCATGGTGGGCTTCCTAAACCTGGAGTATTATACAGGTGAGGGGCGTGGTGTAGACATCATGTCATAGAATATGCATAAACATTAACATGATTATTATCATTTTTTGTGGAATTAATTTTTTTAATCAATTATGAAAGTCTATCTGTTGTGATATCCCAAAGATCTTAAGATCTTCTAGAAATACAATTTTTATATTTGATTAACCAATAATGACACAGTGTTTGTGTGCAATGGTATTATATCAGTGTTTGTTTAAGTGAAATTAGGTAAATTGTATTTTATTATTATTATTGTTATTTATCTTTATACGGTGTGAGAACAGTTTCTTTTACCATAAGTTGAAGTTTGTTTACATAATTTTTTCCATCTCTCTTCAGTCATCCCAACCATCGCATGCTCAAAAATCGCCCTGCTGGGACAACTGCTTCACCCTCGTCAGATTCTGAACTCCTTGGCCCACTGCATCATGGGAATAGTTGTGGCCTGGTCTTGTGCTGTCACCATCGGGGGCAGATATGAGACCCTCGGTTACACGTGTATGCAGAGTGAAGGGTAAGCGGCCATCATGTGTAATGATCACGGTGAGCTTTACATGCATCAGCTTTGTTCTAACTGCCTCATTGTGTGTTCAACACTGACAGTCCCCCTCAGATGTGTCTGAATGAGTATCACCTCGTCTTTCTGCTGGCTGGAGCCTTCGTTGGATTGTCTCACAGTCTATTGGGTGTGATCCACAACATGAACTATGTCTCCTTCCACACTGTTCAGGTGAGGGATATTTTATTTTCTGGAAACGCTTAGATGCAAGTACTGTGACAGTTTGCACGTAGTTATACATTATATCATTAAATAAAACTCAGTGTCCTATTTGAGTTCCACCCAGTTATTGTTGTTCACTCTCACCTTCTGTTATTTCCTCAGCAATACAAATACCTCCGCTTCAAGGGATCGCTGCCTCTGGTGGTGAAATGCAGCGCCACTCAAGCACTTTACTCTGTCAGGAACTTCATTGTTGTGTATTTCTTTTTGGGTGAGTGACCTCTGTTTACAAAGAAGTAACACAAAGCTCCTAGTTCCTGCATCAAACTGCTCGATGAGATCATGCTCTCTGGTTTAAATAGACTTTTATCCATTGTTCAGTTATTGTTCTTGAGCTCTGTTTTTCATTTGCTCTGGTCCTTTTCTACACAAAGTAACCGATACAGGAATAACATATTTTAATTTAATTATAACAGGATACATTCCAAGAGTATGGATCTGTAAATCACTGAATCTCCATTTGAACAGGTCAGTAGTTTTAGTTTTTTTTAAATATTTATATATGATTCCACAATAACATTCTCTGGACTGATGTGGAGAATTACTTGGATGTGTTTGTGTGCGACCTCCAGCTCCATCCACCCTCTTGACAGCATAGCAGGCCTGCTGGACCTCTCCCTGCTCTACCAACTGTGGATCAGTGCCACCTTCCTCCTCTTTACGTGGTACATCACACTTCTGCTCTTTAGGATCTTTGTCACTGAGGTATGTTTCTTTTATACATCCACTTAATATTGAATCAGGGCAGGGCAGAGGATTTGCTTTGCATGCTTTGTTAAATTTCCATTCTTTCTGTTCTCTTTTTGTTATTTTTAAACTGATCAACATTTATTTGACTTGAGCTTATCTGCTGGATAGAGGTGACTTCTCAAACCTCATGCACCTTAAAGTAGAGCACTGCAGTTTTGCCAATTCATGAAAATAGTGAGAAAAAGAGATGAGAGGCAGACTTCGCTTGTTTGCTTTAGATTATACCACTAGGGGGGAGTGTGTCATTGCTTTGTACGTCCAAGGGTTACTTGTATGTTAGTGGTAAAAAATGACTTGAGAAGCCATACGTTATCTGAAAGGTTTCTTATCTACAGGTGTACAGCTTTCCAGTGCAGTCTTCTTTTACTGAAGATGCCCACCAGTGTCTGCCCAAAGTTGTGACGGACAGGAAGCCAATAATATTAAAGGTGGGTAAAACACACGCACAGATTCTCAGGTTGGCTCTCTCTGATGTGCTTTCTGATGACTTAATATATGATTTATCGCTTGTCCCTCCCCAACTTTAGTTCCTAGCTCTGCAGGATTTGGCTCTGCTGTCTCAACACTCCCCATCACGGCGCTATGAGGTCTTCAGTCTGAGTCAGCCAGGTCTGTTGTATCATCTGGGAAGACGTCCTTGTCTGCAACAGAAGCAAACTGTATTCACTATATAGTTTCATTCATCCTCTCTCAGGTGGCCATCCTCACAACTGGAACGCCGTCAGTCGGGAGTGTCTGTCGCTGCTGGCTGATCTGACCCAGAGACTTGTCAACTATCATGACACTGTAGCAACCAATGGCCGGGCCAAGTCCCTGTCTACTGGCAGCGAGAGGAAGACTTCATCTGAGACATCAGGTGAGTGCTGGTTGATTTGTAAAGAGCCCGATAATCTATAAGTATATTATGTTGTAGTCAAGCACAAGTACATATATTTTAATAGCGTTTGTCATTGATACAAATTAGGAAATAGTCATAGACCATCTCTTATCTTAAGGATTTTCTTTTCCTAAACAATGTGTGAAAAATGTAACTTAATGATCTGTCCTTTTATTTCTCATACAAGTAACCTCAGGTTCAGAGGGTTTCATGTCCCCAAGGCCCAATATGCTGATGAAAACTCCAGCGTCAGTCTTTGCCCGCTCCATTATCGGGGGCCCGCAGAGTCCTCTGACGGCCCCTTTCACTCCCGACCTGGACAGCCCCTTCGCCTCTCCGGCCCTGCGCCGCCTCACTGCTCCAGTAGAACAATGCTCCCCGTGGCACGGCGTGGTGCAGAGCCCGCACATCATGAGGAGGGAGCCAAAACTCTGGTCCACCTCCACAGGTGAGAGGAGCCTCATATGGCATAATGATGCTAAGGAGATTTCAGTCCACAAGTGACACATTCACCTCATTGTATCTGTTCTGCACAGATCTGAACCTCTCAATGTTAGGTCATCTTTTTGTATATATATTTTCATTGTAAATGATAAGAAACTGATAAGTTAATTTCAGCCACAGGTTTTGAGCTTCTTGAATGTTGGCTCATTGGATCATTGTGTCAGTTCAGTAGTAGATGGATGATTGATGTCTGTCTGAGTCCAGCGTCCTCGTTCTAATGTGTGGTTTAATCCTCTGCGATGGTTTAGATGCACCGGTCAATGGCAGCCCCCCTCCACCATCTCCTGCCTCAGTCCCCAGTCCCCAGCAGGAACCCTCTAAACCAAGTCTACTTGCTCAGTTCCTCCAGAACAGAAAAGAACAGGTAATTCTGTCGTGTTTTTGAATCGGTTTTATGACGTAATTGTTTTTCTGTTCAACACTCTGCTTCTGACAAAAGGCTTTTCACACTTAACAGTTATCAACCCTGGGAGAGTCAAAAGACAGACCTCCATTTGACCCATATATTCTTTTCCTAATTCATATCTGAATCACACTAACCCCTTTTGTCCCCGTGGTGGACATGCTGTTTTTTATTTAAACGTAGACTGTTCTACAGATGGATGACATGTCTCCTCTTACTCCTGTTGAAATGTTAATATACTTAATAGTTAATTGGAGCAGGAGTTTTAGCAGAAGTGATTCTGGTGTGGAGCTGGTGTGGACCGACAAACCTGACCAATCACAAGTCAGTCACTGCTGCCAATCAGGATGTTTCAACCTTTGTTTCATGGCATCAAATAACTAATTAAAACCAAACTTACTGGAAATGAACATCTGGACATACATCAGTGAGATAAGACTTAAAATGACAAACCTTATTCGAGAAAAATGTATTTAATGTGCACTTGGATTTTATGGTGAAGGCAGGGTTAAGGACCCACCCTGCAGCCGTCCAGCAGGGGGCGATCCATACGATTTGGCTTCACTTTTTGGGAGCTGTCATGTCGTCCATCTTTATTTACAGTCTATAGCTTCAGAGATAAGACTGGGCTGTGACTCAACGATCATTGTTTGGTGTGAAAATCCATGATTTGTGCTTCTCGTGTCGGCTTCTTCTTCTGACACCAAAACAACTCTTCGCTTAATTGTCCCATTCAGGTTAAACATTTCATGGCAAAGCGGGTGCTGATAATGTATTTGTTTAACAAGGTAAGGATTTGTGTTGCCTGTGCATGCTTTCTCGTGAGGAGCTTCCTGCATAGTAATTTCCTGTTCTTAATTAAATTTTAACAATTCCACCTTAACATTTCACCCATTTAATTCCTGGTTAGGCCTAATCATCCCATGCCTTACTAATGTAGCTCCCTGTCACACATCTAGCTGTAACATCTAGCCTCACTAATGACCTTAAATGTGATGGTGTTGTTAAAAGTGGTGTTGTTTGTATTTCCTTAAATGTTGAGAAATCGTGATCGTATCACAAGTGTGAGGTTCTGACAAGTTCATCACTTCCAAACATTGCACTTGCATGTTTTCCTTCCATGTAGAAACTAGTGGGTGTTCCTGTTTTCTGGGATGTTTCTGTATGTTCTTTTAATCATGCATGTATGTTGTAGTGTAGTCTCACTAAATCATGTAGAAGCACGACACTCAGTAGAGCCCGTACCTCCGCCAAGGCCCAACAGCCTCCCTGTGAAACCAGTTAAATCCAGATTCAGTTTTTTATTTGGATATGCATCACATTTTATAAAAATGGTGTCTCCTAATGTGCCTGATTTTTCCATAAATTATTCTATGAGGAATCAAGTTGAATATTGGCAAATGCTGGATTTTGCAATGAAAAAGAAAGTGAAAAAATTCCTGGATCTGCCCTTGACTTTATGGGGCTCTTACCTGACCAATAACACATCCTTTCATGGAAATTCGTGCAGTAGGTTTTGCGTAATCTTGATAATAAACAGACAGCGGTAAATAAATATCCACCTTGGCGGAGGTAACTAGTAACTTTGCTTATTCCCGATTCTGATTCTACAATCAATTAAAAGTCTCCTGCTCACTAACACTGTGTCCTGCAGCTTCCGGAGGCCTCGAGTCAGGCTCTGTTCGCTGACAGCCAGGCTCACATCTGGGCTTTAGAAGGTAGGACGAGCTTCTTCACCTCTTTCACTTGAGCAGCTTTCGTAACTCAAACACACTCATTGTGTCCTAATGTCCTCCTCCAGGTCTGTCTTATCTGGTCCAAGCCTCCTTCTCAGAAGACCAGTTTGGGGTTGTACAGACCACGTTACCCAGCATTCTCGGCTGCATGCTGGTCCTGCAAGAGGTAAATTGGTTCCCTATGCACCCACATGTAATTTAAGCAATGTCCCTTGAGTGAAGATTGATATATGTGTTGTATACAAATAACACAAATCACAAGGATGACACCTACTGACCAATTCAGGGTACTGCATACAACCTTCCATAAACGTGGCTCCTGAAACTGAGGCAACATGTTCAGGAAGCAGAAACAAATGGGGTTTTCCTTGCTGAATTGTTTGCACACTCAAAACAAGTGATATATATTTGAGATATTATTAATAACAGTTGTCCTGCTCCTCCCCCCCCAGGCTGTAGACCGTCACTTCAAGCTTCCTCACGCCTCCAGTAAACCCCTCAGGTCGAGCGGCAGCATGGGACACTCCAATTACAAAACACTGCGCTTTGCTCTCAGGGCCACACTCAAGACGTCCATCTACAGGATAACAACCACGTTTGGAGACCACTTAAAGTAAGGCTTGATTTAAAAAATATGTGACTTTCTCCAGTGGGAAAAATGACGTGTATTGATTTCTAATTTCTGTGTTTAATCCTCAGTGCTGTTCAGATGTCGGCTGAGCACCGGAAAAGACTGCAGCAGTTTCTGGAGTACAAAGAATAACACACCTGGCACTTGTGGCTTCTGTGCCTTTTTGGATTCTTATCAGTGTGACGTGAACACGTTGGTTTACATGAGATAACAAGCGAAAGCCCGTGATAGTGCCTCTTTTAATATTTATGCACTATGTCCAGGAGGATTGTATTCGACACGCTAGCTCACGTCTCCTACGTACACGCAGATTCCAGAGTGAGAACGACTCGCCTCTCGTGTGTTCGGGATTATTGAAACCAGCCGACCACACGGATCAGCAGCTCAAAGATACTTGTTTGATTTGTAAAACAAAATAATATCACTGTAATGCTTGAGTTTTTGTTGATTTGGTTGAATTGTAAACGGCTGTTTATTCTGCTTTATGGTTTCATACTTTAATGACATGTGCTTAAATGATACCTTTTTGATTTCCTTTAACATTTTGGATGGAATGGAAGAAATGGCCGACATTGTTTAAAGTAGCAGGCAGGACAATATGTCTAATGAGATCTCTTCAGTTCACACGCGTCCGACTTGTGTTTTCTCTGATCTGGTTGTGTTCATCCAGGGGAATTGTGTTCATCAGTCCAGGTTGTAAATCAGGAAATGCACCGCATACAATTTTCAGATCACGTGTTTGTCATTTTTGTTCATGTGAAACGAGGCTGTTCTTTATGTCAGTTTGAGTGTGTTTGGTTGTGACTGGTTACAGTTGTGAGTCACTACCAACATGAGGTTGAGTTTTCACTCAAGAGACTTGTCGAATAAAAACTTCATAAGAAAATCATGTGTCAGGTTTTTGTCCGTGAATGTAGAACATGTTTCCATCATAAATGAAGGGAGCTGTTTGTATTTAAGTTTTAATACACTTTATTCACACAATCAAAAGAAGTAAAGTGAGGTCATCTGAACATTAAGTTAAAAGAAACATTTTAAATGATTAACTGTCTCCATGTTGCTGACTGATATTTATGATAGTGCAAATTGGTTCAGCCTGATTGATTTAAGGAGGACTGTTGGTGGAGGAATGTGCTCCACTGACATTTAACTTTTTAATTTGTCCTTTAACTGTTGGTAGCCATTAGTTTAGATTCAGCACTTAACTATATCTGAAAATTGATAAAAGGTCTCAATAGTTAAATTAGAGGAAACTCTTGCGACCACATTAGTCAAACGATAACAGGGTAAGTTCAGTGAAACAAAAAGAACGAGACCATGAGACGACTGCGACATCAAGAGCACTGTCTTTTTGTTTATTGCACGAATCGTACATATTTCCAACTGAACTGGTTGAATGCAATAATAGGCAGTGGTGGAAGAAAATGTCCATCAAAAGCCTCATGATGTATACAAGATGCCAAAAATAGCCTGTGGGAAAATTCTGGATGGAACTGTCTCAAATGATGGATTAAGATATAGAAAGGAAAATACTGTTTTTTCTTGGTGGGGGGGATGAGAGAATCAAACTTCAATACTAGAACTGACGATGACTCTGTTCAACAGACGAGGATTAGTTTAGGGAAAACACGGTGCCTCAAGTCTTTTTGTTTTTCTCTGGAATTTAAAAGTACTTTGTCCTCATAAAGAATATAAACCTCTGCATCAATACCAATCAAATGATTCAACTTTGTTTCTTCTTTGAAGTCAAACAGCATTTGCTAAAGTATTTTTTTTTCTTTACAGTTTTAATATATATTTATATATGTACATATAAATTCGACTAGCTAGAGTTCTCATAGAAAATGAGAAAAGCTGGACTTTATCGCTCTCACACAACAAATGACTGGCAAGCGTATCGACCCTGCCGACCCCCTGCCCCCCCCTCTTCGAGCCGATGGTCATAACTACACAGATTAAAGTTTCCACTCGCAAATTTCTCTGAAAAAATTATCACTCTGCAACTGATTGGAGCTTTGGCATTTTTAATTCCAGGCTCAACTGGCTCGTAGGCAGTGTTTCAATCGTGATTGATCCAGGTCGGCCCAAACCCAGTCCTTGTTTTCCTATGCACATGCTGAAAGCCGGCTACTTCTCCGTTGACATGCTCAGCGAGAGAGTGGAACTTAAGATTTGCTGTCAAACACGGGGGTCGGGATGGAGAGGGAGTGGGAAGAAGAGCAGGAACAGGAGGAGGAGGAGAGGCTGGTGGAGGCAAAAAGGGAAAACCTCCTCTTCCTCAGTCGAGAAATGCCAAAGTGCAAAAATACTCCCTCAAAGAGAAATAAACCCCCTCTCCAAAACTAAATTAAACCCTCAGTGCATGATTTGTCGACGTCTCAAACTAGAGCCTCCCTGATTCGTAGTGCAGTCAGTAGTGAGGGGACTAAAGGACAACGGGGTGAGGGCGGGAGGGAGCAGCTGAGGGCGGCATGTAGGGGGACGCAGCATGTCCAGATTAAGTCGTCCTCTGGGAGCAAACGTGGGACATATGCGATTAACTGCTCCAAGCTCCAGGCCAGAAACCAGTTTGAGTCTGGGGCACTGCAGTGAGGGCCACCGGGGGGGGTCCCCCCTCTCTCAAAGTTCTAATGTTAAAGGAAGTCACATTTCAGGGATGGTTTGAGGGTGCGAGCCTACACTCTTCCTCTCTGCAGAATCCCTCTTCATCATCTACACTGAAACCAAAGCAAAGGCCTAAGAGAGGAGGGATGGTGTGCTGGTGATGTGTGGCTTACTAGCAGGTGCGTGAAGTCCGAGGTGCTCGTTGCCAAACACGCAGGGTTCCAGAGATCTGGGGCTGACAGGAGCAGATTGATGACGTATGGACAAGCCGGGGCCTCCGAGTGGTTTATAGGGACGTGAGCAATCTCTAAACCTCCTCGTTACAATTCTCAAAAATTGGGATTCAGGAGGTGTGCATGCAGACCCAGGTCGCTGGGTGCACACTCTGAACAGCTGGGAAACCAGGCGTCAACACATCTGTCACTGCTTCGATGAGATATTTAGGTAAATGTAAATGTTTGTCTGTGTGAGAGTGTGTAAAACAAAACACCTAAAGTCTGTGGCTCTGTGGCTCGTCAGTGTTTGAGTGTGCCAGTGTGTCAATAGTGCTTGCCTTTGTGCATCAATTCAAGGGCAATAAAGAATATGTGTGTGTGTGTGTCTGTATGCGTGTGTGTGTGTGTGTGTGCGTGTGGCTCAGGAGGACATGCACTGGACATGGTCTGGACCTCCCTCCTCTTCATCAGAGGAATCTGGAGAGCTCCAGGACTCGTCTGAGTCTGGGTCTGCGCCCTCACGACGAGTCTGCTTCAAAACAAAGAGGAAGAGTGAATCTTACAACTATTAAAGCTCAGGAATACAAAGTTTATGGACACAGGCATTTTGGAAGCAGTGTAGCCAAAAAGACGGGAGGAAGAAGTTTAAGTCAGGGGACAAACTAAATAAATCAAGATGCCACAAGTCAAAAATAAAACAGTAAAACCTGCACAATCTTAACCTTTACTCTCAAAAACACTACATCTCCCATAATGCATCTCTGTGGTCCCTTTGTTGGACCCTGCCTTGGACATTTCATCTCCACAACCCAGAACATGATGAATGTTTCCAGAGTTTGAGAGCTCACCCTCGTGGGCCGTCTGTTCCTCATGTGTCTCATTAGGAACCACAGCAGCTGGGTGTCGTACTGGTCGCCATGGCGCACGCTGTCTTCATCGCGCTCCCGCTTGTTTTTCTTCATCACCTTGGCAAAACACAATCAATCCTTGATTAGAGGCGTTTCAATGTCATAAACAAGACTCTGCATGTTCCACATCAACATAGTATTAGATATAGACAAATGTGGAAATTACCCCAATTATACTTAAACATGTACATTTTAAGACACTCAACAAACTGGAATAAGACATCAGAGACAACACTGCTTCCCTAGAAACAAGTGGGTAAAATGTCATGGTAACCAACCTCCTTTAGCCCCTTAAGTCCTGTGGGACTTTCCGCCGTGGGGGCCCACAGTTTGATGTCGTGGTCCAACCCACTGGTGGCCATACCAGGCAAATGGGGATGAGGCTCCAAACAGTTCACCTGTGTTTGTTGAGAGGAGAGAGAAGAAGATACATGTCTGAGCAGGAAATAACTAGGAAGATATAATCACTGAAGGGAGGGAGATGTGATTCTTCAATTTTCATATTATATCATCTGTGTCTCTCTTTGACTGACCACTCCCCCTCGGTCTCCCTCCATGAACTGGACGATTCGTGCAGAAGTCTTGTCCCACAGGTAGATGTGTCCGCAGTCGCTGCCACTGACCACGAACTCGCTGCTCGGCCCGTAGAAGTTCACCCCCTTCACTGTGAGGAAGAAGTGATGAAGGGAGGTGGGGTCATGAAAAGAAGAATAACGTCCAGCTGACAGACACACGTTTGTGAAATTCAACTACATCAGACTAAATTTGATTTTCAGCAGAGTAGATGTGATGAACACCTGTGGCGTTGTTGCGGTGGCCCTTGTATTTTCTGATGTAGTCGGCCCCGTCGCTGTGGTTGGCGTCAAACAGGTAGATGTCCTCATCGTTGTAACTGACCAGGAGCTCTGGACAGAGAAAAGGATCCAACAGTCGTTTCATTCATTTAATCTAATGTCATAAATGAAGGTTGGTGGATCTTATGGTAATAAAAAAAACAATCAAACAATCTGCTCTTGTTATTCCAAGAGCAGGTTGAACATTTAAGTTTTTATCTTGATAGAGGTCGTTCTGTCAGGCATCAAGTACAGGCCTGGTTATTTTAAATAAATAAGATAAGATATGCTCATAACTGAAAGAGAAATTAAAGGACAAGGACAATCAAATTCAAAAGATTCAAGTTTGAATCTGGATTATGGAAATAACAAGAAAGCAGTTCATGTGCTTGTGAAAGGGAAAATTCTTTTAAAAAGAATTTGATCATTTAAATGTTTCTTATTGTGTTTTCATTGTGCATTGGTTTACCTGTGCCATCGTGACTATACACAAGGCAGGTTATGTTGGTTTTGGACTCACTGGAAACCAAATGTGAAGGACAAAACTTTTTCAGTACGCCATTGTTATCGTTCTCATTAATCTTCCTCTGGTCATAGATCCTACAGAGAGAGAGAGAAGATGAGGAAGTGAAAAAAGGAGGATTAACGTCACTGTAACTCATTTGTATTATAATTAAAATGAGGAGCATTAAAACTAAGACACTGGTTTCCTACCTGACGTACTGATCTCTCCCACCCACAGCAAATTGTTGTGTCTTTGCTGGGTTGACGTAAATGGTGTACAGACCAACTTTTTTATCACCCTCCTTTACAGTCGCCAGTTTACTGCCAAACAGAATAAAGGAGACGCGGAAGGGAAAGTAGGTGTGAGCGATGGCGACCGGACAAAGTCTCAAAAATCAAGACGACAGTTTAGAAAACAGAGGAAACCTGATAGAGGAAGATGTTTAGAGGTGGATGCTCACTGACTAAAGACAGAATATTTAAATAACACTACAAAGTAATTAAAACTCATAATTGTCACCATTAATAATTCTAAGCTAAACTGAATTGTTATTTGCCTCAGAGCTGATCTATTGTAACATAATTGGGCATTTTTGTCCATGTACTAAACACTATGTACATGTTTGACTAGATTTCACTCCTTGAGGTCGACAAACTTTAAACTTGGTCAACTTCAACACTGGCATCACTCACTTGGAAGGTCGGTCGAGACGCAGGTCAATTCCAAACACCACAGCGTCCTCTCCGGCCGACAGGAAAGAGCAGGGCGAATCTGGCTCCAGGGCCAGCTAGAATAAAAAACACACATTCATGAGAAGCAGAGAATGTGCTTCATTAACAGGCCAACAGAATATAATGTATAAACACTTTCATTCACACATGCAGTACCAACACTCACCTTGTGTGCTGCCCCTTTGTGCTGGGCCACCCGCTTGGTGTTCTTGCAGCGCTGCGTGGCAGACAGCTCCGCCACTCGGATCTGACCGTCTCGAGCACACATGGCCAACGTGGAGTCTCCGCTGTGAGGCAGGAACTTGGCCTGGGTACGTTAAGGGCAGGGAGAAGACTCCTTTTAATCTGTGTCTCCAATCTCCAATCTTCATTTACAATGTTCTTTACCGTGAATTCAATTGCTCCAATCTAGTGCTTTGTCTGTTTGCATCTTTGCTCTTAAGAGGTTCAAATTATTTTAAATCACAATGGAAGTAGTTTGTCTCGGTGGAAATAATCTCACCCCTGCATTGTAATCTTAATTTTTGCTCTCTAGTGCCTTTAGTCTATTAATCCATTACTTTGCTGCCTTGAGTATTCAAGTATAATAATCCACAAATTATAATAAATGAATATCAATTTATCGAGGGAAAAAGCTGTACAGTAAATATTAGAAGTGTGATATTGGGAAATTGGGATGGTCAATACACTTTTTGGGACATTTGACTGACTGACAAATGATTGAAGATGAATTTGTCGATTTCACTTACCTGAAAGACGTTGCTCTTGTGACCACTGTCAAACTCCAGCTCCGCGTGGCGGATGGCCCAGTTCCAGATCACAACTCGCAGATCGTCGCTGCCGGATGCCAGGCGAGTGCCCGAGGGGTTGAAGTGCAACGTGTTGACGCAGCCCGTGTGCTTCTCCAGGCGGCCCTGCAGCTCCAGCCTCTGCACAAGGCCTCGGGCTGCACACACACGCCGCACAAACTGGTGCGAGTCCCTGCCGATCTCCCTGGAGAGCAGTGAGGGCACAGACCGCCAAATAGGCCCACGGAGTTCACAGAGCTCTGCCCCCAACCACGCTTCCATGGCCTCATCGTCATCCTCATCATCGTCATCATCATCATCCTCCTCCTCGTCATCATCCTTGTGTTCTTCTTGATCCTCGTCGTCATCCTCGTCCGAGCTGGACGAGTGGTTGTTGTTGCCACCGCCGGGTCTATTCCTCTTTCTTGCTGCCCTTTTACGACCATCTTTGTCCTTTGCTCTCTCGTGTCTTCCTCCCTCACTCTCTCTTTCACCATCCTCGGTCAGGGAGTAGAGGCCGCTGCCATCCATGCTGTCTGTGTCTTCCTCCTCGCCATTTGTGCCCGTCTCTCCTTCCAGAGCTGGCATTGGCTTGTCTCCAGACGCCTCGCCTGTTTCCTTAGGAGCTACCGAAATAGAGAAAAGGAGAATAAGGTTAGGACGACAGTCTCATTGGGAGATTCAACAAAAGGTTGTGTTCACTGTGGTGTTTCCCAAAGGTTCTCTTATGTTTGGAATGGGAGGGTGAGGTCAATGGTATTTAGCTGCAACATGCAACTTCACCACTAGATGTCACTAAATTCTGCACACTGAACCTTTAAATGTTTTCCAATATAGGACTAGATGGTGAATATCCCTTTAGGAAATGAAGTTACATCCGGATGAGGATCTCTGAGGTTAATAAATATCCATTTTATAAGTTGTAGGTATTTAAAATCATATTATCCACTACAGAGCAGCAGGAGTCTACAGGTGGTGACGTTACCATCTTGAAAAGAAGCCTGTGTTTGTCCTTCATTGCTTCCAGAGGCATCTCCCTCCTTGTGTTGATCTCCTCCGGGCTCCTTTTCCTCAGAGGAACCTACTGCGAGCAAAACACAACGAGCCGAGGTGAACAGTCGAAACTGGAAAAATCAAAACATCAACACAACACAACAGCCCAGTTCTCCCCAGGGGGAGAGAGGGGGGCAGCGCTGGTCCTTTACCGTTCAGCGCAGTGGATTTGCCGTCAGCCTCGGCCATCCTGTCCCCTTGGTCCTGCGTCGACCCGAGGCAGCACCTGTGGGTGTCGCACACAAACACACAAACACAACACAACACGCAGGCTGCTCGTTAAGGTGCTAATATTAATAAACACGTGAGTAATTCGAGATCGCTGCTTTGCAACCGCTGACGACGACGACAAAAACAACAACAGTGTGCTGCAGCACAACAACAACAACAACAGCAGCAGTGTGCTGAGGCTAGCGCTGTAGCTTCCAGGCTAACGTCACTAGCTGCACACAACTACGTTAACAAACTTGGTAGCTTGCTTCCAGGGCCCGTTTAAAAAAAAATCTCCCAACGTGCAGCGCTTTCGCTGTGATTCACCAAGGCTAATGCTAACTAGCATCGCTGGCGGCTAACAAATGTCAGGTCAGTTCTGTCAGTTCCGCTTTGACAACCGAACAGCTGCTGGTAGAGAAGCTAACGAGGCTAACACGCACGGCTAACGAGCACGGCTAACGAGCACGGCTAGCCTTACCTCCGCACGAAGGCCCGACGAGGCGCAGTTGTGAGTTTTCGTCCCTTGAATCTTTCCCGCAGGTGTTCGTGTGTCCAGCTCAGCGCCCGTTGGCTCAGCTAGGGGCCTCTGCTGGGGTAAGTGTCCCGGGGGACACACGACATGAGGGCGGAAGGTTTCAGCGTGAGACAGCCGAGTCCCACACACAAGCACCAGCGCTTTCTGTTTATGTTTTGACGCTTCAGCTTCTTTATTCCCCGCTTTCACTTCCGGTGTGGTGCACGCGTCGCTTTTCCCTCCACCGGAAGTTGACACAGGATAGCATGCTAAGGATGCTAACACCACCATAACACCACCAGTAGCCTGCTACTACTGTTAAAGGTTCAGTGTGTAAGATTTAGGTGAAAGGGATATATAAATATGTGTCGATATAAAATATTCCTAGTGATGTTTCCACTAGTCTGTTTCATTTAAAATTCACAAATTGTTGTTTTCTTTTTTATAGAATGTCTTCTTTATATTTAAATACCTTATATTAACATCAGGAGAGAGTCCTCGCTGCTGAGGCCGCCATGTTTTTATTAACAAACGTCCACACTTGACAAACTTAAAAACTTTTGAGTTTCTATGACAACTGGAGACTGCCACAGGTTCTCTTTCAAGTTTCATATTACGTTTATGCAAATTCACCCAAATCTTACACACTGAACCTTTAATGGTTTTCTGCCAATTTTGATTACCTGAGAGGACATGGGGCTTTACAATATTTTATGGCATGTAATCAACATAGTATATTATATAGAATAACTATTCTTATGGTAAATACAATAACTTACAATGTGTCAATCAGTATCTTAAGATGCACACTAGGCCCTGTTATGTGTTATCCAGCCTTTAACCATAATAAGGATTTAGAACATGTACTAACTTGATTATCCACACCCCTGCATTTCTTTAAAAATGCATCTACATTACAAACAGTCTTTTTTTTACAAACCTCAACCTGAGGAGCAGTTATTTTTAATATTAGACTTCAATTTATGGATATCATGACTACATGTACTAATATTAAAAACAGCTCATTTGTTTCTTTTATATTTCTTTCTCACCCTTAATCGTCCAACTTTCATAGCACGCTTAAGGGTGAGAAAGAAATATAAAAGAAACAAATGAGCTGTTTTTAATATTAGTACATGTAGTCAACTTTCATAGCACGCTTAAGGCCTGATTTAATTGTGAAAAGATTTATACAGACACTTGCCAAACAAACAGCAGCAGCACAGATGTATGTTCACCTGCTAATTATCACAAACAATTATGCAAAATCTCCAGTTGTTCACTTTATTCACTTTTCATATATTTAATCACTCAGAGAGGTTTTGGTTTGTCAATGGTGTGATTGTGACAGCTTTGGCCACTAGGGGGCAGTGCAATCAACTGAAAACACTGTCATCAATGAGACAAAGTTGTCACATCCAGCAAAGCAACTATATCATTATGCATTTGAAACAATTTTTTTGTCCCCCTGGCAGAATGAAGTCCATTGGTCAACCTCCTTTTAGCTCTGCTGTGGTCTCCACCACAGTGACTCCTGAGGAGAATGTTCAAAGCACAAAAAGTGAAATGCACAACATATCCAGAGATGGAACCAAGGAAAGGACGTCACAAAAACAAAACTACGTTAAACCTTTGCTAACCTCACCTCACCTCACCTAATATACGATAAGCTAAGGTAAACTAAGATAAGCTAAAATAAGCAAAACTAAGATAATATAACCCCAGATAAAATAACCTAGCATAACCCACCCGAAATCAGCCAACCACTTCTCTTGACTTCAGCTACCAGACATAAACTAAAGAGATGTGTCACAGTTGTCACATTGACATGTAACATTAATATATTCATTAATTAATTAATATCAAATGTCACCAATGCCCTGCTTAAAGGATATCAGGTTGGTACGGTGTTTTTTTCCAGAAGCACCATTGTGCATTTAACTCCTTGAAGAGAGCACTAACAATGTGTTTGTTATGATATGATCAGATATAGTATATACAATATTTTCATGGCATTATTAGATTTATTCTGTATGCATAGTAAGAAAACCCATTTAATCTTATAGGAGTGTAAGTCCATAAGCCTGATCAATGAGGAAACATCTGGCTCCCACACGCAGGCTGAAATATGACGGGATCCCTCGGCTTCCTTCCTGTGTTTATGTCACGGGTTTACTGACAGTGATCTACCGTAAATCCTGTGGCTGGAGGATGTGCTTCTCTCTGCCTCTGTTAGATCCCTTGATTCTTTTCTATCTGGTTATACTGAAACAAAGAGATCAGAACACACCTGCCATCAAAAAACTCAGATTATAGTCACCTGAACGCTGTTTATAATCCACATGGAATGTCTGCTGAGCGTGTGTGTGTGGAGAGGATTACTCACAGACACAGTCCCTCATAATAAGTGCTGGAATTTATTGATTGATTAGTTGACAGAGAACTTTATTGCAAACCACCTTAAACGTCAATTGATCATCTTAATCAGGTGTTTGTATTTAGCCTCAGCGTTGATTCAACATCTACGGATGTGTCAGTAAAGAACAGGTTAAACTTCACATTCAGGATTCTGCAGCTTCATCCATTAGATTCTATAGGAATATAAACTCCACTCATTTTAGAAGTAAGGAATACATCTCACCCAGTACTACACTACTTTTACTACTTCTACCACTACAGCTAATACTACTACCACTACCACTTATTATACTTCCACTACTTCTACTAATAACGTATCATTACATCTTAAATGATAAATTATTATAAAATAATTTTATTTGCCCAAATAATATAATTACTTCCTCTTACAGTGGAAAGCACAAGGGGGATCCTACAGCTCATTTCACAGCCTGGGGTTTAAATTATGAAATATAAATAAAGCAAACTAAATATAAATCTAGACACACATTCATAAATATGTACTATAAGATAATGGGTATAATGTTGGACCCCTCATTCCTTCCAAAGGCAGAGTAATGTGCAGCTGCTGTAACATTGCAAATCTCTCTTGCGGGACTAATAAAGGACTTCTTAATCTTAATCTTAATCTTTAGGAATAAGCTACAAGTCCCTCTAAAATTAATAATATCAATCTTAAACGGACTGCTGCTATAGAAGAAAGTTCAGTGAAAGTTTATGAAAGAAAAATTAAAGCATTTCGCTTTGCTTCAGACTTTAACTAGATCTTTTAAATGTCATTTAAACATGTCCTTATGTTTCTAAAAATCTGTTACTTTCTTATTTGAACTAAATTATCTGTACTGTGTGTCAAGCAGTTTAACTGCATTTCTTGTATGAAAGGGGTTATACAAATATAGTTGTATTATTATTATTATTATTATTATTATTATTATTATTATTATTATTATTAGTAGTAGTAGTAGTAGTAGTAGTAGTAGTAGTAGTAGTAGTAGTATGAACAGGGTCATTTAGAGTAAAGGTGTGTTTAGGAGTCTAAGTGGAGAAAACAGCTGATGGGACTTGGGTCCACCTCTGAGGAAGCTGACAGAAGGAGGAAGGGGAAGTTCACCGACAGACCGACGACAGACAGACAGACCGACAGAGGGGGTTTCTCCGCGGAGCAGCTGTGCGTCCTCGGGAGAACAAGCTGCAGCTCAGAGGGACGAGCCACCGGAGCTGAGTCCATCATGCACTCGTTAGAACCAGGGACAAAGTTTCCGGGCCACACGCTGAACTGACCCCCCCCCAGCATGGAGCACTGGAGGCAGTGCGCGGTTTGGCTGATCGGCTGCAACGTGCTGCCCGTGAACCACCGGGTGACCGCGGACACGGCGCAGGTGTTCGACCTGGCGCAGACCCTGCGGGACGGGGTGCTGCTGTGCCAGCTGCTGAACAACCTGAGACCCCTCACCATCAACCTGAAGGAGATCAACCTCAGGCCGCAGATGTCACAGGTACATTCATCCTCTGTGTGTCTGTCCTTTTCTGGCTGTCTTCTGTCTGTCCTCTATCTATCTGTCTGTCCCATAACCCTTTTCTCTCTGTCCTCATTTTATGTCGGTCCCATATCCTCTGTGTGTTTGTATACTTTTCTGTCTGTCCTCTGTCTTTTTCTATCTGTCCCCTCTTTTTCTGTTTGTCTTCTTTCCTTTTCTGTCTGTCCTCTTTCCTTTTATGCTGCTAACTTTTGCAAGAAGCTGGAGACCTATTTTGACTCGGATG
Organism: Pseudopleuronectes americanus; assembly: GCA_038501795.1. Taxonomy (NCBI): domain Eukaryota; kingdom Metazoa; phylum Chordata; class Actinopteri; order Pleuronectiformes; family Pleuronectidae; genus Pseudopleuronectes; species Pseudopleuronectes americanus. The sequence continues at coordinate 18,121,682 of CM076730.1, forward strand.
CTTATTGAAGTCAAACATATAGTGTCAGATGTCAATATCTGCATATCTGTGTATTTAAGTAAGTTTTATCATAAACAGCTTCTTAAAAATGTGTTGTGCATGAAGGTGAGGCAGTTTATATTTCTAAAGCACATTTAGGGTTAGATCTATTTTCTTCACCTCTAGGTTATTCCATGATTTTCAAACAGACCAGTCGATTGTCCGGCTTTGCAGCCTAAGGCGAGATTTTGATCAGGTTCCATCTGCCACACTCACCAGGTCCCATCAGTCTGGGAGCCGTCGTCTTTTTTCCTCTGGCTCCCTCTCAACCTGATAACTGTCACTGTGAACATTCAGGCCACACAGTGACCTCTGTCAGACCCTGGCTGCAGAGATTATCTAATGTGGACCTGTCTTCAGCCATCTGCTCCTCCTGAAATATGACCGTGAACCCTAAACCTGCTGCGTCCTGTTTCCCGTGACTCTGTGACGACGGCTCTGGAATAAGTGACAGAGCTCTTAACATCCTCCAGCCTGAGAGAAAAGCCACATGAGTGGAGCCAGGTCTGACTGAGCAGCCTTTACTCATTGTTCCTCCTGCTGCCGCTGGAGACGCCTGATAACATCCTGGCTTTGATCCTCCCATTAATTTGGGAACGCTGACTATTTGTGCAGCGGCTCGTGGTCGGCTCGCCACTGAGACCGAAGCCCAGCGAGTGTAGCCATGAGGAGAGTTTGTGATTTGAACACACAGAGAAAGATTTTTTATTTAGGTTACACTTTCATGACAGGACACTGTTTATATTGAGAATAATTAATGTGTATTGATAACAAAAAATCTGGCACATTTAAGGGAACTACTATCTATTAGTGTGTGTAATTTGGTTCAGCTTGATTGAATAACATTTTTTACCCGGCGTGTCATTGTGGTAATATGTCACGGTATTTGAACAAGACTTCCTGTGCAACATTGCAAGCGGTTAGATCTGTATATTTTAATTTTCTTTGAAGGATGTTGCATTTGACTCAGACTCAATAAGACATTTGATTCCAAGTAATCTACAGCACAGTTAGAGCTAATGTCAAAGAATGCATGACATGTAGCAAGCACACAAAATAGTTTTCACACAAGTAGAACTGATGTTGTCTGGTTTCTTTTTGAAAGATGTTGTAGTAAATGTTCAGGTACTCTAATGAAGATTTAAATCAGAGAAACTGTTTTGACTTTCCCTGTCCACACATGTATCCCCCCAAAAAAAGATATTAAACGTTGTGATGAATAAATGTCAGTTGCCGCTCTGCAGAGTTGTGTACGTGCTCCGTCAGTGTGCGTCCACTTGTCTTCATCCTCTTGACAGAGAGTGAAAGCGAACACGGTGCATGAAATGCTGGACAATGGCAAGTCCCAGCCCGCAGCTGTAGGCCATCTGACTAGGGTCGAGAAAAGCATGTGTGCCAGATTTTAAATGGCTCTTTCATTGTGCCCCGCTGACCCTGCGATCCTGGAAGTAGAATCAAGGGCATGGAGGTAATGGAGTGGATGGTGAGGGTGCAGTGTACTGTGATGATGCAGGGTGAAGTACTTTATTTATCATAATGTATATTCGGACTAAGAAAGGAAACGCACTTACATTCTTAGCTCTTCTTACTTTATTTACTTTATGTTTTCATAGAGAAATGAGAGAACAACTCAGATCCAAAGAGAAGTTTCTTCATCAGCAAATAAACGGTGCAGCAACAAATAAGATAATATCAAACAACATGGAAGATTTTACCCCCAAAGTGGACACGAGGACAAGAAGCTGCCCCAGAACGTTGACTGTATTCAGGGATATGAGGCTGGCAGAACTCTGCCCTTCCTCCACAGACAAGCAGGGCCCCAGAGGGCGGTGGTGTAATTACAGGCGCCTCCACGATGGCCTGATAAAAAGCTGCCTATCTGTTCCTAAGAATCTATTTAGCTCTGTTAATACAGTAAATTATCACATTAAGAGCTCCTCGTGTAGTCATCACTTAATAATGTTCTCAATTATGCTGGTATTTGTTTACTGCTTGAATACTTTATATGTGTAAGGGAACTTTTGTTTAATTAGCCAGAGCTTGACTCAAACATCTGTATTTATATATGAGATATGTGTCATATGTGTTTATATATCTGGGGTTAGGCTGATTGGAGACTCTACATATATCCGCCCTGTAATACTTCAGGGTGCACCCCCACTCTTGCCTAATGTCAGCAGGGTTTGGCTCCAGCTCTCCCCTGCGACCCTCAATATATAAGCAGTATAGATAATGGAAGGATTTGTATGTATCATTTATTTACTTTGCCATTTTAACGCTGCTTTATTTAAAGCAAACGAAAAATATGAAAGTTTTTGAAAATACATAAAAATTCTTGTCATGATTTTAGAAAAATGAAAAGTTGCTGTAGGAGATAAAAGAAGCTAATTGGAGTTTCTATCGTTGCTCTCGTTTCAGTTCCTGTGCTTGAAGAACATCCGAACGTTCCTGACGTCCTGCTGTGATGTGTTTGGGATGAAGAAGAGCGACTTATTTGAAGCCTTCGATCTCTTCGACGTTCGAGACTTCGGAAAGGTAACACCCACATCCATCGTTACATGTTTCCGTCACCACACGAAGATGCAATCCTGTCTTTTCACATATGATGATATTCTCCAACATCTCCTTTTAGCTGCCGTCGTCTCTAGCAACGACTTAGGAAAGTCCGTGAGCTTTTCGGGGTCTTGCACATTTTAATCAGTGTTATAATGAAATGTATTTGTGTTGAGGTTTCAAGTAATCTACTCTTCATCTGTTACATCAACTTCCTGTGAGTGATACTGATAGTAAGGCTTGTAGAGATGCATTGTTGAGAGAAACATGTCACGTCCTGAGAACGTTTCACACAAAAACCAAAACTGTGCCATGGTTTACCAAGCAGCCTGTCATTCACCGGATGAATAAGCTGTAACACAAAAGAGAAAGTTTTATTTTTTCTACACACTATTTAAAATTATTAATCCACAGCGGTATTTTGTAATATTTTCTGTAAAATCTTGAGATTAATGTGAACAGAAAACTCCCATGTGCATGAAGCAAAGTAAATTTGCTGAAAATTAGTAAGACATAGAGCGAGTGAGAGGGATAGTGTGTTTGCCTCTGATGGAAATAAGGCTTGTCTGTGTGTGTATGTGTGTGTGTGTGTAATTGTGTGCGAGCGGGTGGGTTTAAAAGCATTCCATTTCCTCCATACATTGCCCAGCATCCTCCTGGTGTTTGTCTGAAGGGGTCGACTCAGTTTTTATTGCTGTGTTATTGTGGGAGCCGCACAGTGTTATCAGGTCAGTGGGTTTGTAGTGCACTTCTCCTCACTGCTCACTGGACTCTCACTCGCAGCACAGCAGCCTGAATTGACTCAAAGAAACACTCACTCACTTTTCCTTACTTCAGTGCATTTGGTGTTTAACTTCACCTCAAAGCGTTTGTAGGCGATCCACAGAGAAAGTTTAACTAACCACTTCTAACAATACACTAAATATGAAGATGGACGATATGATAGCTTTTGTTATGAAGCATTTAAATCGCCGCTTTGGTGGCTGGCTGCAATATAGGTCTCAAATCCAGCCTCCTCCATGTTAGCAGATGGGACAGAATTGTTGCTCCACTCCCCGATCGCTACTGAAGACACTCTGGCTATTAATGACCAAGATGGCGACAACCATAGCCAGGATATTTTAGCTTTATTGCTGGATAGAGGGAGGAAAAATGGGGAATTGCGTCGTCCATCTTTATATTTACAGTGTATGTTTACTAGAGCGGATTATATTGTATTTATATTTGTAATCTCTGGTTCAAAAGGATTTAATGTGTCTTATTTACCTCATGCAATATTTCACTTCATAAAGATTTGTGTCTAGTTTAAGTAATTTTTGATTGATCTCATGTAATTTTTTCACATTCTCAGGTATTTTAAATTAAATTTGTCGGCCGTGCACAGAGATAAATATATATATCAATTCTTTTTTATTCAGTCATATTACACATGTTCACAATGTTCAAATCCCTTCCCTGCAGGGGATGGAGAATGGTCTTAAGTCTTTGTGAACTATGGGGGCTTGCATGCAGAGCTTCGCGTGCAGTTTCCCACACAGACCGCTTCCTTTCCATTCAGTGTGCAATGTTCTAAAGAAGCTTCCAGTTAATCTGCCCACTGATAATCCTGCAGGGGAGGTGGTGCCTGCAAATATGTACAGCACATCCAAGCAGGGCTGCATAATCTCAGTCATGTTAAAGAGTTGTCCATCAAACAAGCAAGCATCCGGTTGCGGGGGGGAAGATTGCACTGCCATCATTTCTTTCCCCCCCCATCCCCCTCACATCATTAGTTAAAAATACATCTGTTTGCAGGTTTGGTGATTGGACTGGACTGACTCCAGTATGTGTTGTACAGCTGAATGAGAAATGCTCAATCTCTTCCCCTATTTTCCAGAAAACATCCAAAAGAGAACATCTCAAATCTCAGCCTGCACGGTCTAATCCACTCGCTCGGGGTTGTGCCAACTGGAGCCGTAGACTGAGCATTAGTCCGCTGAATATCTAATGAGAGCTCTCTAACCTACATTCCTGCCGTGACTTACTACAGGCTTCACCTCGGGCAGCCACGCTGACCGCATGAGGCTGCCAGGAGGTCTCAGAGATGAAATTGGTTTTGTTCTTCTCTCGACTGAATTCAAAATATTAACTTGAATTCACTCTAACAGACAAGTGCAGTAAAGTGTTCTGTTCCATCTGTAATAGGTGGAGTCAGATGATAAAGTTGGTGCTATAGCCTTATGTCTTTGTGGTAAATATGAAGTTATAACATTAAGAGTGGAAACTTGTTGGTGTTAGCAACAACATTTGAGGTGTTAAATAATGTTGTGTAGTTATGTGTAAACCATTTCTTGGCTTTCATTCATTTAAATCATCACGAACAACAATATAAGGAGACAAACATATATTTGATATAGTTTTTACATATTCATTCTTATACATTTCATTGCTTTTACTTTTGATTCTGCTCTGGTACTTAAAGTTCTTGTCTTGTCTTTTTCCTTATATTTTATCTTTTGTTTTCACTTTCTACTTATTATGTTCATTTATATGCATCAAAAGACCAAAGTGAAAGCTACTTGACAGTAAACCTGCTTCTTATTCTGATGAGAAGACAGAGACAGAATGGTCGTCAGGAAATGGTCACGCTACATCAAAACCCTCAAGTCTCTGCAGCAAAGTGTCTGTGGTGTTGGAGGTGTGTGTCTGTGTCTGTGTGTGTGTGTGTGTGTGTGTGTGAATGTGAGAAAAGAAAGTGTAATGAACAAATCTTTTTATCTGTGCATCCAAAGTCTTTTAGTACAAATGAGTCTGGAGGAAGGAAATCCAGCTATTGGAAACTGCTATACAATTTATTAATGTTCCTTTATCAGGCCTCGAAAAAAAGAAGTGACTCAACCAACACTGAGCGTAATGCTGTGGCAAATACTGTTGGAGAAATAGATGAATAATGTTCATATTCGCTCAAAATATTTAGTTAGACTGTTAATTTGCTCATTTTCTAATTTCTGCTCTGAAGAGGTTAGTCACAGTAAACTGCAAAGTAAGATTTGGATTCACCGGTAGAGTTGAAAAATATATTTTTGATGGGGTGAGATATCAGAGGCTGTTTGCACCTTGTCTCCTCTTCCTGTGTGAATAAGTTTCTGCGGCTGTGGCTGAACACAGGTGTGTGCTGATATGAACGTTGAATAGTTGAATAACTAATAAATAGAAACTCACAAAGAAAAAAGTGAAGCATCCGTTCTTCAAAGGAACCGGAAGAACTCACAAATATTCGTCACTTCACGTACTAAAGCGTTCATACTTTTAGGACGTCTTCAAAACGGTTTCTCACACTTGACTTGTCTGATCCTCCGAGTCAGTTGCAGCCACATGTGAGAAGCAGACTCAACGTGGTTTGTGTGCCCTACTTACAAATTGTTCTTCTAAAGCCACATGAGCAAAAAGTTACAAAAACTCCCAAATCAAAAGTTCATGCGACTCTGCAGAGACCAAACCGTCCCTTTGTTGTGTGTGTGTGAAAAGTTAAATCTTATATAATCTCAATTTAACACTGAAGTTGTCCTTCTGAAATAATAAAGATTTCTCCCAAACGTCTTTTTTGGTCACCGCCCTGTTGATGTCATTTTCAATGTTGTCGATGACACCACAAGGCAACCGATCAATGTTCTCATGGTTGTAGTTGAGGTGTGTTGCTAACTGTTGGGACACTGCTAATTGGGAGCTATAGCCCATGCTAAATATTCCTAAATATAGGTGTTACATGTGTTTTCTACGCGTTAACGAGTTGCTCCTATTGTTTTTATTGGTGGCTAATGGGTTAGTTGTTCTTTTTTTAATGTACAGGAGGGTGAAAGTCTGATATTCTTATTCAGATACAGTTCAGCAGATATATTATGTGTCTGTGGAGTTCTCAGTCCTCCAGGTCATGGTATATCCGTGCAACATGGATGTGAACAGTTATATTTACCTGTTGGAAAGTGGGAGTTCATAGCTTTTGCAGAGCAAGTGTCTGTCTCTCTTAAGCTGTGTCTCCAGCGGACGAAGACCACTTCCTTTGTGGGCCACGTAGACCTCAAACAAGACGGCCTGGTCTACAGAGGGTTCTGTGATCGGCCTCAGCAGTTTGTCGCCTTGGCTGCTGCTGCCTGGCAACAGAGCTGAAGCTGGACAAGACCAGAACGTTTTAATGCCACTTGATATTTTAACGTTATATTCCCCGCCTGCATTGTTCTTTAAAAACAGAAACAATAAGTGTATTTATGTGTAGAGCGATGAAGTGAGATCTGGTCACAGGAGACGCATTTAATTCCAGGTCTGAAGCTGACCATTTGTCTTTGGACCCCTCAGGATGGACTCTCTCTTTCTGTCTTTCTCCAGGTCATGGACACACTGTCTCTGCTCTCGTACACAACAGTTGCAAAACAAGCAGGATTCAAGTAAGTCACAGAATGTTAACAACACACAAAACAGACACAGTCATCAATTAACACAAACAGACATTAGGTAAAGTTATCAAAAGCCTTTGAACACAAACATCCGTCTCCTCATAGTCTTATATCTCATTACTTTCCAGTTTTACCAGGAGTTGTAAGCTTTCATACGTATAAAAGTATTAAATATTTACATCCTATAAAATTGTTTTAATGTGTTGTTTGTTGTATTCATAATCTTGACATCAGCAAATCTTAATAAAGGTCCTATTTATTGTTTTCTTAAAGCTGCGTTGGTGAATCTCTAAGATATTCCAAACCGTTTGGCTGCTGCAGATATTTGAATATCTCCTTCCATTAGTCCCTCTAATAGTTTCTCCGTAGAGTTTATTGAGATTAATACTGAACCTGCTGTGCTGTCGTTTCCAGGCCCTTCCCGATGGAGGACAGCCTGAAAGACGAGGACATTTACAATAATCTGGAGGACTTGATTGAGTACGTATGAAGCTGCTCTCTATGGGACCATCACTGCTGCTGATGGGACATAATTATTTTGCTCAGAAGCAGAACTCTGCTCATCAGCCTCTCTCTCCAGGGGTCTGGACACCCACATGTGGTGGTTAAAGGCTCCAGCTCTCTGAGACCGTCAGAGGAAATGAATGAGTAATTCCTGCATGTTTCTGCTGAATGCATCCCGCCCACATCAGGGTTGTGAATGGGGCTTTTTGACAGCTCGCTCGAGAGCTGAGACAAATCAGGGTAATCAAACATGAACAGAGCAGAAACACGATTTCTTTTCATGTCACAAATCATTTTCAAAATCAGGAATTGTGCGCTCCTTCTTTATGAAGTATTTAATCTCATAAAAGCACTGGTTAGTGACTAATGAGGAGTAAATGAGTGAGAAAGAAACAGCAGTTGAGTCTTATTGTTTCATTTAATATGGTAAGACTCTATAAATTTAATGGTTATATTACATAATTTGTCGTCACACAGAGAGGATGCACAGAAAGTTTTTACACCTGCACATGTTCTACTGTTAATGCTGCATCTGATGCACACGATCCATGGAGCCTGTCTGAACCCAACTGCTGTTAGTGTGTCTTTTTACACAATTGTTCCATGTCAGAAATAATCAATACATTTTAGAGATGCTAATGTGTGTGTTTGTATTATTCTTTATGTTATAGTGAGAACGCCCTTGAGGACGAGGACGACTTGTACGCGGTGGTCTACGGGCTGGAGGAGGAACACGCAGATGGAGAGATCTATGAAGATCTCATGAGGACTGAGCAGCTTCCCCCACTGGTACCACTATGAGTCAGACACACATACACACACACACACACGCACACACGCACACCACGCACACGCACACACACACGCACAGCACACACACGCACGCACACGCACACACACACACACACACACACACACACACACACACAAACACACACACAAAATGTACATGGAAATGTCTCACCTGTTTATGGTCACAAGAGTATACTAGTCATATCAAAATATCTTTAACTTTAATTATTATTACTTTGTTATTTAAAAAATACATATTTATAATGATTTATTGTTGATATATTTATACATGTAAAAAGCTAAAGTCCTCTGTTTGAAATTATGTTTTTAAAGGTGTAAGTACTCATAATGCAAAGTGATGCTTTTTTATTATAATGTCGTATTAGTGGATAATTGATTGATTGGTGAAGATAAAAGCAGCATTTTAACATTGTAGCTAATGAAAGTGTAGATAACCATTATATTCATAGTATTTGATACCCTGATCTATAGCAATGACATGTTTTATATCATACACATTATAAGTATATACAATAGTAACTTTAGATCTCACATAAACATGGCAGAATATCTTTATTGACGTGTACTTTTTTCATCAGACAGTAATAAGTGTGGAGCATGTTCTGAGGTGTGCGTCTCTCCAGAAGCAGGCAGAGGTGGACGTGCGGATCTGCTGCCTGACGGAGATCAAACAGACGGAGGAGAAGTACACGGAGACGCTGGAGTCCATCGAGAAGGTTCTGCTCCTCCTCTGCATCCACTTCACACACTGTTACATCTTAATTCTACTCTAATCTGAACTGAACTAATTCACATTTATAAATTTCCCGTATCTCTTGTATCTTCCACCTGATGGTGAACTTGTGATGTCTGTTACTGGTTTCAGTTTGAGTTTCACCACAGCTGTTTGTAGTTTGTAGTTTCACAAGGACCTGGAGAGATTAACAGTTTTTATTTGTATTTTTTTTTCTCCAGTATTTCCTGAATCCACTGACGAAGTTCTTCTCTGCGGCTGAAATCGACAAAGTCTTTCTGAACATTCCTGTAAGTCCCACAAACAAACCCTCAATAAAAGGTTTGACAGGGGTGGAAACATAACCTCCTGTGTGGACCTGATGAAAATGTTTCTGACCCGGACACTGACAGCTTCTCAATCCAATGCAGGACCTGGTCAGAGTTCACAAGAGCCTGATGGTTGACGTGCAAGAATCCATCCTGAACAAAAACGCCTTAAATCTCTACCAGATTTTCCTCAGCTACAAAGAGAGGTATTCATGAACACCAATCATTCATATTTATTGTGAGGTTGCAGGCGAAAGCTTGAAAGAGCATCGTTAATGCAGCTTCACTCCAAGTCAACATGTTGCGTAAGAGTCGTGAGGTGTGAACACGTGGAAGTCAGAAAGGACATCGATGGGGAGCTTTTTATTGGCTGGTAGCAACATCTCGTTAGAGAAAAATTTGAGGGGGGGGGGCGGTATTTTGGATCGTTAGAATGAAGTTGAGATGTCGAGAATGAAGTTATCTCCTCTGGTCCATCGAGTCAAGGTAAAGGAGTAGCTATGTGATGCTATACATTGTGTTATTGCTTTCAAAGAAAAATAATTTCCTTGTTAGTGAAAGAAAAATATTCACCATTTCATTTGCACAAGCTTTTTTTTTAGGGGCCTCTCAATATATTCCTAGAAGTTCGACTTTAATCTTGAAATTTCATTTTTATTTCTGACATTTTGACCTAATTCTTGATATGAAATGAAAAGTTTGACTTAATTCTCGACATTTCAACTTTGTGAATTTTTTCATGATACAAAGTTCTGTCTGAGTTGTTTCTAGCATTCTTGGTGTAAGTGCAACATCATTCACATGTTGCATTTGACTGTTTCCTGCTCATATTCGATTAAGGATGTCTCTTTTCACTACTAGAAATGAGGTCATAGTGTAGATGACTCCTGCAAAAGTTTCACTTTGCTTTTCTTATATTGTGTATAAACAGTTTTATCGTGTTTGAGCTCTCACCTCACTGTCTGTCCTCTGAATTGTTAGGCTGCTCATTTATGGCATCTACTGCAGTCGGGTGGAGATCGCCATCGCTGTGTTAGACCTCATCTGCAAAGAGAAGGAGGACGTTCGACTGAAGCTGCAGGTTTGACACCTGAACAAGCTGCTTCACTTAACACACACATACCTCGTTGTACAGTGACCCCCAGTGTTTATTTTGTGCACTACACATACGGTGTTTCATGTTTTTTATTGCATTGTGTGTCTTGTTCAATCCAACCTTGATAGAACAAAACCATTTAGAGAAATATAACATGATATGTGGGTAAGAGTTGATTAAGATAATATATTTTATGTCAAGGGTCACTGATAAAAGTAAATGTAAAAATAAACTGTGTATGCTCTTAGAATACAGTTGAATATACAAAATAATACAAACTAGGCCTCACTCATCTTCATGACCTCCCATTTTTAAAAAACAACATACATTGTTTTGTGCCCTGATGCTTGTGAGAAATGTCAGTATCCTAAAGTAAGATGACACAAACTGTATTTATTCCAGGAATGCTCCAAAAGGGCCAACAATGGGAAGTTTACCCTGAGGGACCTGTTGGTGGTTCCGATGCAGAGAGTCCTGAAGTATCATCTGCTTCTTCAGGTAAAGAGACTCTGTTCATGTGTCTTTCTGAGAAACAGCAGCAGGTCCTGTCGGTGACTGGGTCCTCTGGTCTGTTCGGTGATGGAAGATATTTCCATTACCTGATGTTGGAGGGACTCAAACCTTCATGGTTGTTGCACACATTCATATTTTGTAACTTTTTTTCTATGAGGAGTAAAAGTTTTCTTCATCGAGAGTTTTTTATCATCTTTAAATCAGCCTCGTAAACTTGCAGGAAGTTTTAAATGTGTCCACTTGATGGCGCTGTTCTCCACACTTTTCCCTCCCTTTATAAAAGATCCACACTGTAAATGCACCACACTGACATTCACCATTTCAATCAATCAATTATTTCCAAGACTTCAGTTTATAGAAATAAATGAGTATTTTTAGGGGAAGATCTTTTATTCCAGGTCTGTCTCTCATTTAAAAATTTGCAAATAGTAATTATATAATTCGACCATATATTTATCTGAGCGTTAAGTACAATTTCTTTAGTGTTTTAAAATTCTGCACAGTGTAAAATGATCATGTATATTTTTTGTGAAAAACAGATTTTATTTAAATCCCTGCATCCCCACTCCACTCCCTGGTAGCTGTGACCATCTGCCCTGGTTAGTATGAACCAGAGGTCAGCGTATGGCTGCCAGTGCAGTTCAGGACAATGACTGGAGAGCTGTTTTAAATGGTTGTAGAGAGTAATGGTCTAAATGGTGAGTGTTCTCAGTCACCCCCTACCCTGGGGAGGCACTTTGGGAAGGGGCAAGAAGAAAAGGAACAAAGAGAGGAGGAGGAGGTGAAGCGGAAATTAAGTGAGAGTGCTTTAGCTTCTAAAACACAGAGGAATAGTTAATCTCTTATTTTTGTATCTTTGGTAATAAAGGGCAAACTTGCCTATCTCTTGATATTAAACATATAATGTGCAAATTTATAAAGACGTGTTGATGATTTTGATTTTCTTACTGCTTGGCTGCATCTGTTTAGAAAACGATTGCACGTTACAGCAAATAATGCTAATTTCCTTTATTACTAAAATGGTGAGAGTGGTGTCAGACATGTAATCTAATCATGTCATCCCACTGACAGGGACCAGTGTGAGTGTCCTCTTTTCTGTCTGACTGGTGTTGTGATGCTAATGAAACGTGTCTTCCACACGAGACTCTGGACAGATTTCATCAACAGATTGGTTCCTCTGTGCAGGTTAATCTCCCCAAATACACTCCCATGTGTTGATTAATCAAAAGGACATGTGTTCGGCAGGGTGATGCGGTCAGAACGTATTTCCCCCCCACGTGTGTATTTGTTTAAAGCTTCAGAAAACTTTATCCAAGAGGAAGAGGAAGAATATTTATCTGTCTTTGTCTTGTTTCAGCTGCTTTAGCAACTCAAGCAGGGTGCGAACACAAAGACATGCAGTGATATAACAGAGAAATGGTAATAAAGGAACAAAAACTTGTCTTCACGTGATCAGGAAACTTAACACAGGTGATCCAGGCACAGGTAGCAAGGACATATACAGGTGAATGTCAACAGGAACAGAACAAAGCACCAAGATGAAGGGACAAAGACTTAATGTAAATATCAGGAAACTAAAAACGTCAGATAAGATAAGATAATCTTTATAAAATAAAACCACTGTTTTAATATATAAAATAATAGATAAACTCTTTCGATGTTGTAGAGAGACCGAGCAGTTTCCACAATGAGTAAACACGTGGTGACCAAGAGAGAGAAAACCTTGTGAGAAGTGATAAAGAGAAGTGACAAAGAGAAGATCATGACTAGTGTGAAACAAATATATAATTTGAATTGAAGAATATAATCTAATCAGTGTAATCTAAACATTGAGTCTTCTTATTCTTATGAGAACAACATCTATCTACACAATTTACCTTTAAGTTATCTTCTTATCGAATCACAAAGCGCAGAGTGTGTTTGTCCATGCAGTGTCAAAGTGTGTGCCTGAGTGTGGTCCATGATTTCCTCTCTGTTCTCCTCCATCAGGAGTTAGTCAAGCACACCACCGACGCTGCAGACAAGAGTAACCTGAAGATCGCTCTCGACGCCATGAAAGTAAGTGCAGGGCTTGACGGTGTAATCACAGTGATTTCAGCTTCTTACCGGCAGCAGGCTGATTCCAGAGATAATTCCACAAATCTCTGCCGCCATCAACTTTTATCAGACGGAGAAAAGAAAGGACTCATGCATCATTCATGTTCCACTGCGACGGACCGGTGTGAATGGATAAAAACTTTACATTTCCATCACTTAAGTGAGTGAAAGCCCCGAGGAGTCCGCGACAGAGATGCAGCAAATACATAACTTTGGACAATTTGAACACTTGATTCATACTATTTAAATGGGGCACTTTCCCAGAGGCACACACAAAAACACTCCACAACCTATTTTTGCTTATTTGCTTTTCCTGCCAAGAGAAAACTTATCTCCCTCTCATATATAGTTAGTAACACAAAACTATCAGAGAAAGTCTTTGTTTGAAACTCTTTGTAAAGGCACAGGGACGTTTCAAGGGACTTTGGGGGCCACAAACTAAAGGGACCCACAAACCCAAACCCCTGAACAGACTGCATATTAAAGCTTTTAGACATTATAGTCTTTAACCTAACCTATAAAATGTTGAGGCTTTTGGAAGAAAACTGGTATGAGTCCTCATTTCAGACCATATTGTTGTTGCAGTCTTCTTTACATTGAAGTCTGGACAGGAGTTGTGTTGTTGTGATGTTTCGCCACATTCTCTCAGCATCAATTAACTAATTAAACCAAATTTATCTCAGATATTAAAACTTGAACGTACTTCAGTGGGACATGAACGACCTACAAGGAGGAAACCGTGTTTGAGAAGAAATTATTTAGCTTGTATCTTCCACTAGCTTAGTTTTAGTCAATGTCCCATTCGCTAACAAGGAGGAGGCATGCTGAATTCATTACCTGTACTGCAGCCAGCCACCAGGGGGCGATGTAAAATAATTGCCTTCAGTTTTTTACAAGCTTTATAATCATTCTATGGTTCATTCCAAGAAGTAACCGAGTAGATGTGGTTTGAATAATCGTATTTCACAGAATTTCAAACCAGCCCTTTAAATGTACTGTAATATTTTTTTTTACAAATACATATGTCCAGTGTTTGCTGACATATTTCACTACCTCCATACTAAAGAAACTCAAACTGACACAGACTATGTGTGTGTGTCTGTGTGTCTGCCCAGGACCTGGCTCAGTATGTCAACGAGGTGAAGAGGGATAATGAGACGCTCAGGGAGATCGACCAGTACCAGAGGTCCATCGAAAACTTGGTAAACCCCAAAATCTTTCTAGTGTTTGTGAGTGAGAGAGATTTCAGGGAGACATTTTGTTTACTGTCAGTGGAAGTTCAGTTATTAGTTGTCGACTTATCCCAGGTAGTCAGTCTTTAAATAACTTAACCAAAAAGACACATCTTTGATAACTGCAGTCAATATACAATATACAACAAAACTCTCTTTACTGTAGACTGAAATCAAGGTAACCATACTTATCTGATTACAGATCATTGACATTTCAAAAATAAATAGACCTATGATGTATATTTGTTACTTACATCATCCAAAATGTTTCCTTCAACGTTCTATATAATGATACGTTTCATTTTGGCCTTTTAGTTGGATCACATTTCTCACATTTGTTCTGAAGGATTCAAGATAACGAAGGATAAAAACATTTTTATATTCATAATGTTAATTTTACACTAGAGGTGGAGATACCGTAATTTAATGAAGACAGTAGTTTATTAGAAAATCAATTAATCAACAAAAAAAGTATTCAGTTACAATTTTTATGATGAATTGATAGTTTTAGTATGATTTAAAGAAAACGTATTCTTGTCTTTAAGCTGAATCTCTCTATGTAAAATAAATCAGTGGATTAATCCACAGTTGGAATACATCAGCATGCTATTAAATAAATCATTGATGTAATTAATATATCCAATTAACTTCCACTCTCATGTCAGGTGGACGATGTAGGTTTTAGTGTTTATTACACTAAGCATTCCCTCGTGGCCTGATGTCTAATGTGACGGAAATACCACAAAGTTTGGTAACGCAAAAGTAGAACTGGCTGAGAGAAGGTGGTGAAGGAGGAACCAGCAGCAGAGGTGTCATGAATACGAGCATGAGGGCTTGTCAGGCTGTACGGATCTTCTCCTCGTCCTGATTGAACACGATTGGTGAATTAAGTGAATGTCATTGGTGATCACAAGATACAACAAGAGGGGGTGTCAACACGTTTCACTGGGGAACTGCAGCGGCGGAGGGATGTGAACCAGGAAGCTGTAAATGGTTGAAATCTCGATGTAGCTGATACAAATCTGAAGTCTGTGTCTAATGGAAAGAAAACATAGTTAGAAAGTGCACTAGAGACCTCGTGGATAAAAACTCAAATTCATTCAAATAATAATAATAAAGAGATATACATTTTTAACAATATTAATTGCTATTTCTCAGAGAAGCTCTGATCAAATCCAAAAAGTTGCCATGACCAAACATGTTGCATGTCACACTTGCATTGCTTTTACTTTTGCTTTCAGAATCAGCCTCTCATCAGCTTTGGTCGGCCCAAAGGAGACGGAGAGGTGCGCATGATCTCCAATGTGGACAAGAGGAAACAAGACAGGTTGTTCTCCTTCTCTTTCACTGTCCTGGACAAATTAATTTAAAAGAATATTACCGCTGTCAATTAAGTTGGTAAATACAACTTTGATCTGCTTATGTGCTATCATGAGTTACAACAAGTCACATGATCCATCATTGACTTCGTAATCGACAACATCTTTGCAACTTCATCTAAATGATTATGACTCGTCATTCGTCACAATGATAATAACACAACAGGATATAAACACAACTTCTCTCTTTGTACAGACACATCTTTCTATTCGACGTGGCCGTCATCGTTTGCAAGAGACGAGGAGACAACTACGAGATGAAGGACGTGCTCGACCTCAACTACTTCAAGATCACCGACAACCCCACGTCTGACAAGGAGGGGAAGAAGGTCAGTTACTCTTCAGAACCACAGACTGTGTGTGAAGGCAGACAAGTCCTCTTTAACAGTGGAGTGGAGCCACAGTATCAAGGTCTCTGCTCTCAATCAGTTTTTAGAGCATCAAACAACTAATTAAAACTCAAATTACCGGGAAAGTGATCATTTCAACATACATGAGTGTGAAGTTAACTATCTACAATGCCCATCCACTAACATGGAGGATGCAGGGTTAATGACCCAGACTGCAGCCGGCCAGCAGGTGTCAATCAAGATGATTATGCTCCACTTTTAAGGAGCTGTCATCTCATCCATCTTTATGTTCTCTCCATCACTCAGAATTACAGTTATATCCTCTTATTTGCTGGTGGAGGGTCAGTGGAGTTTTCTCCTCACTCCAAACCCTGATGTAGAAAACAGGCTCCACTTTGACGCCTCTTACAGTTTTATTCTGCACGTGTATTTTATTCCCGCCCTGTGGGAGCGTCTGCTTGTAGTGAAGGGGACTTGTTGATGTCTTTTTTGTTGAATGCTCACAGATGGTTTCCTCTCACTCTGGTGCTGATGGCTAATGTGAAAGTGACAGCTTGCCAGCACAGGACGGTTCTGTGGTTTTTATCAGAGAGACTCTATTATCAACCTCATTTACTCCATTGTTCAGGCATGATGCACGTGTGTTCGATGTCCATTGCTAGGATTGGTTTCGTACGTGCATGTTTATGGGCTCCATGCATCTTCTCTGCGAGCGTGTGTCATTATTCATGCTTGTGTCTAACATGATTTTCTAAATTAACAGTATTGTTGTGCTAAACATGTAATGACACGAGCGGTGCCATTTGGCCCCCACATGTTCAGATGTGTCATTACGCTTCATTTTTCATCTCATCCACCTTCTAACGATGAAGCTCCATCAATCAATGCACCGCACAAAAAGACACAGACACGAGCAGAAAAAGATCATTTGCAGCGAGACAAGAAAAGAAAAGAACAGAAAGAGATGATAAATATTCACAGAGGTACAGATACTGTGTGTACCTTCATCCACCTCACCGCACCACACACACACACACACACACACACACCACACACCACACACACCACACATACACCGCAGGACAGAGATGCTAATATCAGGTGATGAATGTGTGCAGTCCTCCAAGGCTGCTTACAGCTATATATCATTTTCTGCTAAATGAAACTTCAGTGTGTGTGTGGATGTGTTGCCACTGAGCGCCCACACAGTCATCAATGATTTAACACTTCAGCGGGGCTCGAAAAACACTCAGCACTGTGCAGGGCAGGCCAATCGTGCCCATGGGCAAGGCATTTAACCTGTGCTACTTCCTGTGGTCCACAACCTTGGCTTTTTCTGGAAAGTTCCCCCTCCGAATATATCAGTGAAGAGAAAACCAGCACGTTTATGAAGATATATTTTAACACGCTGGGTTTTATTTAATAGATGGTAATGCCTGTATAGGAGATCTGACAGCAGTAGTTGAGGTCTATGGCAGGTCTCTCTGCCTTACATCATATTGGTAATGTTCCTAAATGTCGAACTTCTGATCTCTCTGTTGAACTTCGGCTCCTCTGAGGCAGATTAGCAGACTCTGCCTCACTGTCATCACAGCTTAAGTCCTCTTTGGGCTGCGTTCTGGTTAAACTACGGCAGCTCTCCTGACGTCGACAGAATCCAGCAGCCGACACACAGCCTGGCTGCTCTGTGAGCCCGGTGGCACCGGCCCTGGAACCACACGGCACAAGAGCTGAAGCCAGTGAGGACTGATGACGCCTTTTAATAGCTGCAGATCATTGTCTGACACAGATGGCCTGAACAAAATACCTGTTTGACAATGTGGAGGACAGTGTCAGGGAAAGGGGTCGCATGGGTTTGGTTTAGATGACATTACAGGGTTGAGGGAATTTAAAGCAAGTTAAAAAACCAAACCACATATTTGAAGGGTTCGGTTTGGGGTCTGTATGTTATTTTATTTTGTTTTAATCTTCCGCCTCACCATCAAATAAAAATAACTATGTTTTAATAATATAAACATCTTAAAATATGGCTCATGTCGGTTAGATTAATGCAATTTTGGGCTGATCTATCTAATCCTGCTTTCAAAAACTTGCTCTGAACCCTGGATGTTCTCCTGAAATTATCAATTGCTCTGGAGTTTTTCCCAGAGTTGTTTCCAACTCTCTAAATAACCGGGTGTTGCAACAAGTGCCACAGGGATCTGCCTGTGATATGAGCTGTGTCATGGGGAGTATGGATGGGGTATTTTGGGGGGTCCATGATATCTGACTTTTATCTTGGTCACTTTTACTTAAAAACGTCTGAGTTCTTATCGGGTGAATCTGATTATCTTTCCCGTTATAACTGACACCACAAATAGCATTTATCCCAGCAGCGCCTATTGACATAGCCGCTAGTTACAGAGGATCATGGGCTGTTTACAGCTAAGCCCACGAATGCACCGACACAACCCTCCATGGGGGTTTTGCAGATTTATGACATGCAAATTGAGAAAAATACTTTTAACTCAGATTGCACTCGCTGGGTAACGATGCTCTCGACTGACCCGGCATTGAAAGTGTACACACCATGAGATGATCATCACGGTATATATTTAGACGTGGTATTTATACATATGCTAATGATGCAGCACTCCATTAAAGAAACTGCCTTTGGTTTGATGGCTGTCCTCTGCTTGACCTCCACAGTGGTGCTACGGGTTCTACGTGACTCACCAGCAGGGCTACACAGGCTTCGAGCTCTTCTTCAAGACCAGAGAGCTGAAGAAGAAGTGGCTGGACCAGTTTGAAATGGCCATGTAAGCACAAAGAGACACCCACACCCGCGTCCAGGCAGATTGTGATCAACCAGTGTGTGTGTACCACAGGGAGAGAAACACACACTGTGTCCTTGTGTGTGTGTGTGTGTGTTTGTTTGTCTGTGTTTGCGTCCGTGTTATTCCAAGGCCGAGAGAGGTGTTGACTCTGTCATGTGCGCTGTTTGATCAGGTCTTAGCTGTAATCAAGCACACACTGCTGTCACCAGAACGATAACACACACACAGACACACACACACACACACACACACACATTAAACACAAACTGTTCCAAAGAGCTGCAAACTACAACGAAGTCGCTCTGCATCGGCAGCTCCTCAAATCAGTGCTCTATGGAGGTAAATCGTATTATTTTGTGTCAGTAGGAGATTTGCAGCAGCAGATATCCTCATATCCTTCTCTGGTTTGTTGTTCTTTGAGAATACAGTGTTGTTCTGACACGACACTCCGATTGAATGAGAAATTGTTTTGTGTTTGGATATGTATGAAAACAATTTCCCTGCTCTGCACGCTGACTCTCACGCTGTGGCCTTTCTGAATTCATTCTCACTTCTAACTGTGTTCTAGGTGATTACTCTTGTATACATGTATCAAAGCAACACAGTGCAGTGTGTGTGTGTGTGTGTGTGATCATAGACTGGGTATAAAGATGGACGCCACGTCCGCCCACTATCCAGAAACTAAGCTTATATATGAAGAAATACGAATATTTTGTGCATTTGCTGGGATAGCGAGGACCTGTCGTAGAGACCAATCATGAGTCAGTCTCAGCTGTCAATCATGAAGTTTCACCCTGTTTTTATATGATCAAAAGTTGAATTAAATCCAGTTTTTACCGGAAAATGAACTCTTCACAAACACTGATGTCAAAGAACCATCTTAAGCCACAGAAACCGTTTTTAAGAAAAAAATATTTGAAATGCGTTTTGACTTTTGTCCATTTGTCAGTCCAACTTCATTTGACTTCACTTTTTTGGAGCTGTCATATCGTCAATCTTCAAACCAAGAACTGCACATGCAAATTAGCTTTATATCTAACTTGAGGTGCTGATTCTCGGCCCCTGTTAGATAAACTAAACTAAACTGCCTTGAAAGGATTTGTTATCTGCTTGTGTCTTTGAGAATAATTCATTTGACTTTCTCTAACACGGAGGGGGGCAGGATTTATGTCCGAGGAGCTAGCATGTGATCCATCTTTATATACAGTCTACGGCGGGAATGTGCATTAGTCAACGCCCAGTTTCCGGCTTTACTCTTTGAGCCTACGCAGCCATGTACAGAGTAAGGAGACACACGACCACTTCCCCCGCTGGGCCCTCGAATCTTTCTCTAAACCTCATGTGTAATTTGAATAGAGAAATAACCATTTTCACAGCGGCCTTGAAACAGTGTTTTCCTCAGATCGAGCGTGTGAGTCAGAAAACAGCTGTGTGCTGCAGTGCATTGGGTAATGACACCAGAACAGGTTCATTCAGAATCTGAAAATTGTACCAATGAAGAGGATGTTTGGTTCCTGATGAAGGACTCACTTGTGGGAGCACTCGGTTTAAGTGGCTTCTGGATGGTGTGTTCAATACAACAACAAAAAAAAACATGTTTTCTTTTATTTGTGTCAGTTGTGTTTGCTCATGTTCCAGACGGGCTGCGTGTTTCCGCTCTGTACTTTCCCCTCCTCTCATGTTTGAACACACAGATCAAAATTGGATGTGGGCCGATTCAAGTCCTCTTCACTTTGCTCACATGTTCTGTCGGGCGGAGAAAAATAAATGGAATAAACTGCCACAGGAAAGTTATCTGATGATTAGTGAAGAGATTTGTTCCCTAGACTGAGACACAAACAAAAAAATTATTAGCGAGCTGCATTGTTGTATAGGGACGGCAATTATAGGCTGTTTATCAATCGGTTAAATTGGGTGTGAACCCCTGATTTTACCTACAGCGCCACCATGAGGTTTATATTTGTTGTTATGAGTGAATACCTCCAAACTATTAGATGGATTACCATTATTGCACTTAGCACAGTTTCAGCCTGACAGAGCCTTTAACATGGCTGAGTCTCAGAGTCATTTAAAGGTGCAGTGTGTAAGATTTAGGTGAAAGGGATCCAATGGCAGATATTAAAAATTATATAATCCTGGTGATGTTTCCAGTATTGTTTATTCACCTTAATTGTAAGAATTGTTGTTTTCTTTACCCTAGAATTGACCCTTTTATTTAAACACTTTATAAACATGGGGACTCTCTACGGAGGCCGCCATGTTTTTTTACAGTAGCCCAGACTGGACAAACTAAACACATTTTGAGGTTTCACGACAACTGAAGGTTACCACAGGTTATCCTCTGTGTTTGAAAAGAAGGTTAAAGTGAGGGGTATGTAGCTGCAAAAAAAAAGCAACCTCACCACCGGATGTCACTAAATTCTACCCACTGAACTTTTAACCATCTTTTCTTTCTTGTTGTATGTCTCAGATCAAATATCCGACCAGAGAAAGCCAACCACAACTCCCACCAGTTCAAGATGCACACATTTGAGAGGATCACGTCCTGCTGCTTCTGTCACCTCCTGCTCAGGTAGGAGTCAGGCCTCCTGCAGCGAGCTCCTTCCACTCTGGATAATTATGGAGCGCTGATGAAGTCCCAGTAGAGTATATAAATGTTGTGAGGCGGTTCTGAGACGCGGTGCAAATAGAAACCGTTACTATGCACCACGTTCCAGGATGTGAAAATCATCCTGTGGGGTTGATCTTGTGAAACTCCAATTCAAATATTTTTCAGATTTAAAAGGCATGAACAGGGGACGCGGTGACATTTTACATTTCATGTCACTTTTCCTCAGGGGTCTTTGGAGGATGTGAAAATGAAAATAGCTTATTAGCACTGGGTTTTAATTGAAATAAAACGTTAGTGTACTCTAGTATGGATAGTTAATACCTCAGTTTTCAGCAGATGGTGTCAGTTTTATGGTTCAGGGAAGCTGAAGGACATTTCCTGTGTCATGTTTTCTTCCCTTGAGTGTGAGACCGAAGCCTGGAAATCTTAAATGTCAAGGCTTTCTCTGTAGGAGGCTGATGTCAGTAAAATATAACCTGTGATTTATTGTTTTCCAGGGGCATCTTTAACCAGGGCTATCTCTGCATCAAATGTGGCCTGGGGGCTCATAAGGAGTGTTTGGGTCGACTGGACGTGTGCGGGAGAACAGGTGAGATGATGGAGACCTCCGAGCTGATTCCTTTTCCAACACATGTTATCCTGAAAACTCCTCTCAGTGATATCAACTCTGTGTGTGTCCCTATGGAGTATAAATCAGCATATTTTTGTGTGACCTTTACTCTAGCGCCACCATCAGGACGATATGTCCCCTCATCAACACAACATAAGAAAATCTAAAGGCCAGATCACCATGAAATTCAATGAGCACATTCATGCTCGAGAGATGATCTGCTATTTACATGTTTAACCGTGTGTGAGCTTTTTCTTGCACCACCCACATGTCTGATTGTCGACCACGTACACAACTTATCTCACAGCTTGTATCGTAACAAATTAAGATCTTGACCTTTCCTTGTTTTTCAACTCTCACACTCTAATTATAGGTTTATTTCCCCATCACGTGTTCTTTATAATCTCTGAAGCATCATGAGGTTGACGGTTGATGTTGTGTGTCTCTCTTTGTGTGTTTGTCGCTCTCCTGTCTGCAGATTTGGCGAAGCAGAAACCCAAGGTAAGACCTGCACTGCTACACTTGAGCTAATGATTTATATATTTGCTATATAACACAGCAGATGATACAATATACACCCACACATGCACTGGAGTGTGCCACCACAATATAATGGGCTGTACGCAAGTGTAATCATATAATAATGTTTTAAAAGTTATTCTAGCGAATATACACTAATTAAATTTGGATTTAACTGATGCACTAAAATATACAAATTAAATGCATGGTAATAAAATGATGTTGAAATGCTTGTCGAGTATTTCCACCGCCCTCTCTGTAACATTTACACTTTATAATTTTGTGCTTGTGTTCATTTGAAGACTCTTTTTAATTATAAGATTTGTGAGCCCAGTGTTTAATGAAGTATTTTCCACAAACTTGTTTAAACCTTTATAGCTCCTCCTAGTGTATATTTACATAAATATAAACGTTTATTAAACATACTGTGTATTATATGATCCTATTTCTAAGTACTCCAAACTTTGAGTCACCTGTTATGAGTTGTTTTACTTACGAAACCCTGGATGTATAAAACACTTCATAATACCACTTTGGAATAAATGCATTAAATTCCCATTTGCTCCCCAGATGTTCCTGTTTCTGTAATTTGTGACAGCTAATCTAAAATTAATGAAAACTCTATGATGCCCTGATGGGTTATAGAGTAAATGAAGATCCAGTATTTATGTATTGTATGTATGTATTTTACCTTTATACATAATAACTGCTCAGTCCAAGACAACGCCTACATGTGACTTTAAGAGTATTACTCACTGCTCAGGTCAGGTTGATCCTGCACAGGGCCTCTCTTTTAATCCTTTCTCCATATTTCTTTTTGGATTTATTGTCTTTCATGCTTTTACATGAGTCATGATTTGTGCTTTCACTCTCTCTAACAACAGGAGAACTCAGCACCACCAGACCCAGGTCAGTGAGCCTTCACCACTCGACCACATCTGTGAACCTGCTAAGGGTTTTTCTTGCGCTCTACCTCTTAAGCTTCTTTCATCTCGAGGTCTGCAGCGAAAAAACCGAAACACAGGCAGGATGAAAAGCAGCCGGTTGGTCAGAGGCCAGAAGGGAGATCGCTGCTGGTTTAAAAGCGAACCCTCACCCCCCCCCACCACCACCTCACATTTTTCATCAAATATTACTCAACTTTCTTTGTGTGCCACAAAAACCCTGAAGATTTACACTGACATGGCATCAACAGTTTCCTCTTGACAAAAAAAAATATATTTGAGTAAGAATAGGACACAAAAGGAGCCCAAACCGAGGCAGGGAAGGGAGAAAAAAAAACAGTCTCTTTTCTCACCTCATGCTGGGAAAGCCTAAACCCTTGACGGCATTGAGATGAATTGAAGGAGGTGGAATCATTACGGGAGCCGCGGCAGGAGAGAAACCGGCAGAAAAGCACTTGCAGCAGTCTATACGCCTCGGCCTCCACCGCTGAGCCCTGCCTTTTGTGATAAATCAATTTCCATAAGGGGCTTTATGAGAGAGACAGCTGTGCTTATTGTTCTTAATAAAAACATGAATGTGAGATATTCCATTCATCAGAGGTCACTGTAATATCCCCCCCCCTCCCCCAGGGCTGGTTTGCTAGGAGGGGAAGAGCTGTGGCTGGAAGCAGGTTGTGTCTGAGGGGGCTCGAGGTGTGAGTCAGGGGGAGAGTAAGTGGCCCTGTCTCATAAGTTGGCAGCGGTGTTTAGTCTCAGCCTTAGCCGGTTGCTTGTGGCTGTATTTGTCCGAGGAGGGATTGGAGCCGTTCAGGAATCAGAGAGATGAATTTCCTGCTGCAGTGACTCGCTGTTCTTTTTGTGTGATTTTTTTACAATGGAGCCATTTTGGTTCTTTAAACCTTAAATCAAAACGTCTGTCAGAATTCCCACATAGATCACAAAGAGCAGTTGTGACAAAGTGACAGGAAGGGACTTGGCTGGTTCACCTAAAACTACAAAAACATAAAAACACATTCCTCACCTTCCTTTATTATTTACATTTACTTTTGTCTAATATTTGTGTTATTATTATTATTTAGCATAGGTGGTTTTGTGTGCTCAGAGATCACCTCAATCAATTAGAGCTGTAATTGAGAATTTTGTTTACTTTGTTTAGTTTAGTTTGTCGCCCTGTTGCATTGATGTCAAACTGTAGTATAGTGTGTCAGTGCACAAAAACCTTACTGTATAAAGTGCAGAGCAAACTAACTGACCACGCCCAACCACAGCAACACAAATCATCGTAATAGAAATCACAAAAACATATTTTTCCGGGAAATAAGTCAAATTTCCCCCGAATGACCAACATAACTGGAAATGACCAGTTCTCTGTATTCAAGGCCCAATATCACATTCATTTCAAAGTGTCAGTAACTGAGGTGAAACGAAAAACGAAGTAGAATTTATTTACGTTCTCTCTAACGTTTTTTAATCAAACAAAGAACTTTTTTGCTCTGTTGCTAGGTGACGGCCGTCAGCCGGTGATGCAATAAGGAGACCAGGCCGTCTCATTTCAGTTTTTTTATACTCACCTTGTTTTTCAGAAACTCTCTCTGCCCCACACGATGACAGTGTTTCTGCTGCACACCTGCTCGTGTCTGTGCACAAGCCTCTTTGATACGTGTATGAAAGTTTGAGTATTAATGTGTTTGTGTTCCCTGTCTGCTAGGTTTACCCAGGATGGTTGTGATCAGAGACTACGGTGGCATCCCTTATCCCCAGTACGGGCCCCCACTAAGCATTCATGTGGGGGATGTCATTGAAGTGATGTTTGCAGACCTGCACAGCTCCTGGTGGCAGGTGCGTGTCACTCAGCTCGTCCTCGTTTTATCCCAACATCTGTGATGCCCCATGAAAAAATAACACGTGTTATGGCGTGCCAGGTTGGCTCGGCGCACGCAGCGCCTTTGCCGTGTCACGGGTTTGAATCGATGCCGTCTGTCGTCTCCTCTCTCTAATACTGGAGGTCCCACTGTGCGGCAAAGGAAAGAAAAAGCTTTCAAAACCCAGTGTTGATGGGCTGACGTCATTATTTTGTCTCCCTGTGGTCATCCCTGTTCACAAATCACACAACCTATCGTGGTTATCTGTCACATCCTGGGTCCTGACATCCATACATATGACACTGTGATGAGGTCAGCCCCATTTGGAAAAAAAGAAACACTAAACGACAAGGCTGTTGATGAGAAAGTAAAATCTGTATCTTGCCTCTAAACTGCAAATGTATTCATTTAGAATTTGAATCAATAACAATGAAAACATTGATAAGTAAATAAGGATTAGAAATTGGAAATGAGATATGAGATGGAATTGGTATCTCACAAACTCTGCAGAAGACAGTAAAGCATAGAGTAGTTTTTATTGATATGTTATTAAACACATGTAATACAGAAGAATACAATCTGATTTGCACGACACAAGTTTCAAAGCATAGAAAATATATTTCACCGTGTTGTATTTGTCACATTCTGTGTCCTGACAGCCATTAAATACGACTCTGTGATGAGGTCAGCCCCGTTTAGAAAACATCATGATGAAGATCTCCTGTATCTGAACTCCTCTGAACCCCGGCTACATTAAAAGACGGGGGTGTTGGTCTTATTCTCTCCTGGGCTGAATCACAGCCCACATCAGATGATCTAAGCAATTAATGGCTCCTTGATTAATTTAGTGCCAGAGAGAGACAATAAACCAGCAGTCACTTCAGCCTCTGGAAGATCTTTTTAATGGTGGTGCACAACCCAGTGTACCGGCACATTTAGCCGGCACCTCACCAGGTCAGCCAACGGGTTCCCAGGGTTTGACCTTATCTATTTTTTGAAAGGATGGCGATTTATCTGGGGTCTTCCGGCAGCCTCCCTAGCTGTTCCTCACTCTGCTTTACAGCGGCATTAAAGCCTCGTGCTCCTCCCGGTGCCGCTCCAATCAAACCGCAGCCCTTTGCCAGCGGCACGGCCGGGAGTAGGCAGTTAGCCCGGTTCCCTGTGCTCCGTGTTTCTCTCTGTAGCGACGGAGCACGAGGTGGAGGGTCGAGGACACGAGCGCCAGGAGAGTTGGTGTAAGCTGCCAGAGCTGCTGGCTGAATGTCACAGACGAGATGGCACCGCGCCGATGTGCTGCTAGTGGTTACCGCTCCTGCTGAGAGGGGATAATCAGAGGATTTAAATCATAATGCACGTTTGTGTTTTCCTGTCATGTGTGTAATGATACTGAGAAAAGCATGATTGAAGCTGCGGTTTGGAGGTTGTGACATCTGGTGGCGCTGGAGAGCAAGAGACTGAGCAGCAGGATCACCTGATGTTTTCTGTCAGAGGATCTATCAACCAAAGCTTTCAGGCCCGTTACTACAATAGAATCAACATAATTAAACAATTCTACAAATTTTTCTGCAAATACCAATTCAAATTTAAAATGGGTTAATTAGGGCTATTTAAGTTTAACCACATGGAATTACATGAGCATCACCAGAGTCAGATTCTGAGATGCTGCATTAATCAAGTAGGACAATGTGAGCTGTGTTTTTTTCCTCTCTAATAATTAAATGTACTGCTTCATTCACTTATGAGGAATAACTCAAATAAACTGAATACTAAGATGTTGGTTGATTAGCATTGATATTTTGTTATAAAAAGCTAAAAAAAGCTAAAATAAATAATGACCAAATCATTTTAACTTCAGCAGGTAGCTTCTGAAGCTTTAATAGTTACCAGTTAATATGGTAAAACAAAAAGTAGGATTCCAGTCGGCCTATCACAGAAGGCCATCGCACAGAAGAGTTTTGATGAGAATTATCTTGAACCAAAACTCTCCAAGGATAGATATATTTTTAAATATAACATATCGAGTATTCATCAGTCAAAATGACTAAAATAAACTATCAAGATAAGATATGATCCATTATCGAGGATATTGATGGTTACCCCAACTTTCCAGGGATGTAATGCTTCCTGAGCCGCTGCTTCCATGACTAGATTGAATGGACCTGATGACTTGGATTCCATTCCGATAGTTTTCCTTTATTCTTGAAATGAAAAATGATATAAAAAAAAACATCCTCTCATTTCTTATCTAATGTCAGGCCCTCAAACTCTTCTATACTAATGGACCACAAAGTGAATGAAAAGCTCCAATCTGTTCTTTGCGTTTAAAATTTCAAATGTATTGATTTAGATGTTTGAAGAAATCACTTTGGAAACATTGTTTATTTAATGAAAGAAATTGGAATTGGTATCGAAGTCTCTTTTCAGTGAGACGCACCAGTACTCGGTGGCGACAGTGAGCTGTAATAAAATAAACCTGGTAATAAAGAGAAGAAGATTAAGGCGACCACAATACAAATTTCTAAGCATAAAAAAAAAGAGTATTTTCGACAAGTTTGTCTCACGGTCCCAAACAAAGCATTTTGGGTGAGAAACACTAAATCTAAACAAAACCCTGTTTGTTTAGAATGAAAGCTCCACAGGGTTCCTTTAATCTTCAGCGTCCCCAGTGGCGCCAGAGGATGGAATTACAGAACATTGAGAATTCATATCCCCTGTTACCCAGAAGGCAATTATCCCCCATCCCTCTGGCAGAACAATACAATCAATCACTGTAATTTCATTTGATCCTTTGGCTGCTGCCTGTTTATGCCAACAGAGTAATAAGTTTAATCTTTATCGTACGCTTATCGAAAGGCATAACAAATAGAGAGGGGCTCTCGCAAAAAACCTTTGATGAAATGTTATTACACAGAATGAATCATAGAGATGGGTGAAGATTCGCTTTCCAATCTAGTTACCGCCCGGGCTTGCACGGTCCCAAAAAGCATTTCTCGCTCTAATAAAGAGGAGCGAGGGGGAAAGCGTAAACAGGGCAGGAAGCCGAGTGAAGAGCTCCACGTGCCCTCGACACTCACTGTCCTCTCAGATTGACTCAGTGGACTTCAAATTGACCTCGAGCTCCGAACTGGATACTTAGATTATCTTGAGCTTAATGCTGATGTATTTGTTTATAAACATCTACAGGATAACGTGCACGGATTAGGTTATAGAATGAACTGAACTCTCTATGAAGGAGCGAGTTTATATGAAGATGAAGCCGTTTTGGGGGGGCTAAATTGGTTTCTTTATAAAGAGGCTACACTACGTTTGTAGAAAGAAGTTACGACTTCCCTGTAAAGCTCCGGTTTGCCCGAGGCAGGTTAGCTAAAATGCAGTTGTTAGGTGTTAGCACCAGGCAGGGAGCTTTACGCTGTTTGGATATTCAAAGACCAGAATAAGATCCATTATTTAGTGTTAAACGAGGCTCTTGTTTTGATGCAGCGCAAATCTCACTGCCGGCAGAGTTTGAACCATAATTAACTGGGGCTGCAAATTAGATGCACTGCTTGTTGTGTGCTAATTGCTGAGGATTTATTGGAGCGGGTGTGGGAGGGGAAGGAGGGAAAAAGGAAGAGAGGAGGTGTCGTCGCTCCCAGACAAATATAATGCGATTAACAGCCAGTTTGACGTTGCAGGGCAAAATCCTGGCGACCGGCAAGATTGGCTTCTTTCCAAGCGACGCTGTGAGGCCCTGCCCGTGTGTAAGTGTGCACATTTTTTTTTGTAATCAATAAGACGCATTGAGTGTGATAACAATTCATTCAGTAGATAATGACCACTATTGATGTCCCAGCAAAGGCATATGGTGCTTTTCAATTGCAAGTTTTTTTCTATTTCTGTAAGAAGACTGATTTTAGCCATTAGATGTGGCTTGAATATCACATTACCACAAATGACCTCCCCTGGTATTGACTCCATTAACACACAGAATAACCAAAATTCTCTTCTATGGCAGGTTCCGAAACCTGTCGATTACTCCGCCCAGCTCTGGTAAGCGATGAAAACAAATTACTGCAGATCGTTAAAAACAATAACCACCAAGTCATTTCCACTGTATTGCATTGATTGCATTGACTGTTCTCATCCCCATGTTCAGAATGATTGATTGCAGTGTAAGTGCAGTAGTTGTTCACCGGCTGGTTCAGGTTTGCAGGGCCCATGGAGAGATACCAGGCGGAGGTGGAGCTCGTGAACAGAGGGAACGGCACCTATCTGGTTCGACACCGGAGCAAAGAAGGCACCGAGTACGCCATCAGTATAAAGTAAGTGATACGACTGGTAGTTTGAAATTCATTTCTATATCAAGTCTCCTGCAGTGTAGTTTATTCACCACAATCTAACAAGGAAAAGAGGGATAAACGAAACACATGCGTTTACCCTGTGGGCAAAGAAACCCCTTGGTGCGTGAGGCCAGTGGCAAGAATCACTCAAACAACGGTGCAGACTAGAATAGGTAATCATCCGTAGTTTGTAGCTGAAGAATGGAAAAAGTTTTACTAGTCTGATGAGTCGCAGTTGATGCTGGTGATACAGGTGTTGGGTTGAATCATCCAAATTACATAGATAAACTAGAAACTTCACTATTACCATTTGAATAGTTTCTTAGGACACTTCTTCACTCACAACCTTTCTTCGAGTCTTTAGCAGCGGCCATACTGACGAGCAGAAAACACACTCTTCCCAGTCCTACCATTAAAACTGGCTGCAGAGGAAATCCTAGAAATGAACTGTAAATTTCCATTATACCAGTAACACTATGTAAAGAAACTGCAAATATAAAGAAAGTACCAGACCCAGTGTTAAAGTCAACCATGGATTTATGGATACAGTGTTGTGGATGAGGCAGTAAACTACACTTACTGTTAAAACTTGAAGCAAAGAGTTATGACTTTTATATTTGTATTTTTTTTAAAGTTAACCACAGATCTTTTGAAAGGAAATGTGTCTTTGCTTTAACCCAAAGTAGAAGTGGCCTTTCCTTAAATTACTGGCAATGATCAGAAGAGCTTTTTGATGTTAGGGGTCATGATAATTACAAACGCAAAGAATACTAAATCGTGCTTCAACTGAAAGCCTTCGACAACGTATTGAGATAAAATACAAAAACGCAGACACTTAAGAGTAACAGGTGTCTGGATAGAAGCTGAGAGCAGAGAGGCTTTATTGAAAACACACAGGAGAAGAGGAGGCGCTGTGGAAACCTGTTTTTCGAAGGAATTCATAAAATGATCAGAAAAAAGCTACAGCACAATTCAAATAATTACCCATTTTGAGCACCTCACTTCAATAGTGGAGCGGCGGAAACTTCAGAAGCCCCTTGTGATGTTGATGAGGTAGAAGGGCTCCGACTCCATCAAGGCCATCGCATCTTTGTTTGGGAAAGTGAAAAATGAATTGCTGGATCAGCCCGTTTATCCATATCTTTTCTTTCCTTAGTCATTGAAATGAGTAAGGTAGTTTAAATGTAATCCTTCTGACAGTCTCACAGTCTTTGGTGGAGGTGGTTTTCTTTCCTTGACAGTGTACTGGAACCAAGAGGTGCGCAAATGTCCTGCTGTAGAAGTCTGGTTTGGGATGTAGTGAGTTTAAACCCCTCTCACTTAATTTTCCTTTATGAGTAAAAAAGTAGCCTATAAGCAACCTGTCCCAATGGTGTCAGAGCACGTAACCAACCGATATTGCTTCGGCGCGAAAGCAATATGACGACGTGATTAACATCAGATCATGTTTGTGTGTAAACAGACTTAACGGAGCTGCGAGTGTGCGACGAGACTTGATCGTTTCAGCGTGAAGGGGACGATGCACATGTGTCTGTTTACTAGAAAGTTCACGTGTTTATTCCTTTGTGAGGACGACAGGAGGCAACGAAGACTCGTCAGGGGAAATTAAACCTGTGCAAACACGGCAACATGACAGATTTCAAGCCAACACTGTGGAATGGCTGCTTTGAGTAAAGATAACACAACGGTGGACTCAGTTGTCGTATTTATTGCAGCTTCAATCTACTTGTCCTTATAGCTATTGTTTACAAACCAGTTTAGAGGCTCATTACCGCCACCAAGTGGACTGGAGCCACTACGCTCTCTTTCATGGGCTGTCTCGGCCACTTTTAAGTTCCACTGTGAGACGTCCACTGACACCTGGTGCTATCAAACAACTTTGAAGGTTTTACATTGACCCAACTCTGTCGTAACAGGTTTATGCACCAGGACCCTAACTTTATTCATCAGCTGGTTGCAAGTGAAAAGATTATCAAATCATTTATTATTCTTAGACGTCACTTTGACTTGTTTTCATTGGAACAACTTAGCACAGATCTCCATGGAAAGTATTGCTCTGTAGACTCTGCAGTAAATTTTACTTTCCAACTCAGTCCACATTTCAACAGAATGGAGACGAGGTTGGAATTGGGTGATCTCTCCGTTTCACCCTATATCTTAGACCTCGCCTAAGACATATGTTCAAGGTTTGCCCGATAGCATCCGTCACATCACGCTCTGCTCTTTAGTTATAAATCTTAAAGAGTGTGTTTCAAAAAGAGGGCGAGCAAAGCTCTCCCAACTGTAGATAAAACATGAATTCCCCCCCCGGCCTCTGCAAATGTCTGTTTTATCTGCGAGTGGAGTGCCTCTGTATTCCTCTTTTGATATACAATGCTGTCCATTTAACTAGTGAATATCTCTCAGGCTACATCAAAGTTTGTTCAGTCTTTAAAAAAGAAAGAAAGGAAAGAAAGAAAGAAAGAAGACTATCGAGTCCTTTTGACCAGGCATGACGGCTCTGAGAGATTATAATGATTGTTCTTTTTTTGGGATGCTGGGACTATTTAGCCAGTGACACGCCATTCCAGCCCATTTGGTTCGGTTGGACTCGTTCCGACGCTCATTCAAAGCTTTGATGTACCGGGGGGCCCCAGTGTCTGAACACTCCAATCCTAATAGCCTGTCTCACTTCTTAAGATCATTATCAGGATGGCTGTTTGAGATAACGGGGGCTTTGTAGAGCGAGCTGCTGCTAATCAACTGGAACTGTCTGATGTCAGAACTCTACAAGTGGTCAGCTGGAGTGTGAGCTGAGGGATGTGTGTGTGTTTTGGGGGAGAACCTGCATCCGTGCAGGCCGACAGCAGCGTAGAAAGACTGCACCTGTCTCCACGTGTTATGCATCGTATAAGTCGGCACATATCAATAATGTATCACCACCTATATATTCATAATGTATCGGTGAATTTGCAACGTGACCATATTCATCCGTTATATACCGGGTTGGGAGATTTGCGGTGCAGATTTATCTCCAGTGTAACCTGCATATCGCCATATGGAAGACATGCAATATACAGCCCCCCCCCCACACACACACACTTGTGCGTGCAGTGTGTCCCGATCAGTGTATGTGTATTTGTCAAGGTTGGCCCTGCACTACTTTTCAACAAAGTACTTTGCCGGAGCTGTTCTCTGGTGTCGTATGATTATTTAATCGGTAAATTATTCAATCAGGCCTGTAGCATACACTCAGCGGTGCTTTGCTGTACAGTCCGTTGTGATGTGGTATATTTTTCCATCTTAGCTTAAGTGAGAACACTAATAACGTCTTTCAGGAAAAATGCTGACGTAAAAAAAAAGTCAAATCGTTACAGTCGAATCAACTAAACTTCATGTGTCTCCGCGTTATAGATTCCAGAACTTCAGCTGTTTCTATTATTTTATTTACCCAATTTACTTCACTGTCTAAAAAAGTTTAATACATTCTCCAAAGTTATCATACAGTTGAATCACCGTCTATAATCTGACCTTCAATTGATGCTCATCAGCCAATAACGTTTTATTTACAGTTTTTTACCTCTTCATCTGAATTTGTTTGTTTATTAGCAGAATTTCACAAAACCTAGAGAATGGATAACCTCGGAAGTTGGTGTAAGCATGTTTTATGAGTCAGGGACAAACCTATTAATTCTAGGAATCTAGGAATTTGAATTTCAGATTTTAAGGCATTTTTCAGCATTTCAAATGATTCCTCCGAGAATGATTCATGATCTTGTTGTGAAAAGTCACTGTTTAAAGGACTGATATTTACGAGTTTGTGCAATTTCATGCAGATCCACATGTAAGGGGTCGGGGCCTTGTGGAGGAGTGTGCTCTACTGAGCACTGTTTGGTTCCTCACATTTCATGTCTACAGTCAGAATGGTCTCACGTACTGTGGATATCACTTAAACTCAGGGTTGACAAGCTATAAAGGAAGGCGGCGACTGATATGCATTATGAACTGATCTAACAAGGTAAACCCGGGGACACCTATGATGCTTTCATTATTATCTGATGTGAGTGAATTGCTGTGGAATCTGGTTTCCTCTGCAGGGAAAAGCCCCTTGTCAAACAGAGCTGCTTGGCTCAGCACGGTACCCGGCAGTCAGTGCCCACAGACCTTCGTGACGGTTCACCATGGAGACTGGATTGATGTGGAACCATGTATAGTTGATTAGCAGCCCATGTCTTATTCATCCTCCACAGGTTCAACGATAAAATCAAGCACATTAAGATTCTGACCAAGGACGGCTGCTTCTACATCGCTGAGACTCGGCTCTTCAAGACTGTGCTGGTAAGGGCTTTAACTTCCTATGGATTTTTTGTGCCACTATAAACTGCTGTTGCATTAATGAGTATAATCATTTTGACATTTATGCTACTTTAAATCAGTCTCTTGAGATAAACCCCAGTGAACATTTTACTTTTGTTTCATACAATGATAAAACCCTACTACTACTACTACTACTACTACTACTACTACTACTACTACTACTACTACTACTACTACTACTACTACTACTTTTAATAAGAATAACTATTATGACAGAGCACAGCTATAACGTCATTTTTTTAATAAAACAAGTCAAACAATAGTAACACCCAGTACAATTTTTTTTTAAAGATTTGATCATATAAATACATATCTACACAAAGACATACATATACATGTACATATTAAGCATATACCCACATGCATTCTCAACATTAGTATATTACAAATATACCAGTCTGATATGTAGTCTACAGAAAGTGCATTGTAAAATTGGAGAATACAATTTGAAGGTCTTAACAGCACGAAATTGGACCTTGGGAACAATGAGCTCAAACTGATCGAAGATCAGGTTTGGGCTTGGATGTTTTGGGTTCAGTCCAAGGTGGCCAAGAGTGAGCAATAACATTTTAAGATCAACTCTAAAATGTAAAGGGAGCCACTGCAATAACGCTTAAACAGGTGTAACGTGGTCCCATATCTTAAAGCCTATTAAGAGCCTGGCAGCTGAATTGTGAACTCTAGTTGTAGGCCTCACAGTCGCTTCTGACCAAGGAACAAGTACAAAGAAAATTATAATTTTCCCAGTTAACGAAAGACAGAACCTTATTTTTTAAATATTATTGCGATATCACTTCACTGTAAAAAATGTAACCCTGATGAGGGTAGAATCAGAAGCAGAATGTGTTGTATAGGGAACCCAGCTTGTCAATATGTAGGTGGATGGGTCATTATATCCGGATATCATCTGCCTAATAGGACCCATTATGTTTCTGCATTATGTGACCTAATGGAAGCATACATTTAAAAAAAGGACTGGACCCAGAATAGAACCTTGTGGGACACCACAGTAATGAGAATGTTCATTTTAACATCTAATCCTGTGGTATTAAATGTCAGTGGTAAACATCAGGGTGTTTTTTAGTACCTATACTCTAACTAATGTGCAGATAGATATTGGTGTTAGTTCGTCGCCCTGCTCTGGAACACTTCTTCAGTATTAACTGCTTTTATATTGTTCAGATCAAACTCCCTCACCATTGTCCCACATGTCTTTTCGTTTCTGTGTACACAAACCCATCTAGATTTACACTCACTTAACTGTGTATTGTGCTTGTTTTACACAGGACTTAGTGGAGCACTACAAGCAGCGCTCCCTGAAGGAGGGCTTCAGCAGTCTCGACACCACTCTCCAGGTCCCCTATAGGGAACTTACCAATGGAATCATGCCCATGGCCGTTACCAAAGCTGACAGTGGTGAGTCTTTTAAATTCAGGCTGCTTCCCTGAGACTGTCTAGCAGGTGAAAAATGCTTCCTCTTCAGATCAGATCTCGATCTGTTTACAGTCGAAATAGCGTTCGAATCTTCTCCTTATAACCAGAGCAAGTGATGGGATCTCACATTTCTCAGGTTATCACACAGAGCTGAAAGCAAAAGCGGTTTCCTGGAATCAGTATCTCTCTGATAATATTTTGTTTTAACAGGCCGGCTAATGCACTGCACGCCCTCTCCTCGAAGGACTGTACAAAAAATTTTAAGTTACAGAATCATACTGATACAGCGTTTGCTTGGTTATTGCACAAACAAGGGTGTGTCTTGATAACTGACGCAATGTGAGACATGGTAGAAAGAGCAGAGGGCATGAAACCCTATGGACCAACACAGGGTTGTTTGCATATTTTCTATCATGCCTCCATATAGTCTAATTACTGCCTATGAATATTTAACCTCTGCAGTGTTTTGATATAGCTGCTCTGGAGCTTTCAGTCAAGTCACATGGTCTTTATCAGCACGTGGAGGTTGCCCTGCTGTCATGGCACTGTAGATGTCGCTGTACATTTTCCTCCTCTGAGAAAATAAGATGAAAATAAGATATATTCATTATAGAAAAGCATACAATTCAAATTCAATGTAATAATCACAATACGTGTGTGTGCGTTCGTGTGTGTGTGTGTGTGTATGTGTGTGTTTATACATATATATGACCACCTCCATATGCAGTCTATCCGATTTGATCACTTTAGGGATTGCAGTGCATTCTCTTCGCATTTCCACCTCTTTGCTTTTCCATATCTCCATACAAATAGAATGCTAATGTCAGGTGTAAAATGTGCATAAAGAGAGGCACAGAGAATAAAGGGAACGTATGGGGTACCAGAGATAAAGGGAGAGCGAAAGACAAAAGAGCGGAAAGAAAAAATAGAAAAAGAGCCTCGGCATCTCACCAGGCTCGGCAGAGAGGTCCCAGTCAGGGCCCGGTGCCCCAGGCGAGCACCAGGAGCCCCGCTACTCCAACCGTCACACTCCGCACGCTGCTCGGCTCCGAGATGGCTTCACAATCTTCCTGACAGGACATGACATTTCATTCGGGCTGGCAGCGGGGAAAACTGTGTGACAGCCGCCTGCTGACACACACCTGAGGGACACCTCTGGTCCAACTGAGGGACTGCGCCTGTTTCCCCCCCCTAAAAAAACTACCGGTAATAATAAAAAAAAACAGGGGAAAAAGTTTTGCAAATATGATCTGATGTAAAGGAGCAGCAGGAAGCAGCTGGAGGTAAACTGTCTTAACTGAAAGAGAGGTGTAGGTGTAAACAAGCGCAGCCGAGGCAAACACACGCACGCGGGGAACAAAGTCAGAGTTAGCCCTTTGTGTCTGTTCCCATGTAAAATTCTGCCTCATCCTCGTCCCCCTGCCTCCTCCGGCAGCGTCAGTCTCCCAGCGCATCAGGCTTCAAAGCTCGGCAAGAGGTGTTTTTGTGCATCGCTGCCATTCACGGCGCTTCCCTCTGTGAGAGAAAGCCTTGACAGACCCGCCGCCGCTGCCTCAGTGCATTCTGGGATAGATTATTATTGCCTTAAGTCGTCCACCCCCGTAGAAAGACTTAGTGTGGGCCCCTCGTTCTCTCCGCCTGGTAAACAGCCTCTGCTTTAAGACAGATGTCGTTCCCAAACAATACAACACACACACACACACACTCACACACACACGAAATGGTTTGAATCTCCAAAACAGACAGTGTTTGGAAAAGAAAACAGAAGGCGAGGCTGGGCAAACAATCACAAGACACACAACGACTGAAAAGCCGTCAAAAACTCTGGAGTAATTTGTTTCCCCAAACCCC
Organism: Pseudopleuronectes americanus; assembly: GCA_038501795.1. Classification (NCBI taxonomy): domain Eukaryota; kingdom Metazoa; phylum Chordata; class Actinopteri; order Pleuronectiformes; family Pleuronectidae; genus Pseudopleuronectes; species Pseudopleuronectes americanus. The sequence goes on from CM076730.1 coordinate 18,159,051, forward strand.
AGCCAGCGTCTTTAATTGAGTCTGACTGAGAGCTTCTTGTCTGTGTGTGTGTGTGTGTGTGTGTGAATATTCGAGTCGCGGAATAATTCAAAAGATCTTTTCACGTCTGTCGGGGATGAATCTGCGGTTAAGTATTGACGCTGTCATGAATCAGTCATATTAAATTTGTTCAAAATCAAAACAGGATCTGGGATTATTAGAGGATTTATTAGACACATATTTTGTAAACTATTTCATGATACCTCTCTTGCCATTTTTGATCAAGTGTTTATATATGTGTGTATATATTTTCTGCAGGTATGTTAGGTATAGTTGTTGTGTGTGTGTGTGTGTGTTTGTGCACTATAGCAGCTTGTCGGCCTGTGAGTCTCGGCTCAGATGGTTTTTCACACGGGAGCAGAATCCGTCGGCTCTGAGATGTGGATTTCCAGCCGATACCTTTGTTAAGGAGCCGTGCTGTTGCATCGGATTCATCCTCAGCCCCACGCTGCCGCTTTGGCTCCCCAGGTCTTAAATGTTATCATGACCTGGAAAGGTTGTGTAGAAGCTTCACTCACAGGCCCAAAATATGTGGATACCTATGTTTTATACACCGCTGTCACAGCTCCACTGTTCTGGGAAGACCTGGCTGTGGGTGTTTGCTCCCATTCAGCCAGAAACACATTAGTTGGGTTAGAAATTGACGTTGGGTAATAAGCTGTTGCGTTCAAGTTCATCCAGAAGGTGTTAAGTGGGGCTGGGGGTCGGGCTGCTGGGGGAAACTGTTGAACCGGATCGGAGAGAATTGGAGAAAACAGCAGCTGAGTAAAGGAAATCAGATAATATGCTGAATGTGGAACCTGGAATTTCTGGGCAGGGTGTGATTCTCGTTGGTGATGCAACCCGAGTGTCGTCTAAGTTCTTCATACATCCTCCTAACTTATCTGCTCGAGCATTCCACTTTAGGGTTCCACGATTTCAGGAAAATCTCTTGCAGGGGATATCGATCATGATTCTCTCCCTTTATCAGTTGGGATTTTTTTTAAATTTTCTTTCTCTTTGACACCAACTTGTCTCGTCTGTCGCTGCCATCTCAACTCGCTGCGTTTCACTACTGAATCTCGGCTACGCTCTGCATCAGGTGGGCTAACGCTGCGTTGCCATTGGTAACACAGCTGAATTGTTTTCTAATTGAATTAAGGTCACACATCATGATTTTAATACGATTCGTTTTGCAGCCCTGCTAAATGTAGTTCAAACCATTAAAAAAAGCCCAGAGTCAAGTAGGCACATTAGCACAAAGGTTGTTTTTGTGTCAGTGTTAAGTAAGAATTTGTGTATTTGTGTAAGTAAAATAACAAATGATCCGATTCCCCCTCTGACTCGTCTCTCCCCCCCGCCCTTGCCTTTTCTTTGACTTTGCCAACTTTTCCTTCCCCTTCTCCCTCTCTCACTCCCTACTTCTCTCTCCCCCTCTTCTACTCTTTCTGTCAAACTCGTGTTTACTTTGCCTATGTTCTCTCATCGCTCCCACTACGGCCTGAACCACTCACCCTCCACCCGTCACCCCCCCCCATTACTCGCCTTGTTTCTCTGTAGTTCCTCCTGGCAGCTGCAGCTTTGTTCCTCCCTCCTCCTCGCCTTTCTGGTCAGGTACAGGTACAGCTTTTCTACTCTCTCTTTGTCTCTCCCTCGCTGCATGTCCACGTTTCCTGGTTTACAACCCACCCACACCCTCACCACCCACCACAACCAAAAAAAAACAAAAAACAACCATCGTCCACGAGTCGAACTACCCAGCACGGCTGAAATGGGTAGTTAGGACTACATAAATTGGGATAGTTCGTGGAGTCAGAGGTGGGGTTGGAAATCTAAGTATCAATATTTAAAATATATATAATAATCAAATAAATATAATCATATAATCAAATAATAAAATAAAATCAAAAAATCAAATATAATATATATATATCAATAATAAATCAATATAAAAATATAAAAAAATCTTCATAATAATATAAAATAATATTATAAAAATTATCAATATAATAAATATCAAATAAATCAATATATTAAATAAATTATATATCAAAAAACATATATTCAAAAATAAAAATAAATATATCATAATATATAAATATAATCAAAATAAAAATACATATAAATCATATTAATATAAATCAATATTATATAATATAAATAAATTCTATATCTAATATAATATCAATAAAAAAAAAATAATTATATAAATATAATTAATTCATAAAAATAAAAATAAATATAAAATAATATATATAATCAATATATAAATAAAAAAAATATATATATATAATTTAAATAAAAATAAAAATAATATATAATAATAATATATATAATAAATATATAATATATAATAAATATATATAATATAATATATAAATAATAATATAAATATAATATAATATATATAATAATAATATATAAATAATATATATAATAATATAATATATAATAATATATATAATATATATAATATAAATATAAATATATATAATATAATAATATAATATATATAATATAATAATAAATATATAATAATATAAATATATATATAATATAATAATAATATATATAAATATAATAATAATATATATAATAATATAAATATAATATATAATAATATAATATAATATATAATAATAATATAAATATATATAAATATAATATAATATATAATAATATATAATATAATAATAATAATATAATATAATATATATAATAAATATAATATAATAATAAATATAATAATATAATATAATAATATATAATATATATAATAATATAATATATAATATAATATAATATATATAATAATAATATATAATATATAATAATATAATATATAATATATAATATAAATATAATATAAATAATAAATATATATATAATATATATAAATAATATATATAATATATAATAATATAATATATAATAATAAATATATAATATAATAATAATAATATATAATAATATATATAATATATATATAATATATAATATATAATAAATAATATAATATATATAATATATATATAATATAATATATATAAATATAATATAATATATATAATATATAATATAATAATATATAATATAAATAATATAATATATAATATAATATAATAATATATATATATAATATATAATAAATATATATATAAATATAATATATAATAATAATATATAATATATATAAATATAATATAATATATAATATAATATATAATATATAAATATATAATATAATAATATATATAAATATAATATATATAATAAATATAATATATAATATATATATAAATATAATATATATAATAATATATAATAATATATAATAATATATATAATATATAAATATATAATATAATATAAATATATAATATAATATATAATATATATAAATATAATATAATATATAATATAATATAATAATATAATATAAATAATATATAATAATATAATAATAATATATAATATATATAATAATATATAAATATATATAATATAAATAATATATAAATATATAATATATAATAAATATAATAATAATATATAATAATATAATATATAATATAATATAAAATATATATATATAATAATATAAATATATAATATATAATATATATAATAATATAATAATATAAATAATAAATATATAAATATATATAATATATAAATATAAATATATAATAATATATAATATAAATATATAATAATATAATAATATATATAAATATATAATATATATATAATATAAATATAATAATATAATAATAATAATATAAATAATATAATATAAATAATATATAAATATATATAATATAATAAATATAATATAATATATAATATAATATAATATAAATATATAATATAATATAATATATATATAAATAATATATAATATATAATAATAATATAATATATATAATAATATAAATATATATATAATAATATAATATATAATAATATAATATAATATATAATATATATAATAATATATATAATATAAATATATAATATATAAATATAATATATAAATAATATATATATAATATATAATAAATATAATATATAATATATATAATATATAATAAAATATATATAATATAATATAAATAATATATATAATATAATAATATAATATATAATATATATATATAAATAATAATATATAATATAAATATATAATA